>OX578154.1:24515418-24987758 GCA_951213105.1 Amaurobius ferox | reverse complement strand
GGAAAGGGTGATAACTGAAGGAATTTAATTGGCCCTGCATCACGTGAATATCTATTGGATCGAGCCCTTTTTAAGATCACAGAGTTTATCTATCCTCATTGCATGCTACATAAAAAATATAGTTGTTTAGTGGAACGAGGCTACGATTTCATTATGAGGCGTGACACAGTCGCTAAGTGAATTCTGTGAATTTTTTTTTAACTCGCGGTTAATTTTTTTAGCACCTGTATCATTGGATCCACTTACACTTCAAAATATAAGTTTATTTTATTCATTTTATATTCTATTCACTTCGTATATTCACTTTGTTCTTTTCTCATCTTTTTTTTTTATTCAAATTTGTTATTTTTTTTCTTTTATTCACCGTGGGAAACCCCTTAAATGTTTCGAGTTTCTAGGATACCACGTGTTATCAAGATATTAGCAAAATACGTCAATTAAACCTTTCTTAATAGTAATATACAGACTGTTATTTACCGAAAACTCGGTTAAAGAAAGTTATATCATGTTGCTCAAATGAAATTAAGTGTGTTTATACGGCAGACGATTTTCATTTAATTTATCCGATTCTTAATAAAAGGAAATTATATAAAAATAAATGTTACAAATGAATGTAAGTATTATACATTTTGATAATGTTATATCCATTGCAACCTTAGGTTCTCCTTTATTTTATCAAATATTTAAATTTACGCATTTTATTTTTCATACTATAGAATATAGTATAGCGAACGTATTGTTTTACGAAATTTTGGATTTCGAGATTTTGATGTTAGTATATGTTTTAGGACCTCCTGAACACGTTTGGACTATTTTTAGAGTAATATTTGCATGTCTGTGGTCGATGTTTTGTGTACAGGATAGTTGCCACAAATAATATTGGATTTTCACGAAACTTAGATCCGGCTTCCAAAAATCTAGACTTTTTTTATTTTAATTTGAGGGAACTTCGAAATTTTGCAATTTCTTAACGTGACAGCGTAGGACAAAATTTGACATGCATAGGAGTGCATTGTCAAACTTTATCAATCGAAAAATTCTTTCAAACCCTCTTAAATGAAGGTAACATATTACAATTGTGATCATTTGGATTAAGGATACAGATTTTTCAAATTTTTTTTCTTGCATAATTTGCAAAGGAAAAAAAATCACACATTTACTTAAAAATAGATTCTGGTATGAGAAAGTCGAGTTGAGCCACACTCCTGCTCACTTTTTATTGTGTTTAACCAATTATTGCAACAGGATGAAAATGTACGAAAATATCTTTTGCTACCATTTTGGCTTATGCCCAAACCCACGTTTTTCGTAAATCTGCCTGCGCAGATAGTTCTATATATAAGCAAAGCTTCTTTCTTATACTTCCGTAATTTTAATCTCAAGAAATAAATATTTCAATGGAATTTTTTTAAATCCCTGCACACTGTCTCGTGTTCTGATGAAGAGGTCGGCTGATAGTCTGAAACCGATAGATTCGACTTCTGAAGTATTCAGTTGAGTAGATTTATTTTTTTTTTATATGTATACGAACAAGTAATCACGTGAGTGGCTATTTTGAGAAAACGATTAATTAAAAAACTAATTAATAATCGATTCTAGGATTGAAATTTAAGCCTTCACCTAGAAATCTCCCCTCTGACTGAAGTGCTTATCGTCCACAGTCAGACGTACAGAACCTTCATTAAAAAGCAACCCTTCCCCCTCTTAAAGGATTGTTTTTCACTAATGAGGATGAGATAAAAGGGGAGACAGTGTTCCTTTTCCCCCATTCATAATCCCTTTGTAATCGGATCCGGCCAGCAGATGGAGAAATCGTACGGTTCTGTTTTGTGATTCCTAGAATAATCAGAAGCGCGTTGACTTATGTAGATTTTATTTCTTTATTTAGCGTTCCGTTAACGTGGCTAGTTAGGCAATAATCTGTCCCAAAATATATGTTACATTGTCCTGCAATACGTATGTATAAGAAAAGTATTTAAGCAGCTTTTATCAAATTTTACAAGGAAAATTAAAAAATATATTTATCGTTGTTATATATGATCATAATCATAACGTGTTACCCTTCCTTTTAAAGGGCTTGAAAATATATTTCGATTGATACTAAATTTGATAATGTACCCCCGGGGAATAAGTACCCCCCACCCACCCCGAGGGGTCTAATAACGTCACGAGCACAAAAATTATATCGCAGCTATATTTCACAACAATTACCGAAACTATTAAGTTTCGTGATTATTGAGCCATAAATAACCCCTTTTATGCATGATTATGTAAAATGTTGTCCTATGCTGCCATGTTAAGAAAATATAAAATTCCGAAGTTTAAAAAAAAAATTCATTTAGTTCTAGATTTTTTTATATCAAAGTCGGATGTAAAGTTCCGTGAATATTTGTGGCAGTTATCGTGGTTCACAAAAAATCGACCTCAGAGAGACTGATATCACTCCAAAAAAAGACAAAACATGTTCAGGAGGTTCTAAAACATATATTGGCATCAAAATCTCTTAATCAAAAATTTTCGTGAAAACAATACTTTCTCAATACTATGTAAGAGAAAGTAAAAATTGAAACAGCATATAGAATGTTTAGCAATTTCCATGATGAATGATTGGAAACGTAAAATTTCCATGATGAATGATTAGAAACGTAAAATTTCCATAGCATCATTTCTTATGAGGATTTTTCATATTCCTATATTGCTATAAAATATGAGTGAGTATATGTGAGAATCTAGTGGAAATTTATTTCGGACATTTTTTTCGTGGTTCACACTAATTTTTAGTCCTGTATTTAACCATCTCAACTGTAAAAATCGTTTTGAGATATTTTTTTTTTCTTTCTCGCTGGAGTTAGCGTGGAGGGGGGGGGGGGGCTTTATAATTATCTACGCCTTTTTTAACACCTCGAGAAATGAATAATTTATTTCTACCTTAACTATGTTACTTCATTCACTGTCTTTCCTCAGCGATCCCATCCACGATACCAGTCCTCCTACGAGCGTAATCGAGAATCGATTGTGTCCCCGCTGAAAAAGATCCTTCCTCTCTCTAGCGGCGCCCCCTCCCCACATCCCTCACCTTCACACTATTGATTAATGGTATCTCGGCTTAGCCATGCTGCCTCTGGCTGCAAATTGTGAGTCAAATCAATATTTACCGAGGCTATTTGGCCAAGTAACACGTTGTTATCCCCTCAGTTTGGGGGGAATTAGGCGACAATTACTATCCCATAAACACATTTAATTTCTGGGGGGGGGGGGGGGGGGGGGGTTTATAAGTGCAATCCCGGAAAAGGATTGAAGTAACCGAATTTTTTTCTAAACAGATTGTTGTAGATATTTAATCAGTGATTTTAAATATTTAAATTTATTTTATTATTATCGTTGCATTTTATTTGTTGTGGAATCGAATCGTATGGAGGAACCTAGTGATACTTCCGTCAGCAGATTTCATATTTAGATTCGAATACAGCACATGAAAATATTTAATTTCATAAAGCGAATTTTGAGAAAACTGTTTCATTTCAAGTATGAAAGTTAATATTGTGTATGTATTTTATTATTTAAATGCTTTAAAAAATTCTTTTTTTTCTTTTTAAAATAAATCTTATTTTTCAAACTTCGTAATAAACATGCAATCAAATTTTTTTTTTATACTTTCTCATGCTATGTAATATAGTGTAGAGAAAGTATTGTTTTCACGAAAACTTTCGAATTCGAGTTTTTGATGACAATATATGTTTTTAAGGCCTCCTGAACACGTTTTGACTATTTTTGGAGTGATGTCCGTCTGTCTGTATCTCTGTGGTCGATTTCTTGTGTGCACCATATAGCGGGCATATATGTTAATGAATTTTCACGAAATTTTATATCTGGCTTTGTTATCGAAAAATATATAACGAGATAAAAAAAAATTTAATTCGAGCGAAAAAAAAAATATTCAAAATTATGTATTTTTTAACATGGCAGTACAGGACAAAGTTGTCCATAATCATGCATAAAAGGATTTATTTATGGCTCAATGACCACCAGACTTTATAGTTTCAATCATTGTTGTGAAAAATAGCCGCGATACAATTTTTGTGTTTTGTGACGTCATTAGCCCCCCCCCCTGGGGGGCAAGTTATCCCTCTCAGGCGTACATTGTCAATGATAGTATTAATCGAAATATTTTTTCAAGCTCTTTAACTTTCTGCTTACGGGTGGGACAGCGCCATTCCCAAACGAAGAACCTCTCAAAAAGACAGATATTTGACACACCCTATCCCAAATAGTTCGATCCCCCTTTGCAGACAGTGGCGTCCACAATAATAGCGTGTCACTCTTCACTTTAAAACTTTTGCATACGGGTGGGACAGCGTCCATCGCAAACGAAGAACCTCTCAAAAAGACAGGTATTTGACTTACCCTATCGCAAATTGATCTCCTTTTGCAGGCATTGGCGTCCACGGACGCCAACCTTTTAAAGTAGTTCAAAATATTAAAATATTGAATTTATAACCACCTGTTTAAAATATCAAAATTACTATCACCTGTTCAAAATGCAGTTTAAAATATTAAAATATCGATATTATAACCATTATATTTCGAAAACTCAAAATCCAATTTTATATCTTTGTAGGGCTTTCAAAGAGCTACAAATTTCTCGCTTATTATTCATAGTTAGCACCTTGTATTTTTTGAGATATAAACAACCCTTAATGTAAGTACGGAAAAAAAATCAATTTTCTTCAACTTGGCAAGACGATTTCTCGTAAGACGTTAAGAGTAGAGTTAAAACTTCGTATTATGAAAGAAAACGCCAATATCGTTTGAGACAATCATTCGGATGGCGACTGGGGTAACATAAATAGTCCTGCATTGCATGCATTTCTATGGCGAAAGGCCTAAAATATGTATGTATTTAAACTGTCCATTTTATAAAAATAAAATATTAGCTCAATGCAAGTTAGAACTGTAACAATAGATATTCCTCTACGTATTCACAATTATTTTACCTTTCAATTTATTTTTATCTCCCTATATTCTGTACTCTATCTTACAACTAAGAAAAAATACTGGTAATTGGAAGAACCCCTCATTGTAAAATAATCAAAAATATATATACTAAATACTACGCCTTTCTAGTGTATCAACTAACCATAGCAGCTACTTTACTAGCACTAGCAACAACTCCGTGGTTAAGATCTTTTTAGAAACAAATTATTAATCTACAAAATGGATTTCTTACCGAACATTTTTGTCGCTTACTGTTTTATCTTTTATAGTTTAGGAGGTATTTGTAGTGAAAGTAAGCAACGCAAAAATTCGCTCGGACAAAAACTTTTTTTTTTATTCGGGGGAAAAAATTCTGCAATATTGAAATTATATTTATGTGTTCCTATAGGGTACCCTATTCATATGCAATTTTATCAGATATTTTAGATTGCCATATTGTAATTAATATCTGGCCTCGGATTCGTATCAAAGCATTTAATTCCGAAAAATGCGGAAAATTCTACAATCCATTCTTATAAGATTATCTGGTATTTCGTCCCAATACCTTCCAACAAAACAAAAAATATCTTTCCTTGTTTGCTTCCCTGTTTGCCTCATCATCCTCGAAGTTACGCTATACAATTGTCCCTTTCTTTCCTTAACATAACACAGTACGCTATGTTTTGTAAGGAAAGAAAAAATACATATATGTTTACATGTATAGGGAAGTTGCATAATGAGCTCGAATATAGGTGTGGAATGTACCGTATAGATCTAGCGATATACACTTCGATTTTTCGATATCAATACAGACTTAGATCTTCCAATATATCTGCATTATACAGTTATTGACTGACTACATGAACCCAATCTGCTAAAATTAGAATCTGTATACATTTCGTTTTAAAAAAAAATTCAGCTAAAAGTTGTTTTTTTTCTCTGCATACATTTCGTTTTAAAAAAATATTTCAGCTAAAAATTTTTTTTTCTCTGCATACATTTCGTTTAAAAAAAAAAATGTAGCTAAAAGTTTTTTTTTCTCTGCATACATTTCTTTCGTTTTAAAAAAAATTTCAGCTAAAAGTTTTTTTTTTCTCTGCATACATTTCGTTTTAAAAAAAATTTCAGCTAGAAGTTTTTTTTTCTCTGCATACATTTCGTTTAAAAAAAAAATTTCAGCTAAAAGTTTTTTTTTTTCTCTGCATACATTTCGTTTTAAAAAAAATTTCAGCTAAAAGTTTTTTTTTCTCTGTATACATTTCGTTTTAAAAAAAAAATTCAGCTAAAAGGTTTTTTTTCTAACTTTTTTTTTTTCAGCAATAGGTCGAGAACAACTAGACTCAAAAAATTCTTTTTAATACCATCGTAAGCAAAAAACAAGCAATAATAATAGTAATCCGAAATTTTCTAATGCACTTGGTGTACAATCAACCGTTTTTGAGATATCTTAATTTATAGTTACTTACAGCAGCCGATTTATATATATAATTTTTTTTTTTTTTTATTCCATTTACATTACAAATGCCGAAATTGTTTGCTGACAATTCTAATCAAACTGTTGAAAAATATTGTTGTAATTATTTGACTTTTAAATTAAAATATCTGAAAACGTTGAAAATAAGGCAATATATCGTTATCGAAGGTGAAATATTATTTTAGATACAGTAATTTCCATGTTAACAAAGCTATAAAATATTCGCCCATTTTATGTTTAAATTTCAAACTGTTTTTGATATTCAGAACTTTAATGAATTGTGTTGTGTAGGTGTCACATTAAGTGACTGCCGGCCATTTCGTCGGCGTGTTGGTGGAATTGGCATGTTTTATATATTATTTTGTGTGATAAAACGAATTTTGCACACTTGGAGGCTTATACATAAGTAAAATAAAAGAAACAAATTTGTCTGCCCATTATATTTTTTCCTTTGCTAGAGGGAGGAGAAAAAAAAAACCCAGAATGTTATATGCATGTGACATTTTAAGAGTTCCGAAATGAAGTGGGCTCAGGTAAGGAAGGGCATTTCCTGTTGCAGGTGACGGCTTGTAATAGCTGTTGGATGCAGCGGACCATGTTCAGGGTTTGCCAGTTGCGGTTTCGTAGCCGTTATTTTTGGCTATCTTGCGGTTGTTACTTTTCACTGAGCGATGCCTTATTGAGCGTGTTTAAATCGATGTGAAAGCAAATTCCAGACATAATTGTTTTATAAATCTCATGATTAGAACACTTATGATTAAACTTTTAAAAATTTACTAATTTTATGACAATTTTCCTGCCGAGTTGGTGAGCATTGATTATATCCGAAACAATGATAGGAAGTCTATAAAAACGACTGGCATCAGCGAAATTTTGAGATTCCGTGGTTGGGTGGGGGGCTGCAGTTTCTCCTCTGTCTCTCTCTCTCTCCCCCCCCCCCCCCACACACACACACACCGCTCCACTTTGAAATGAGAATAACTCTGTGCCGGAAACTACAAACGAAAATTTTACTGCACAATTTTGTACAAACGTAGTACGAGTACAACCGAATGGCATAATTGAAATTTGAAAAATCGTAGAGGGGGTTTCTCCTCTCTCTCTCTCTCTCTCCCCCCCCCCCCCCCCCCCCCCACACACACATACACACACTGAAATGAGAATAACTCTGCCGGAAACTATAAACGAAAATTTTTACAGCACAATTTTGTATAAACGTAGTAAGAGTACAAACGAATGGTATAATTGAAATTTGGAAAATCGGGGGGGGGGGGGGTACTGGCAAAAGGGAGCTAGTGTTTGTTATTATCGGTGTGTATTATTACTTTTTCATGCTTTGCATAGAGAAATGTGTTGTTCTTCCGAAAAATCTTCACTTTGAAATTTTTAGGGATATGTACGTTTTGGGACCTCTTGCTTAAAAACACTATTTTTTTGCCTCATGCATCCCCCACTATATTTATCGTTCTAAATAGGAACTATTTTCAAATTTCAATCGGCACAATGTGATTTTTGCTCGCTAAATTTAGCAACTGAAAGAAGTGCGATTTTTTTTTTTTACTCTCTGGGGGGGGGGGGGGACTGAAAGGGATTTAATTTTTTTACTAGGCACATGTGAAAGTTCTACCCTAATGAGTGAAATTCACTCCTTTTGAGAGTGAATCCTCTTACGTGCCACGATCATGTAGTTGTTATTGACGTCATTACAGCTAATGCTATTTTTCTGTCTTTCAATTCTCTCGATACTACAAACTGTTAAATCTCTAATAGAGGGGGAAAAAACTTGCGCCAAACGCATACTTATTTTTTAGTTCTTAGCTTCTCAAATCGTCTGCACACCTGGTGTCTTATTTCCTACAACAGTTCATAATCTTTATTCCTTACACACTGGTCTGCGCGTATGTTCTTTTTTTTTTATGCTTTTGCTTTTTAAATCTTGCGTCACAGACCTTATCCCCCATTGTCTTCTACGTAATGGCGTAGAGAAACTTTTTCTTCATTCTCTGCCTTGAGGCAAAGTTTTGTGTTTTGAGTTGCACGCCATGTCGTAAAGAAGCGGGAATTTTTTTTTATTTATTTTTTTTGTCTGGAATAGAGCCATGTGAGGAGTTTTTCCCATCAAATTTTATGAGCATCAATTTTATTTTTTATTTTTCAGTGACATGAGAATCGCCCCGGGAGGAATGTATAGAATATTGTAAAAAAAAAATATTGCTGAATAGTATTATTAATTCATTGATTGCATTTTTTTTTCTTCGTTGCTTTTTAACGTTTAATTTTCACTCACCGTTATATCTTACTTTAACTTTAACTTGTTTGAAAGATTAAGTGGAATTCTGCTCTAATGTATAACGGTAGAATGTTTATTTTTTTTTTCTTCTTGATATATCATTTTCATGAGTTTACTATAAACAAGCAAATATACCGACATTGATCGTGGTTTTAAAATGTATGAAAATTCTAGAAGTATTCATATTGCTTTAAAGAATTATATTGAAATATTTATTTAAAAGAAAAAGCGATAAAGGTATAGGAATCCGTGTTCAAAATTTGCTGCGTAGACAAATTTGAAAAATCAAACATTCCGGTCCCATTTGTAAACCAATTTAGAGAAATAGTGAGCTTAGTCAACATATTAACAAAATAAAGACTCTAAAATAGTAGCAAAAGACATCCTTGATGCAATATCAGTAACAAATATAGTAGCAAAAGATACCAAGTCGTGTTACCCATTACACTATTCTTCTAACCTTGTAAGGAATTACTTACTAAGGGAAATTAGATATTTTTAGGGGAAAAGTAACAAGTACTATGTATCAGTACGATGAGCATATCTACTAGTGTTCAATAAAATAAAAAGCCGTTTCACATCTGCTTGAGTTTTCTTTCTATTATCACTTTCATGACGCTGACGTTTGAATTTTCTACGAAATCGTCTGTTTTACTTTTTATCCAGCTGTTTTTACGTCTGGGGGAAAAAAAAAAACTTCTACTGCCGTGATTCATGAATGTTTATTTAAACTTTTGTTTACATTGGCGGCACTAAAACTGTTATTTCCACATATTACGCGAAGTTTGGGAAAGGAAAGTTTCAGAGAAAACCGTTCATTTAATATGTACCCATAGAGTTGCGAATGGAAAATTTTCCTGCATATGGTGTGAAAGTTGGGAATAAAGAAAAAATAAATTCTCGACATTAATGTTTATTGATAGGAAGTAAAGTATCTGCTGTTTTATTTTGTTGATGCAGCTTTTCGCGAAACTTTATAATTCGAATTTCTGAAAGTTTTTTTTTTTTTCAACTGGGGTTGCAGAATCTACTTTGACAATAAGAACTTGCCATTTTCGTCCTAGTTCGGAGATCCAGGGTTCGATTCTCGGTTAGGGCAGCAAGGCTCTTTACAAGGTACATGTTCCTCTTTACAAGGTACACGTTCCTCTTTACAAGGTACATGTTCCTCTTTACAAGGTACATGTTCCTTGTTACAAGGTACATGAAACATCGTCTCTTGAATAAACTTTTAAAATGAACTTTAGTGAATCTTTTTTTTTGACAAAATTTATATTTCCACCGGATTGGAGCACTATTTGGATTTTAAGATAGTTAAAATTTCAGAAAGATGGCTTTAAAAAATTATATTTTTATTCATAAATAATTTTAATTTATATAAAAAAAATAATTCATATAAAATTATATTAAAACATATTTTAATTTATAAAATTCGTAGTTGTTTCGTGTCGGTTGCTACTACTGATGAACTTTGTCTGAAAAATGTAATATTAAAAAAAAGAGCTAAATTGAAAAATTATTACACTTATAAAAAGTAACACTTTTAAAATTTATTTTAGAACAAATAAAAGCTTGCAGTTACACTCTTTACGTATTTCACGCACACAAGCCATTATTCCCCCCCCCCCCCTCCAGACATAGAAAATAAAATGATCATGGATTTTCTCTGAACATTCATTTCCTTTTTATTTAACATTTTAATTAAGTTCCATGCTATAGAAACTGTAAAAAACTGTAAGAAAACTTTAACAAAGTAAACTCCCCTTCACAGCATTGTGCATGTATTTAATCCACAAAACCACGTGGGAGATGTTTTCAAATTAACTTTTTCCTCACTAAATAAAATTTGTGGAAAGCTTGTAAGTTTTAATGAAATGCAGAAAGCTATGTTGGTGCTAATTGGGCCTTTTTGTCATTATTTTATTGAAGAGAAATAAAATATCGTCTGCAAGCCAACTCATACAAAAGGATTAACATTTGCTGGAAACTTTTCTTTGTCCAACATTTCTTCTCACCGCAATAAACAATCTAATATTTGTTTTTATTTTATTTACATTTTAAAGATTTTGAATCTAATCTTTTCTATTGTTCTAATTCTGAAAGCGCGTTATTATCCCCGTATATTCTGATGTTGAATTAAATTGGTATAAAACTTTCCATTTTTATACATCATTAAAAATTTTTATTTCGATTTCTTGCGTTTTTAGTGGAAATAGTAAATCTGAATACTTGAACAACTATCGATTAAAAATAGCTTCGACGTTTTTGAAACCTTGAATTTTTATTGAGTGCGACGTAGTCTTGGCACGCTAGTCTACTGTCACACAGCTGTGTACAATCTCTTGTCTCTCTTCCATTTGTTTTATTACCTCTTTTCCTGTCACTGACCTTTCTACTGTTGGATTCAAGACTTTTTTTTCTTTTATGCATTCTCTCTCCTCTCCACACGCCGCTCCTTCCCTCTGTCGGCTTTTGAAACTACACGCAGACCCAATTATATCTAACGTGAAGTTTTATTTGAGTTGATTGCGGTGAATTTTTTCTTCTTCTGCTTTTTATGAAAGATTGCCGCGGAATTGGTGAATGACTGGGACTGTTGAAAATGTGAACGCGCTTGGAGTTTATTAAAAGTATGTTTTGAATATGTGTTAGTAAACACAACTTGTGTTTGCTTTTTTCTCTATCTTGATTAAGTATGTTTCAATTTTCTTACCTTTTTCGGATTAAATTTTTCCCGCCAAAATCTTGAGTTTTGTTTACAAATTAAAATGAAATGCATGGGCATGTTTTAATACATTAAAAAAAGAAAATCCAATATGGTATATTTAAGGAAAATTTCCTAAACAGAGATCTCCAAGGTTCCCCCCCCCCTTTTTATTTTTTTTTTTTTTTTATGAGGAATTTTAATTTTGTGATAAAATAATTTTTGAATAATTCAGAATGGCTACAGAATTTACTGATTAAAATCAATTTTTCATTTTTCTTTTCTGATATACTGTCCGGGATTTTTAGGATTCTCGTGTTGTTAATTAATTATTTTAATTGGTTGAGGAATTAAAATTCCAATCCGCCTCGATTATCAAGGAAAAATATAGAAGGGTTTATCATAGAACTTAAAAAAAGATTTAGGGGAGAAATGTAAGTGAGTTGCAATAGAATTTTTCGCGTATTATAGCTTTGAATTTTACATAAGATGTGTGTGCGCGCAGTCTGTAGCGGGAATTCTAAGCGTCGTACGGCCATGAAATTTGGTACACATGTACTTCAGGATCCGAGAGGATATATATATATATATATATATATATATATATATATGATCAAATCAGTTTTGCAGTTATTTTATGTATGCTTTTGAACGATATTTACACAAATTTGTTCCTTAGCGATCGAAAATATTACCACAAAGTTTCCATCTTCATACCATCGAAAAAATCGAAGAACGTGCTTTCCAACGATGTTTGTGTTGCATTCGTAGAACAATTCCTTCATGTTTAATTTTAAATACATAGATATTTGCATCTTTTGGGTTATGTGATTCTTCTTTCGTCGTATCCAAAAAGCTGAGATTAGCACAATTCCATAGTTTGACAAAAATGTGGATGTATATCTTCGCATTCTAACAATTTTTTTTTTCTTCGATTTCATTTCATAAGTAATTTATTTTTCTGTCATTTTTTGAAGCGAGCGAACCTGTAAAATTTTTGATGTTTCATACATTTATCGACCTGCTGATTGCACATGCCTACCTGACCCCCGGAATTTAAGCCACGTCTATAGAAGGGGGAATCCTTTCGGAGAATCTTTTATTTATTTATTTTTTGCAGCTTTCAACGTTTGTGAAGCTATGCTCTTTACGCTTAAACTAAGGATTTCGCATTTGAATTATAAAACTGATTTGGTGATTTGGAAATTGAGTGGTATTATTCAAGTAACGGGCACTTATTTAGTACCCTGGCAATGCTGGGTAATTCGCGCTAGTTTTCGGATAAAATACTAATTTTATGTGTAATTAATTTATTCTAAATTATTTTATCTTATTTATATTCAATACAAATTACATTTTATAAATTGTTAAATATAGATATTAACTTCAAATACCGGCTAAAATTTCTTTGCAGCTATCTGGTTTTCCAAAATAGAGGGAAAAGTAATGGGATTGTTTTTATGCATACCTTCCTGCTTTTCTAGAAGGAGTGTTCTACGAACTAGAAGTGGCGACCGATAACAAACGGGGGGGGGGGGGGGGGGGTTATGAAAATTCCGGTTAGAACTTGAAAATCAAGAAAAGCTTAGGAAGAGGTTATAAACAAAAAAACTTATGAAATTATATTTATTATATTCTATTCATTATATTTTCCATCTGACATATTATGAAAATCTGAAAACAGCTCCAGATTTTTTGACAGAGCATTAGTTTAAAGATATTACACATTTAATGCCGAATTTTCCATTTTAACCTTGGTTGAAATTTTTACATACAGATGTAAAAGCTTCCCTCTAATCTGTCCACCTGCTGCACCTGTGCCCCAAATGTCTTCGAACACATGAAATGCACAGACATCTCACACATAATTACTATATTGCCCTTTTACAATAAAACGCAATTAATTTGGAAAACTTCAGACCCCCCCCCCTCCTCTATTAAAAGATACCTGTCCTACAAACAGCGAATCTCGCTATATTTTGAGTCAAGCATATTCTCTCAAAATAACAGATTATCGAAAAATGGAACTTAATTTTCCAAGACATTGGATTTCAGTGTCATTTCTGTCAATTTAACGATATTTTCCAAAAGTTGCCATGTTGGCGATATTGACGCCAAATTCATCGCCAAGATTGCCAGATGTTACAGGTGGAAAGAAGGGCTTTTCTTATGAACAATTTTCTTAAATAATTTGCTTTAGAGAATAAACTGTGTAATGGAAGAATAAAATGAATCAATAATAAACACTCAGATATATGAATTTTAAGATATAAATTTTATTATAAAATTGTATGTTTACATTTACTTGATGCTCTTGGGCCACATCGAATGCAGATATGAGACATATCCTTGAATCCTTCATGTAAATTATCTTCATAAAATTAAATCTAGGGCTTTCAGTCGCTAATCCTTGTGATGTTCTAATGCATATGTTCTTTTTATTGAATAATGCAATGTAAATGTTCCTGTTTATATATGTTTGTGTATAGAAAGTGTTTTCTACATGGTGAATGTATTAATCCTTACAGGATGCCAGCGCATCAGAAGATCTGCCTACAGAATCTAGTGGTGGCAACATAACACCTGGATTAAGGAATCCGACGACTCCACCTCATCCTGTGGTCTCACCTCATAGGCCCATTCCATCTCCTTCGGGGTCCTCTACAGGCTCCCCCTCCATGTCCCCTGCTCTAGGTAGGCGTTTTTAAAAAAATTATTTTAGAATTCCCTAAATCTTTCTACTGTTGCAAAATAGTTTATAACAGCAGTTCTCAACAGATGCCATGGTACATTTCTAGGGAGTGACGAATAAAAAACAGTATCCACAGAAATTTCTTTCTGCTATATCTTACTGAAATATTAAAAAAATAATTTAGTTCCTTGTAGAAAATATAATGCAATATCATTCTGACATTGGAGAAGTTGCAGCTGGAATTTTCACATGCATGTAATTGCCACAATCGGCTGAGTAGACCATCAGCCACAAGGATCTCGTTGAGTAAAATGATAATACTAGCTGCACATTCTGCTTTTCGTATTATTTAACCCCTTGCCTGTGCCACCCGAATCCAGTTCGGGCAACCCTTCTGCGCCAAATTTGGAATGTCCGAACTGACTTCGGGCAAGCGAAAAATCAGTGTTTCTATTCCGTTGATCCCGAATTGAGTCCGTTTTGCCTTACCAAATGCTGTACAATATAGTTCATTGTTTTTCCAACAGATGGCGATACTTGTCCACATTTTTTTTGGAAGTAGGCGGGATCAGCTAGCTTGATTAGGCGGGATATAAACCGAGTTTATTGTAAAGCGTGTGATAAATAACCCCATTAAATATGACCCGGCTTGTGTGCCGGGTCATATTTTTCGTATATATCATACTATAAAAGATTTGTGAAATTCTGAAAAATGATTCTGTGAAATGATTTGTTGATGTTGAAACCCAGACCGTCCGACCTACCAGTTGAAATGATTTGTGAAATTCAAAAGATTATTTGATTTATTTTGCTATAATTAAACAATTTTGAGTAAAATATGAATATAATCCATTAATTTTCCACATGTATGTCAAAATATTAAATATAGTAGTTATTTCACATAAAAATTTATATTTTTACAAAATAAAATTTTTCTAACCTTTTTAAATATTATAATAGATAAAACTGAAGCATTAAAAAAATTTTCCATTTTTGATCCACTTTCCTGAAATATACTCCACAGGCAAGGGGTTAATCTAATTATTATTAATATATAACTACTTAAGTATGTAAGAAATGATTTTACACTGTTAAACTTTTGGTGTTTATATTATATTCATTAATTTAAGCTAAGATTTTCTCTCTTTATTGTTTACTATAATTATATGGTTTGTGCTCAACCAGGTAAACAACACTTATCCCACACACACCTCTGAGTAACACACACCTCTGAGTAACACACACCTCTGAGTATGACCACATTTTATTTTAAACAATTGTATTAAACTTTTTCTTTAGATCAACCAATCAGTAAGCAAGTTCGTTTCATTCCAATCTGGATAATTAACTAAAAAAGCATCTTAAGGTATAGAGGGGAGGGGGCAACAGAGGTAAATAAAATTTAGAAGTGTGTCACAAGTAAAAAAAGTTTGAGAAGCACTGGTTTAAAAATTTTCTTTCTGATTTCAACTGCAGGCAGTGACATTGCCAAAACAGAAGTTGGTAACATAGGATCCATGGTTGTCTTATATAATCTTCTAATGATAGGTTTGTGGTGCCAGCTAAGTCAGCCTTAGGGACAGAATCTTTGACCTACAGCATGGTAACCTGACATTGAACGGTTAGGCCAAAAACTATCTTCAGATCTGACATTTTAATTTGGGGTATGCATCGTCTGCTGGGCTATTTCCAGAGCTGGTTACCACAATACCTGTGTATTGCTGGTCAGAGAGCTTGCTTAATTAAGCTTGTGAACTAACTGCAAGGGCAAATCCAGAGCTTGCACTTCAATTATGAAGAATTTAGTTGGGAAACAAATACAACTGGTGCCAAACGTAACTTTTGGTCTGTTTTCTCTCACTATTATCCAACAATTAAAACAAATTAGGGATTGGAAAAATTATGATGTCGAGATAATATGCCGTTATAAAATTGGTACTTAGAGTTTTGAATTGGTTCTTAGATACAAATAGAATTTATTTAGTTCTAGTACATGAAGTGTTACTACCCTTTTATTTTGTTGTCGAAGTAATGTCAGTTTTCATTTAACAGTTATGTAGTGTGGATCATAAAATTTTATCATGGAACATTTGCCACCCCAACAAGATGTTATTGTGATAAAAACATAAAAATCAATAGTCCATTGTGCAATATAAGAATCCCCTCATTTTTCCAATTTGAGGACTCCAGATTTTTTTTTCTTTGAGGGTACTTAATGGTAAAGGTCTGTGCAAACAAGGTGACCACAGTTAGTAGTTGAGAGCATTTGTCCAAAAATTTTACAAATAACATAAATATGTGAAATGAATTATTATGAAAAATGTTGTTGAAAGAATGTCCCATTAATTTTAAAAAAGTTTCACTTTTTAAATTTTTATACCACCCCCTTTTAGACAAATTTGGTCAATCAGAAAATTTTTATTTTTAATGCAACAAGATCATTAAAAAAAACCCGCATATCTGTATCTTTAAAATCAAGTGAATTATGGTAAAGGAAAAAATCTGACTTATACCACTTTTCCATACCATGTGAAAGGCTGTTTCATCAGTAAAAATAGGGATCACAAACAAATTGACGATGGAAATTGTTTAGATCAAAAATATGTTAATATGTCTCAAAATTTTTTATCACAAATGCATCTAAATAAAGCATTACACAGACAGAGATTATATAAAGCAGTGGTACTCGCTACTCGGTTGGTATCCTATGTATTATCATCCAGTTTTATCTTTTTTGTGATATGTCACAAATTTACATTTCTAATTTGATATAGGGTCCCCATTCACAGTGTTCAATTTTCAATTAAATGTAACTCTTTTAAAGATACAGATGTGCGGGGTTTTTTTTAATGATCTTGTTGCATTAAAAATAAAAATTTTCTGATTGACCAAATTTGTCTAAGGAGGTCGTATAAAAATTTAAAAGGTGTAACTTTTTGAAAATTAATGGGAGGACTATTTCATGAACATAGTCTTATTTCCTACCTTACTTTCAACATTTTTGCGATTTGCATTTCCCACTTTCTCCAACATGTAAAGAATTAAAGCGTGTTTCAATCTTTTGGGGACACCCTGTATAGTTAAATGAAAATCTGCATTTCATCTCTGCTTTACGCAAAAATAGCCTTTTGATGATGGAAATCAATTCATACAAATTTCTGTAGTCCAGGAGTTGGGATGGGAGGCTGAGATCTAAAATGTTTGTGTCTGATCTTTGTCTCCTTTGGAAGGATCTGAATCTAATTTTGGTGACCACTTATATTTTGCCAGGATAAATTTAATTTAACTGTACATAAATTTAATTTAACCGTAGATAAATTTTGTTCAACTACTGGTCAGTATATCAACACTGATTCTTATTTTTATTTTCTGTTACTATTTTTATCAATCGATAAAAACAACAATCTATAAAAATATCAAGAAATCATTGGCATGTTTATTAAAACAGAATTTTCAACTAATTATCCAGATATCACTGTTTGCATGTTACGTATTTTTTTAAGAATAGCAGAATAAAATTTAATATATATAACAAAACATGTTTAAATTGTATAGTTAATGCTTTATTTACTTTGAAAATGAAATGGGAGGACACTTCATTAAAAGATAAAACCATCAAACAAAGATAAAAGCAAATAAATTGGTCAGTTCCTAGTTGTAATTTGCATAACATGATTATTTTGATTATTTCTTTAGTTGAAAAATTGACAAAAGAATAATTACTGTTTGTGTTTAATTTAAATTTAGAAATTTAATTTTAATATGATACTGTATTTCAATTCACCAGAAATTAATTGACCAATAGAAAAATCGTCGACTGCTCAAATCCAATGAAGCCATTATAGTTTTGAATGCATAACATTTTGTAAAATAAAGCTTCAATAATGTTTTAATCGTATATATCTTTGTAGGATTTCCAGAAGGCTAAATATTGCACACTTAATATTCTTAGCTAGCTAAAGTATCGAAATTATAACCTCTAATTTTCGAAAACTAAGAATTTGATCCAAAATTTAATTATCTATCCTTCTAGGGTTTTCAAAGGGATTACTCATTTACTGTTCATAACTAGCACTTTTAGTTTTCGAGCTATAAGTATTACAATAGACCTGAAAATAGCCACTTGCTAGAAGTCAATTAAACAATATTGTTTGGCAATTAAATGAAACTAGCTGTGACACCCTTCCCACTATTCTGTTTTAATCGTAAAACTGTCTCGAAATATGCTAACTGTGCATTTCTTTCCTCCCAAATTCTCATCTCATATATGTTACTTATTAAATATATATAACTAACTATCCTTATCAGTTTTACAAAAATCCTTACTAGAGTAGCCAATAAATTAAAACCGCCTACTGGCCACTTGCTACTAAATAAAAATTCAAATTTTCAGGTCTATGCTACAAACTTTAAAAATGGAAAATTTTCAATTTTTGTCAACTTGACAAAATGAGTGCTCGTAAGAGTTTTATCAAAACAAATTATTGATCTAGAAACTGGATTTCTTACTAACATTTTTGTCACTTGTTGTCTTTACAGTCTAGAAGATACTTCAAGTAAACATAAACAAAGTGAAGCAGAAAACTGCTCGGACAAAAATAAATTAATTTTTTACTGGTTAGTGGTAAAAAAGTTAGTAAATTGTCTATTCAGCAATGTATTTGAGTTTGAGCACTACTGGTATAGATGGGTTCTTAGGGATGCAGCCTCATGGAAACAGGATCCTAAACTGTTGTCTATGTTCATAAAATAGGCTATAGTAGTTTGTATAGTACTACAGAGCTTAGTCCATAATCCAAATCTATATTCTTTTATTTATTTTCTTTGAGAAGGGAGTTTATTTTTCTAACCTTTATCTTCAATTTCTTAAACCTTTCATTTTGGTATAGATTTTTAATAAAAGTTTTATAAATATATAGCATGTAAGTTATATTGTATTACTAGAAAATGTACCCGGTGTTGTCCGAGATAAAATGCAAACTTCTGATTAAAATTGCACTAGAACATAGAGCGAATTATCAAAAACCAAACAGTATCTTTACGATACATAAAAAAATAACTTGCAAAAAACAATGCACTCTAAATAAGCATGCAGGATGTATGCAATCCAGGTATATGGTCTTCATTGCTTTGGTTGGCGAATGCTAAAAGTATAATCTTTAAATCTAAGCTCTAGCATAATTAGAAGTGGAGATATGATCAAATTAGTGAAATACCTAAAATTAGAGAAGGGGAGGGGATTCAAAATTTGTTACGCTGCTTTTTAAACACCTTACATCCAGAAAACAAAACACAATAATACTTCGGTTGATTGGTGTCGTGTCCACTTTGAAGTCAAATAGATCCATGTGCTTGAATCACTGCCCTTGCCAGATCCACTATCCTCTCAGTATAAAGTTCACCCCAGAAAGGGAATTCTCCCAAGCTTTGCAGCGCTGCAAGGATAGCCTCATGGAAAAATTGTTACCATTGCCTTCAATATCACAAATAAAACTATATTTCTATAATCAGTATTTATCTACCAGACTCTAAATAATGACATGCAAATAACACTGGGAATGCCTGTTTTGAAAAGGTCCTTATAGGCTCTAAAAATATGGCTCTGCTCTTCATAACAACGGATATGCCCAGGTTGTGACATCAAGCGTAGCAATGCATGAAGAAAAAGCAGATTTAATGTCTCCAGATAGAAATAAAAAATGTTAACTTTTAAAGTTTTGTTTAGAAGTTCATAAAAAATTCAAAAACAGTGTAAAAAAAAAAATTCTTTTTATTACTCTATTATTTTAGAATATCCTAAAATGGGATGATATAAATCCATATTCCTTCCAAAGATTGATATTGTAATAATTTGCCATTCTTGGATGCAACAAAATAAAAATCAGATAACCTAAAACATGCATATTTTGATGTATTTAAAAATAACTAAATATATATGAAGGAATTGTCTTATGAATTCGGTTCCAAGAACATTCTTTGATCTTTCTGATGGTTATAAGATGAAAAGTCTGACAATATTTTCAGTTGCAACGGAACCAATTTGTATCAAAATCACTCAAAATTGCACTTCAACATAAAATAACAAAAAAAATTCATTTGAATTGAAAAAACTCTCCATGGTCTGTCATTTTAGGAGTTTAGTTAACACTGTACTAAAATTTGTCACTGCTATTGTAAGCCCTTTTGTGCTACAGAAGGCACATATGCACAGACATCTTTTGTAAGACATTTTTCAAAGTATATTCTATGAAATCCTTGGGTTCCGCAACAGTATTCCAGGGATTTCTTGATACGAGAGAAATTTTCTTAAAATTAAAGAAAGCTTGTTTTATTGTTCCACCATCAAATTGAATTTCAAAAGGGTTCCATGACCAAAAAAATTTGAAAAACACTGATGTGAGGTATAGTGCATTTTAATATTTAAATCAACATTTTCCGAATACCCACAAAATGTTGCAAAATTTTCAAAGTTCACAAGATGCATAAGTTTGAAACATTGAATTGATAAGAAGAAAATAAAGGAATGTGCCCACATCTGAATTGTTAAGTGTGTTACAAGATGTTTGGTCTCCTGGAATTTGAAATCGATTGTATAAAATGTGGTTGATTACAATGCGATGTACAGTTAGCTTGGTAGTGTGTTTATTTATAAAAAAATTTATGCCACAATATAAATGATATAATGTTTAGAATACATTGTTAGATAAGATATTAATTAAAATGATTAATGCTATGAAAATTAAGTATTCCATATTCTGTGAAAAATAATTAACTCCACCAGATGTATTTGTAGTACTAAAAAAGTTAAGGTTTACCATGTTATGAAATAGGCTGAAAATCATTAATTTTATTATGTATGTTTAAATTTTGTTTTGGTGTTTGAAACTTTTTGCTGTTATCTCATCATAGAAATTTTTTAAACTTTATTTTTTGCAATTGCAGTAATATATACAACCCTTGAATGAATAATAAATTAAGTTTTATGACGTAAAGCATTTTACACCTTAACCGTTCATTCTAAATACATTTTTTCAATTAAAAGTCGTAATATGATGCTTTATTTTGTCTTAAATGTTACTAAAAGCCTATAATTTTCCCAACTTAAAAGTGCTAATAACTGTAATATATAATTTTATTTATTTTATCAACCTTTAATATATCCAGAATACTATTTTCAAGCATGTAACAATAAAGGCTTCTGTTCTGATTTAGCCATAATCCATTTTGATTTGCTAAATTTGTTTTTTTACCCTTCACTTTTCATTTTTGTAAATTCACTGATTATTAGAATTCATATAATATCCTGTCACGAGATGGCGCTGCATTGCAAATTCTCTTCAATTGTGCTATCGTTTGTTTTTGTGTACATTGATTTTCCAAATATCATCATCTTCATTTAAGACAGATAGTTATTGATCAATTCAACTTTTAAAATTATTTTAGTATTAAAATTCGTCATGCAATTTGATTTTAATCATCGCTACTATAGTGATCAAAGTTTCACGTAACAGCTGATTTCGAGGTAGCCATTTTTGAGCAAGATTCCTGAATTTCAGTTATTTCTGTTAATATGCTGTGTTATAAGTTTAGATACATTGTTTTCAAAGTATTTAGTATGATCTGACTATGTTAACTTCTGATTTCTACAAAGTGAATGATGATTACTGCTTCGTTACTTCTGCTACGTATGCAGGTTGGTATAAATATTGAACGTTCTTTAGCTATCTGCAGTATTGCATTTCTGCATTGATATAATTCACTTGTTTAAGTCGAAATGGCTTGAGGTTTTGCCGTTTTATAACACAGTGATGCTACAAAGATGTAAAAGTTAATAAAGCTACCGATGTAATGTATATCATATTTTATAGTATTGAGTTGTTTTGATTTGTCAGATACAGAAGTTTTTGTTTTTTTCCTCTTACGGTTATCTTATTTATCATCTGACAACTGCTTGAGTATTATCTAGTAGAGTGCTTTTTACATTTTGACAAAAGTTAGTTATGTTTTCTTATTTAAATAAGTACTTTTATGTAATAGGAGCTATATTTTGACAGGGGTCATTAAGTGCAACATCTAGGTTTCATTGTGTAAATTACGTTATTAAATGAATATTGAGAAGTATACTGATACTTCTGAATCTATATTTAACATGATAAACACTCGTAACAGCGTGAAAATGGCAACTTTATTTTTTAGAATGAACTAATACCCTAATATTTTCTGAAAAGTAAAAAAAAATGTAAACAACATAAGTTTCAGATCGTGTTTGTTCTCAACAATTTTATATTATAACTTTCTATACAAGTGCTTGCTATTGAAATAATTTTTTTCTTGGATATTACTTCATTAGTGTTACTAAATATTTTTAAATGACTGAAATGTTTCATCTTTTTCCCCATAGAATTTATTTTAGAATAATTATAATCTCCTTGAATGGTAAAAAATATTTAACCCCTTTTATCTTTATGTGCGATTTTATTTTATTTATTTAATTTTTTTGTGCTTGCTGTTCTAGTAATTCTGTATAAAAAAATAATTTTCGTTGAAATATATAGCATTCCTCCTTCCATCTGCTTAATTTGTTCGGAAGGAAAACTTGCTTGTTAGTCGCGTTTATTGCACATTTATTAATTTTGTGGATGTACTGTAAGCGTTCAGTTAAGTGTGTCATTGAAAATGTAAAAGTCTAGTTTTTGGAAGGAACGGAGTATTAACTGAGAAAGTTATACTGCTAAGGCATTCTTGTTCATTATGTCTTCAGAGGGAAACGACCAGCAGCTAGCTACCTTGATTGACATTGTTTGCGGAAATCGGCGCGCTCTTATGGGTCACGTGAGCTCACCCTCTGATGTCATTAAATGGGAAAATTCCATCCCCCCACCCCTACACACCTTATCTTTTCTGCCTTTTCCCACTTTCTCTTCTTTTGCTGGGTGACCTCGTTTTCTGTTCGGCTGTCAGCTGATGCTATTGATGGCAATGACCTTGGTGGGGGAGAAAGCGGTCGGGGAGGGTGGAGTTACTTTTTCCTGTCTGCATAAAGACCGATTAACGGTTATCGATTTCTTTTGAGGAACAGCTGATTTTTGTGCGCAAAGTTTGCCCGGGTTTAGCTGTTTCGTGTTTTCAAGTACTGTTATATTTCTGCAGTTTTGCAATTTTATTTGATAATTTCATTTTATCGGTAGTCTTCGTCATATTTCTCGATGCTGGACATTTTGGAATATTTTTATACGAACAGCACCTCTGCATTTAATTCAGTTTTCTAGTAATTTGCGTTTTCAATCAACAACGAAACACTTAATAAAAACCAAAGCGCTTTTATTTATTTGAAGAGAGTGTCTCTTCTACTTACTTTTGGAATACACATTTTAGAACATCTGAAATGTAATTATATTTGTAACAAAGCTGATATAATGTAATTATATTTGTGAGAGCTGTTTATGTATCTACATTTCTCATGAAAATCATGTATTAGAATTTACAGTTTCTTTTTTATTTATTATTATTAGTATCAGAGAATAATAACAGTTTAAACTGTTGCAAGTTGAAATAAAAACTTAGGGTATCAAAATTCTAGCTTTTTATGTTATTATCAAATCCCTTTTGATGCATTATTAAATGGTTGGAAAAATATATTATGTTCATCTGTGTATCTTTTAAATGTACATTTTATAAACTAGTAAAACATGCATTTTGTAAACCGTTTGAGGAAACTCTTTATTTGTTATGAAACCAATATTGTGCATTTTTAACACTTTACAACAAAGTTGAAAAGTGTTTATGACTTTGTTCATTTTGTCTGTCTGTCTGTCCATTAGCACGATAACTGCCGTAAAAGTGACTTAATCAAAATGAAATTTTAGTATGTTGTTCAGACGGTCTGTAGGACCTATGAGAATATAAATGAATAATATCACTCAATTAGTTTTGGATTGAACCCGGGTTGAAAAAATGAAATACATTGAACCCTATGGGACTTAATTTTTCAAACATTTTTTAATCGGATTTAAAATTCACAAATTACTTCAAAAATTTTAGGTAATATTCAAATTGTTCCATAAAACATATAAAAAAAGTCAGCGAAATATATTCAGTAGTTTTTTAAATAAAAATTAAAATAATAATTACACCTCTTATATGAAGCGATTACGTGACCATGATATGAAAAAATCATGTGACCCACTTCAAAATGAAATATGTCATCCATCTTGTCTCAAAATCGTGATTTTTAAAGTTCTTTTTAATTCATATTGAGTGTTATATCCGTCCTAAAACCACTTTATTTTTGCTGAAATTCTGTGCATCTACATACTGAAACAAGGCAATTACAATATATTTGAGTTTAAATGATCATCCAAATTTGATTATTTCTACAACAAAGCCTATTTTTCACTTATGTAAAATGTAAACAACAAAATATGTAGAATGAGTTGTATTAGAATTGCTGTATTTCTTTAAAACAAAAGTATTTAGCTCATGGAGTCTGCGTAGTTGATATGAATGAAATATTCATTGATTTTACAAAGAGAAGGACGATTTTTTTCAATGATGTTTTAAGCATAGAGTTTAATTACTTGTAGCTCCATGGTCTTAATTTTTAAATAAAATAAATTATAGTATTGTGATGAATGAAATGAATGGGAAATTATTTATGAATGAAATGCTGCTTTTATAGAGAGAGCCAGGCGTGTTATTTTTCTATGACGTCATTTGAATGAATTTCAGTTGTTTTCGATGAAGTTTTCAACTATAATAAATTATCGTAGTATTATGATAATTCTAAAATTATTACCAAGGAATGTATCGCATTTTAGAGATGTTTAAACCAAGCAATTTATATTTCAATGCCGTCATTTGAATGAAGTTCATTTTTTTTCGATGAAGGTTTAAGTTTTCAAATATAATAAATTAATGTAATATTGTGATAAGTTTTAAAATATTACTGAAGAATGTATTGCATTTTAGAGATGTTTAAATAAAATTGCATTGAAGTTGGAAAGTGTTTCATAATCAATGCTTTAAGCATGATTGATCGTTCTTGTTTTTGTTTTTTTATCATTCCTGTGTTTACCTACAGCAATATTTCCAAATACTATTGATTTGAACAGAATTTTCGAAACTTTAAAAAGTAGATTTTTAATTTTCCAAAAATAAAATGTCTAGGATTGCAATAAAGTTATTCCCATCTAAACATAAAAAAACCCTCTTAAATTCTCTCTCTCTCTCTCTCTCTCTCTTTTTTTTTTTTTTTTTTTTTTTTTTTTTTAAATCTTTTTATATAATCAGGGGGTGGGGGTATTTCATTTGAAGATTTTATGTTGCATTTACTTTTAGGCATGCATTTCCTAATTTGTTTTCATCAGTACAGATAATCACATTTTAGTTCCAAGACATTTGGTGTATAAACCATATTTTGAGAAAAAAAAAATAGAAATTTTTTATCAACTGACCCTATTGATCTCCATAATTTGTTATGTGTATTATTTCATATTACATGTGCATCTAATTGATTGGGATTTTTGTAGAAAGAATTATTTCATATAAGGAATTATTAGTATCATATTAACGGGGTATTCGGTAAACTGTATTTTATTTACTCTATAAAAATTTGGAGCTTGTACAATTATAAATTATGACGTATAATTCATCGTATATTCAAAACAACCCTCCGAAGAATTTCAACAAAAAAATTTGACTGTTGGCTTAAATACATAGACAGCACTAATATAATTTACCTGGGTTAGCCTTAAACAGTGAGAATCTTGGGCGTATTATTAGATGACTGGACTGGCAAAATTCCAGAAGCCCTCCAGCTAAAAGAACTCTGCTAATGCAAAGAAAATTATTTTCAGAATTCTAGAATGTATTTTAAAATTTCCCCGTTACTTTTAAGCTTAGAGAAAATTAAAAGATGCATCCATATCAAAAACACAAGTTGGTGATTATATAGCAAGCAGTGAAACCCTGATAAGGAAAATGTGTATTCCCAAATGGCAAGATGGTGTGGAATGGTTTTCTGCAATAATAGCCCTCATAATATCATTGGAGTCACCAACTCCAATACATTTTTCAGAATAGTAGCTTATTTTTACTTCAATTGAAAACTTTTTAATTTAGCAAAAATTACATATGTTACAACTTGTTTTGATATTGGACTGTTAATTTAGTATTTAATTTCTTGTACGAATCATCCACAAATCTTAATTTTAAACCCCCTTTTAGCTGCTTTTTATAAATTTTTTGATTAGCCTGGTTCTCGCATGTTTCTTGCTCCTGCTCACCTATTTTCAGCCCACACAGGTATCAACCATCCAAGATAATTATGTACTACAACCAAGTAATTGCTAATTGCATCATCACACCCACGGGTCTGGAGTGCCAAGGAACATCGAAAAATATTACTATCCTATTCCTTCAAGGTTCGGATAGTGTTATTTTCAATGTGGGGTTAAGTGACCTCGGTCATAGACATCTCATAAATATGTGTCTTGGCTTGGCACATTTATTTAGATTTATTATTCAAATAATTAATAAATATGTTCATTAATAATAATTAATAATAAACATGATTTCATTAATAAAACAAAGAAAATTGGTATTAGAAGGGTTAAAGATGATATTTTGAAATTCTAACAATATGTGAGCCTATATGTGTAATAATGAGTATAAAGTTTGTTAAAGTACTGTAAAAACTATTTTTTCAATGTTTTAGTAATGAAATTTTCAAGTTTGTTACTTTAATAAAATTTTTCTCATCCAATTGCATATTTGAAAGGTCCATGTATAAATTATTATCCTTCTCTTCAGGTCAACAACCAAACATTCCCATGCCCCCAAGACCATCTTCTAATCAATCGGAGAATAGTGGACAGGTGCAGATGTCCCAGCCTCCAATGACAGCACAAGGTATGATTACCTAATATCTTAGATAATAATACATGTCTGTCTGTGTGTGTGTCTTCTGTAGTGGAAAATCAAAACATTGAACAGTGGCAAAATTCAGTACAGAGGTACTTTAGTTTCTCTGACAATATGGCTCAACAAGATCTTAAAAAAAATGAGTTAGTTTAAGTAAGGAACATTTAAGCCGAAAATCCATCAAAATTTCGACTTCAAAATTGGTTTCATTTTGTGCAGATATTTGTCGAGACAAAAAAAAAACCGGTTGTTTATCTAACCAAAGTTTATTTTATTTATAGGTTTTTCAAGTTTGCAAATTTAAAATATATCATTATAATTTTTTAATATGGCAATATATTATCTATGATTATTGTGCTGGAAAATGGCTTTGGTAAAGATTATCGGAGATAGCCTTTAATTTCTTTAATATTACTGTTTTTCATTTTTGTAACAAAAAGTTCAAATCTTTTATTAACTAGAAAATGTACCCTGGGTCATGGCGTAGTGCCCATTTAGCTATTGATTTATTTACTTATTGTTTTGTTATATGCTGGCATATTGTTATTAAATGCTGGCTTTCTTTGGTTTTCGAAAATTTGCTGAAGTTCTAGTGAACAAAATTTAAAGAATGCTTTAATAATAAGCCCACGTATAACAATCACAATAGCAACAACAAAAAATCTCGCTGAGGCACATCGTGCCGGGTCCTGAAGTACCTATGCACCAAACTTCATGGTCCTGTGATGCTTAGATTTATTTCCCACTATAGTCTGTACATACATGGAGACAGACATCTTTTCTTATTATGTATGGCTAAATTTCAGACAATTGTCCATTTTCAGGTTCCAAAAGAATATATTTTTTAAACTTCATGGTTTCCAGAAGCTTTTGCTTAGAATTGGAAATGTTTTTAATGTAGATGACTCAACTGTTTAGCATGATTTAATGGACTTTTAATGCATATAATGTAAACTTCATAAAATATCAAAAACCTAGATTTTTTTGCACACCAAATTCAAGTAAACAATGCAAGCATATCACTTCTAATGCATACCTGCCAACTTTTACGCATTATGCGTAAAATTTACGCATTTTAACTGCTCTTTACGCTTTTACGCATATATTGCTATATTTTACGCATTTATTTGAATTTTTTAACATTACTAGGAAATCAATCTTCGGCGAAATTCTCCGGCGTTTTTTGTTTGAAATTTATCAATTAACCAGACGTGGTATAATCCCTCGGAAACACCATTTTTCGCTTTTTCAGCACGGATTTCTACCATTCCCGGGATCGTAGCAAATCCATAATAAAATGCAGGGTAATACCAATCAAATTAACGGTGATTTACGCCCGCGTGTAATGTAAATGAAGATCTCGATCGCTTATTTTATGAAAGTAATAAATATACTTCAAAGGTTGTCTAATTCAGCATAAATCGCTAAAATGTTATTTTGTTCATTAATTTCGCATAAACACTGCGATTGCGCAATTCAGTTTGTTCTTATGAATCGCCGAGAGAACAAAATTATTTTTTTCCATCCATCTCAATCTTCTAAATATTGCATTTTTGATTTACTGAACTAGCTTATTTTCATATTGTAATTAATTTTTATGGTTAATTTCTTAATTATTTTCGCATAAACAGTGCGATTACGCAATTCAGTTACTTCGTGTGAATTGCCGAGAATACGTTAGTATTTTTTCCCATCCATCTCCACCATTTAAATGTTGCATATTAGATCGACTAAACTAGTATATTTTCATATTCTGATTAATTATTACGGTTAATTTCTTAATTATTTTCGCATAAACAGTGCGATTGCGCAATTCAGTTACTTCGCGTAAATTGCCGAGAGTACGTTAATATCTTTTTCCATCCATCTCCTTCATTTAAATGCTGCATATTAGATCGATTGAACTAGCTTATTTTCATATTATGGCTAATTATTAATGTTAATTTTTTAATTATATTTGCATAATACAAATTTTTCTATTTTGAAAAATGGGTATGAACTCTGTGAAGGAATATTTTCCAATAAGTGGTATTAAAGCAATAATTTAGGCAAATGAAAAGGAAACCATTTTGGCAGGAACATAATTCAGTGCTATTTTCTTTTTTTTAATTATTATTATTATTAAAGATCAATATTTGTTACTCTTAGTGAAAACCTGTGTTTTACCAAACATAAATATTTGTTTTCATTATAAAGTAATTTTCGTCGGATAAAACCTTTAAAAAAATTTTATTTTATAATATATTGTCCTGAAATTTTATAAAATTGGTGTCCTGAATTTTCATATTCTACCACTACTATGCCTGATTTTTAATGCAGGTATTTGTACATAGTTAAATTCATTAGATATGTCATTTGCGCGTGTAGTTTAAAAAAAATCATTATAAATGTCATTCACGCAAAATTTTACACATTCCAATTTTCCCAGGTTGGCAGGTATGCTAATGTATAATGTGTAAATATTGGATAACTATTATGCAAAAATGTAGTTTTTAATGAAATTCCATTTTAAATGTAAATTTTTACAGACAACTTTATCATAGCTTTCCTGTAAATGGATATTATGCCTCATTTTTGCAGATAGATCAGATCATTCAAGGTTGATATTTTTAGAGTTTCTTAGAATTGTAATAATTTAATTTTTTTACGAAGGAAAATATTCATGCTACCTGAATAGTAAAGCGTCAATGTGTATATGAGAGGACTAATTAATGTAATAAATTAGCCCTCTAGCTAATCATGTAATGCTGTATACATTTATATCTAGTTTCAGAATGATTCTATTGATTGTATTTTTCACAATTTGTAATAAAAATCAATTTGGCTACTGCTAATGAAATTTGTTATAAAAGTCTTGGCAACTAACATTTCGGATGATGTCTGAATGAAAATTCATTTACATTGGGTTTCGTATACTTTAAATGCACTTTCCTTCCAAAGTAATTATTTCTGAATCCATTGGGCTAACAATGCATAAACACACACACACACAAAAAGAGAGAACACACTCTTATGTTCTGTGAAGCAGTGTTACATTTATTAAGCTTTTATCATTGGAATAGAAGTTTACAACTTCTCCAATTCCAAAGATAATCTCTTTACATTCCAAATGAAATTTCTGTTTTAAAGTGAAATCAAAATTTTGCTATTAAATTGGAGGGGAAGAAAAAAAGCTGAAGCAACCCATGTTTAGTTTTGTGTACTTTCTTAATTTGTTATAGTTTATAGGATTGCTTCGTAACCAATGTACAGCAGCACATAATAAAGGTAGCAGAAATCTACATGTCGTATGGCCATAAAATCTGCAGGACAATTCCTTCATATTCATTATTTTTTTTAAATATACATTGAAATTTGCATTTTTTATCTAATCTTGTGATCACAAAGCACCCAACACATCTTCCACAAAGTCCACAGATTCAATCTTTCTACTGGAGTATTTTACTGTGTATGCCCGCCTGGGTAGTGCAAAGTAGTCTGTGCTGGGAAGGTTTAAGTCTCCTCTTTACCTTCTTATCATTCTATTTATTTATTTATTTATTTTATTTTTTGTGTTTTGCAGGAAGTGATTTGAAGTGCAATGTATGGATCAAAACCATTTTAAATTCTGTTCAAATGTTTTATTTAAGTAGTGGGTGCTTTTTACATTATTTATAAGTATTTAGTTCTTATTTAGGACCCATGCAATGCCAGGGTAATTTCTTCTAGTCAGCCGTAAATGCTAATTGTCCTGATAGTGTACCCCTGTACTATGAAATAGTGGTTGTTGTTGAGACCCAGACCGTCCGACCTACCAGAAAGGTGTAAGGTAACCATTTGGACGGCTGGGTATGAAATAGTGGTGTATGATTTTTTAATATACTAATATAAGCAAAACTGCATTTATCTGAACAGCATTCTCATACTGTTAGTGTGTTCTGTTAGGAAAAAAAATACATACTTTATAAAAGTTTTGTATTTTGATACCAGCTAATTAAATTTGGAAACGTTGAATGCTGCCAATATCATAATATATTTTTTCTGTTTTAATTGCATATGACAATGCTGAGCTCAAAAAACCTATCTGAGTTTCTTAGGACAAGTAAAGATTCTCATTTGTGACCCTTATTTAAAAAAATATATTCCTGAACAGCATTCTCATACTGTTAGTGTGTTCTGTTAGGAAAAAAAATACATACTTTATAAAAGTTTTGTATTTTGATACCAGCTAATTAAATTTGGAAACGTTGAATGCTGCCAATATCATAATATATTTTTTCTGTTTTAATTGCATATGACAATGCTGAGCTCAAAAAACCTATCTGAGTTTCTTAGGACAAGTAAAGATTCTCATTTGTGACCCTTATTTAAAAAAATATATTCCTGAACAGCATTCTCATACTGTTAGTGTGTTCTGTTAGGAAAAAAAATACATACTTTATAAAAGTTTTGTATTTTGATACCAGCTAATTAAATTTGGAAACGTTGAATGCTGCCAATATCATAATATATTTTTTCTGTTTTAATTGCATATGACAATGCTGAGCTCAAAAAACCTATCTGAGTTTCTTAGGACAAGTAAAGATTCTCATTTGTGACCCTTATTTAAAAAAATATATTCAATTGTGACAGCTATTCTCAGTCTCTTTTTTTATTCTAATTATTTCCCTTTTAATAATGAAGCAGGGAATTTTTGCTGATATATCTTGTATGGATTCTGTTTTGGATTCTATGATTTAGGAACACCCCCAGATAGGACCCACCAGTATGTACACAAATATTAGTATTTACTAAGTATACTATGAGAGGGCGCGGTAACTCACTGGTCAGCGCGCGGGAATTGCACTCGGTAGACCCGGGTTCGATTCCCTACGCTGGAAAAAGAAAAAACTGCCGCCGTGTTCACGCGGAGTACGATCATGCTAAACATGTGGGTCCGTAAGTTCACAGGGGTGCGGAACTAAACCTGTAAACCGAGAGGTAGGCCAGGTCCGCACTGCTGTCTCCAAGTATACTATGAGAAAAAGGATGGGAAGCAACGATTTATAGTACTTCTTTTAGAAGAATGGATGAAACTAACGAATTTATACTATATGAAGTATATTTAATATCATGTTATTCTATTTGTGTAAAATACATATTTTATATGTAGCATAATGCACATTTACTTTGGTTACCCAGCTTAAGTCATATTTAAACATGAAATTTCATATTTTATTTCTAGGCTATAACCAACAAATGGCCCCACCTGCAATGTATGGTAACAAAATGCATCAAAATATGATGGGTAGTTCTAGTTCCCACATGCCCCCTTATTCACCACAGCCATCAGGACATTATCCACAGAGTAAGTGAAATAAAACTTTCATTTTCCTACATATATATTGATATAATATTCGATTCTGTATAGTTTTAAAATAACTTTTGCCATCAAAGTTGATTTTCTTTTTATTTTGTAGGTGGTTATCACAGACCGTCAGGTTCAATGCATAATTATGGAAATCAGGCTCCTAATAATTATCCTGGACCTTCTTATCCTTCACAGCAACCTATGGCTGCTCCTGGTCACCGAATGCCAACTCCTCATCCTACTTCAGGGCCGCCTTCAAATTATGGGACCCCATCTGGGGGTTCAAGCTACAACAGCTCTCAATATTCTGGTAATGTGCCACCGCCCGCTAGTGGGTTTGGAATGAACAATATGATGCCACCCCCTAATCAGTATCCAAAATCCGCTAACATGCCACCTCCGACGGGGGGTGCCCAGGCTGCTGCTCAAGCTGCAGTCATAGCTGCTGCTGCTAGCTCTGGTGGGATTCGTCAGTCCCCTATGTACCTTAGGCAACATTTGCAGCAAAAAATGCAATATGCTAATAATTATAATTCGGCCATCAGTCCTGGTGCTCCTGGATCAAATGGTGGTCAGGATACCCCTATGCCTCCGCCAGCAAGCACTACATCTTCTCAGCCTATGAGTATGAATCAGGGTTCTATGCCCTCTTCATCCAGTTGTGATGGACCTATTCCTGCCTCTATGGTTCCTGCTGGATTTACCCAAACATCTGCACCTTCTTTAGGTAATTTGAAATTTATGCATGATGGAAAATATACTAAATTACTGTTTTCTTAATTCACTGGTTAACTTTCATGGTCCTCTTTCATGTGTGTATGTTGCACTGTTACTGCTACATTTTAAAATATCTTTGGAGTTAAAAACTGAAAGTCTATTTTTAGAGCAATACTGTAGAACCCTTCTAGTTTTATTTTAAAACTTGACAGATTTTGGTTGGTTTAAAATAAGGAATGCACAAACTTTGATCTGTGGGCTAATTTAGCTTATTATGTTAAAGAACCCTTATGTGACTTTACTCCAAATTATTTGCTTTTTTCGGCCTGTGGCATCATACCGTAGAATTCCGATGATACCCCTCCTCTGTTTTCATAGGGGGAATTACAGAGGAGGGTTATAATCAAATTTTTGAAAACAATTGGGACTCAGAAGCGGTTATTATAAAAATTATTGATTATATCTAAAATAGTGGGGGGGGGGGGAGTTAATGAGAGGATATCTTTTGTATATTCTTTTATGCTTTAGGAATGGAGTCCGGAAGTGCCAATTTCAAGTTCAATAATAAAGAAACTGGTAAAAAAAAGGATGAGTTCTGAGAAGTTCCATGGCAACTTGCAAATTGATCAAAACATATGGGGGAAGAGTCCAAATGAAAATTTTGTGGAATATGAAATGGCTTCAAATTTTTAGAGGGGTGATATTAAGGATTCTACTGTAAATATATCTCAAACGGCCAACACCAGAAAAGTTTGTGCATCCCTAGTTCAAGTAGGAAATAATATATGTGTGAATGCTTGTTTTATTGTCACATATATTTTTATATAATTTTGCTCTAGCTGGCAGTTATGTTCTAATATGTTTTTTTAAACTAATTTTAAGAATAAATTTAATTCTTTCTTTTTAACTCCAAATATTATTTATTTTATTTTGGTGAAAAATTGTTCAACTCAGTAAGTTATATTTTGGATTCTAGTCCTATTAAAAAAATGTATGCTGTATCAGGTGTGCTTATCTTAAAAGTAAGCAATATTTTTCTAAATTCGATATATACATTCAGTTCTGAGCTGAAACCAGAATACACATTTTGATTATTAAATATTTAAAATATATAAATACAATTTTTTAAATTTAAAAAATATTTGAAATCTGTCATGAAAAGGAAATATAATGTCCAAAATTTAACTTTAACATTTAAAAGTCCAGAACCCGATACATGTATAGTAAATATGCATTATGCAGAAACATAACACCTGGGCATCATACACACACTAATGGGGTTGTTGTAATGTGAATTATAACTAATATTTTATAAATATTGTATAAAAATTGTCTTGTAGGGGGGGGGGGGTAGCTTAGTTGATTTTGTTCTTGATTATATGATTATAGTTCACAGTATGAGTATGTGTACTAGGGGATAAGTAAATTTTAAAAGTACAGGTTGTACTTAAGTAAAAGTAAAGTTTTGTAGCTTATTAGTTCTTAAAATATTTATGTTCTCATCAAATATAAATAATTTCAAGTTTGAGTAACAAAAAAATCCTGAGTATAATGAGACTAATCCTGTGGTCAGCTCAGTAGGAGTAGGCATATAAATACTTTTTTGATTTTCTTTATATGGAGGGGGGGGGGGATCTATTTAAAGTCCTTGGGATACAACACATAAAAGATTTTTTATGGGCACTCACTAATTCTGCACATAAAAACATCTTTCTGTAATTTGTGCAAATATAATATGTTTATGCTGCATTAGTTTTCTTTTCTAGTCCTTGTTATAAAAATAAATGCTGAACTGTATCATTATTACTTTTTCATACTATTAAGTATTATTTTTCTAAAATATATATATATATATATATATATACATATTTTGATGGAAATACATTTTAAAACATTGGACATGTTTCAAACACTTTTAGAATTGTGCCTTCTCTGTGTCTGCAAAGATTTTTTTTTTTTTTACTATTTGCATAGATATCAAACGTTCAAAATTTATTACTTTGATAACATTATCCAGAGCCCACTCTTAGTTTGTAAAATTTCCAGTCAGATTGAGACTTACAACCTAAAAGTATTTGTCAAACTTTCCCATTTGCAAGTCATTGTTTGCTACTTTTTAATATTTGTAAATTTAGTTTAAAAATAGAGGAAACTGCTGATGTCTCACACAAATATATCACCGATATTTATAAAGAGAACAATGCATTAAATTTAAATTTAAAAAAAAGAGCAATGTTTGTATTCGATGTATTCATTTCTTCAAATAAAAAAAGCAGTGTAACTTTGAAAACTCATAGGAGAGAAGAAAAAGGGGGAATTTTTTTAGTCATATTTGACATACAGTTTTCAAATGGCAAGTCAATTTAGTTAAGAAAAGTGCTGATTAATGCAGGAATGGCGAGTAAGCACAATCTGATTATCTATAGAGAATCATTAATAATTTTTGAATAAAGGAACAAGAGTTATGATCACTGGAAAAGAGAGTTTTGAACTTGTGTGATTGTTGTGCATAAAAATAAGAATTTATTTTCAACAAGCTACATAAATTCTTATTCCTTGACCTGACAGACTCATTACTAACTTGTAAAGAAAGTAATTATAAATTTAAAAAATTAGATTCTTGCAAACAAAAGCTCAAGGAAATATGTCATTTTAATACTTCTACATTTTATGACAGCAGTCAATTCCATCGACAAGGCTCCCATGACCTTTGAAAAGTGACACGTGAAAACCGATTTTTTTTACTCCACCATTCAGACTTAGAAAAAACAAGTCACACGACCGGAAAGAGCAGATAATTGCGAGTAAAAATATAACAATTTCAAATCTCAGGGACAAATTCTAATATTTTTTAAAGGTTTTAAAACAAAAGTCACTTTCGGCTCAAAAAAATGAACTTTTGTTTTTAAATCCTTGCATCGGGAAAAGTGCCGACAATTTTGACTAGTAATTTACATTTTTAGAAAGCCCAGAGATCAGGCATTCTTACAAGCCCAATCTGCTTAAGAAATAATAAAAAATAGCCACTGAATCTGGATTTTAAGGAAGTCATGATTTTCAATTTCTTAGCGAAACGGCGAAAGAAGTTCGATTTTTCACCCATGTGCATGCTCAGACGTGTGGTATTGCTATGGGGACGGTTTTTGGCCTAGGGACAATTAAAAACCGAATTAGTGTTTGGTGGTATCTGGCTGATATATTTGGGCCATGTTCTTGATACCCATGCGAATATTCTGATGAGGATATTCGCATGGGTATTAAATTATATTTGCAAATGTCATCAGTGATTGCTTCTTATACAGTTTTTAGGCACAAACTTAAACACTGAAGAAATAAAAAAATAAATAAAAAGAAAGTTATGGAAATTGTCGCAGTTCATTTATGCATCGGGTGGTGGTGGGAACAATCTTTAAAAAAAAAAGTTTTCGGTCAGCAGCATCGTTATTTCTTAAATACTAAATTCACATTCAACGTCATCAGTTTCAAAAAGACTTTCATGTCATTTGCGATGCAATTCTAAAAATGCAGACAAACGAATACAATTTCATTTATGTAAAACAAAAAATGGAGGAGTATACCTCTATAAAAACCATAGGAGTAGATGATCCCGGCTGTGAGTACACATCAAAGGGATCCCTTTCCAAGGGTTACAGATACAGAAATCCTCAGAATCTCACAGTTCATAAACATTAGAATAAATTCACTTTACAAATCAATTTTCAAGAGCCCCCCGAGAACATTATTTTTCATCTTAAAATTTCATTATTAGTTTTAACATCATTAAACTAAAACAAACTTTGTTAACTCCACAGGATTATAGCGCCAGCGAGTTTGCCACGGTCAGAATTTTCAAGGATAGCGAACAGGCTGGTCGCCGAAAGCGGCTAGTTTAAAAAAAAAACCAAATTTTAGCAGTATTTTGCAAACTTCTAGTGAACTAAAACTTAGAACCTTAGTACTTATGTAAAAATAGCAATTTTTGGCTTTTTTTCCACAAAAATCGCTAACTTAAGAAATACTAACTTAAAAATAGTCGCTAACTTTAGCAAATTTTGTCGATTTTTCATATATTCAAAATGAAAAAATTGTTTAATTTCTAATGTACAAAACAACTTAATTTTTTAGATAAGTTTTAATGCGTTAAACATGGCAAATGTTTATACATCAATCACCGATATTTAATAGATTAGTTTTTTCCCAGTGTGCATTGTAATGTAATTCAAGGGAATTCTTTGTATGGCTGGAGGGGTGTATCTTGTATAAAACCATGATATGTAGCTTTAAGAGAAACTTCTGCAGAATCTTTGTTCTATTTTTGTCTTATTTTTTAGAAAACTCCGGGCAATCCTGAATTTTGGAATAAGTTGTTCTAATCATGAGAATGACTAAAAATTCTATTTAGTTTTTCACATAATGTATCTTACAATTTGCTATCAGTAGATGTATTTGTTTTTACATTATAGTCTCTACACCTCATATTCACAGACAGACATCTTTCCCAAAATTATGCCCGAAAGGATTTAGTAGGTCTTAAAACATGCTTATCCATCAACATTTCAATTTTGGCAAAAACATTATTTTCTCTGTATAACAATATGAGAATGTAAAAATGAAGCAAACATTTTGCGACGATGAAATCATGGACATAGTTGTTTTCTTTTTAAATGGCCAGGCACTTTGACCTTCGTCATTCGCCTTTATTACTGCAGCCAGAGTGTGAACCATTTAGCCGTCCATTGACGTTGCTCCAGACGCACCAGAGGGGGGTGGATCACATTGCACCCACAACACAAACATCCATGCCTTACGTGGGGCTCGAACCCACAACATAGCGGTCGAGCGATTGCTACGGAAACGCTTGCCTTTGAATCATGGACATAGTGTTTCCAAACAATATGTAATATTAATAATATATAAAAAATTGAATCAAGCTTTTGTGCCAGATATTTTAATAAATTGTCTTTCACAATTTAGGTGTTCAGCCAACAACTGTTACTCAAAGCATAAGTAGTCCTGTTCCTACTGCTGTGACTGTGTCAAGTCCTTCTGTACCTGATATGATGCAGTCTCAGCAGGTGCGGAACACAATGGTGGGTCCTCATGGTCCTCCTCCCCCCCCTGTTATGGATGAAGGTAGCCAAGCTTCTAATGCATCTGCCTCTTCGTCATTGCCAGAAGAACGAGTGGAGACTCCCAAACCCAATAACAAACCAACGATGTCTCATCCTCCGACACCAAATACATTACCGTCACCTGGTGCAGCATCGATGTCTTCTTTTCATGATGAATTCGAAAGTGTTTCAAGTCCTAGTTGGCCTAGGACACCTGCAAGCCCAGTAAGTACATTAAAATGTGCATGTATAATAACCAATCTTACCATGAAATGGCAAATTTTGTTTATTAAATAAATATTTGAAGCCATTTAAGTGGAATCTTAAACAAGCATCATAATATTTAGGAATTAATTAAATATATATATATATATATATATTTTATCCTACGCCTGTCTGCGGCATCTCTGCCATCAATCGATGAACAGCCCAATAAAATGAAGAAAGAGTATAAAAACGAGAGTAAAAATTAGCCTCCATAGAGTTGTCTGTAGCAAACTTTAAAACAATGGGGCAGTTCTTGAGGTGGTCACCATCCATATCACCCTGGAGGCACAGAGGGCAGCAAGCTGTATCCTGAACGCCTATCCGATGTAAATGTTTTTGCATTAATTAAATATAGGATTGCCAGATTTTAAAAAGGTTAAAGTAAGATAGCACCCGGGTGGGAAAGAGGAGTATTACGTCCGTAAGAAGCTTTTAAAATTAGGAAAAGAAATAGCATGTTTTAAAATAATTTTGATATATTTTATTTTAATGAAAAATTAAAATATATTTTTATTAATATTCATTTATATTTGTGAAAACTAAATAGTGATTTTGAAAATATCAAAATTTGTAATATAACATAATTAATTTGGGAATCTGCAATTAAAACATTGTAGGACATTTAAGTAAAAATGTAGGATGTAGGACACATACTTGTAATTATATGACTGCCCTATCAAATGTAGAATACCTGGTAATCCTAGGAATCCAGGCTTTGACTGCCCCAGTTATGCATCTCCATCATCCCCTATCCAGAGCGGAAATCTGTTATCCCTGGATTCTAAGTGTCTGTAGGTCTTTTACGATGCTATCTAGCAATCTTTTTGGAGGGGGTTGAGGTCTGTCTTCATATCCATCTAGATCCCCTCTGGAATGAGAAGGACGTTTATTGTTGGTATATGCTTCTTGTTATCTCTATAATTGTCCCAACCATCTGATTTTATGAGCTTGAATTACCATAGGCTCTTTATTGATGTGCAGCTAGCTCATGGTTGAAACATGTGCCATATTCTATTTTCACACGCGGGGTCAAATATCTTTTGGAAGATTTTTCTCTTAAATATATCAAGTTTGCGGAGAAAAGCTTCATATATTTTTATCTTGGTTTTAAGGGCACCCTGGCAAGGAAAATCTTCAAAATATCGATTTTTCAATTTTGCTGCCATTTTATAACTTCTGAACACAGTGATATATAGTTTTAATTATTTACCATGATAAGAAATGTTGAAACTTGCATTTAAACAGAACTGGCTCTTCCCCCTTCGCTGGCCACACCCACTTTTTAAAGAACCAGCTGCAGCTGAATGTCAACAAAAGCAAACAGATTCACTTCAAATTCTATTTTATTTTTTATAAATAGCAATTGAAAGATTTAACTGTGATGATTAACTGTAAAGAGACTGTAGTGAGATTTAACTGTAAATGACCCTGAGGTTTTTTTACGTTCTGCTTTGCTTTGCTTACTGGTTTTCTAAAGTGATTAGTTTGTTTTTTGATAATGACAAGTTGTACTTTGTATTAGTTGTAAAACATTGAACGGAACTAAACTTTCTGTCCGAAAGCCATTGTCAGGCCAAGGAAGTTTAACTGATATACAAAATGATATATTACAACAATATTATGGATTGGCGATTGATTCGTAAAACAGTCAAGTGCTGTTGAACAAATGAAAAAAGCAATATGGGCCTTTTTCTCATAAGCTTACAACAGATTCTGAGTGCAACATGGTTGGTCTATGCCCAGAAGGTCCAGATTCATGGTGTGGTTTTAAAAAGCAGAAATTGACGGCAAAAGGTATAAGCATAAACATTCACTGCCACAATGAATAAAATAATGGCTATAATGAATAAAATAAAATGTGTATTTAGAGATTTAGCTAATTCAAAGCTTTTAAACTTTATTTTCTCAAAATGTAGTTTTTTGAAATTCCGGTACAATTATAAAAAAAAAAACTATCGAAGATACAGCTATGAAATCATATATGCTTTATTAGCTCATAAAATACTATGATTTATACCTACAATTATATTTATTTTGTCAAAAAATTATAATTTATGTTGGTTTTAATTAACAAAATTTCCAGAATTTCAATAGTACAATGTAATTTTTTAGACCATTTGAAAATCATTACTCTTATAATACAAATTGTACGTATAATACTGAAATTGAACATAAATTAGTATAGCCTGAAAGTTTCATGACATTGTGATGGCAAGTTTTTTGTAAAATGTACCAATGTGAATTTTTTCATGAAAAAAGTTCTATTTTCCTTTCATGAAACCTATGGTAATATAAAAAGTAAAAATAATGAAGTAATTTTACTTATTATTTTTTGACGTAACATATCTTAACCATAATTAGACAGAAAAAAAATTGAAATATCTGTTTTGTGCACTTTAAAGCATTGATTTCCTTGATAGCATAAAAATGCATTTTTCATCGATTCCCCTTGCCAGGGTGTCCTTAAGACTGATTTGATGTAATCTGAGTGGCTGTTTTAGTCTGCTCAGCATCTGTTTGTCATCATCAATGTAACTTCTGTTTTAAGATTATTGCTACTGGTGATAAGAGTACTCAGGTATTTATACTAGACAGCCCCTTTAAACGTGTATCTGTTTACATGTAAAGAGCTGGGACATGTAGTTGTGCTTGCAGTGCCAGATTTAACCATATTGACACTAGAAGTATAGAAAATTTTGCCACCTAAAATTTTTTTATTTATATTCAACCATTTATTTGCAATTCTGTGTGCATACCCTATAATACTTGTACATAACAAATTTGATAGAACTAAAGAAAAAGTTGAATTTAGTTTTACATTAGGAATTAATCATATTCCAGACCATCTACATGTACATGGATGTAAATAGTGAAATACTTCGTTACACTGCCGTCCTTCTTCCAATGTTTGGGAAAAACCAACCGATCAAATATGAATATTTATTATTTTGTTTTAACATCACGTTTTTTCGTGCTTGGTTTTGGATTGAATTTTGCCGCGCCTAGAAAATCTGCCACCCGAAGCTTGTGCTTCTTCTGCTTCTATGGAAATACGGCACTGTGTGCTCATAATATCCATATATTTAGTTTTGCCTTGTTTTCATTAATGATGAATCCTATATTCTTGATTACTACTTCCAGTAAAGCAAACTCTTCTTTGGCTGCATGTTTAGATCTTCCTATTATGTCAAGGTCATCTGCAAAAACCAGGATTTACAATGATTTACTGAAAATTGTTCCCTTCCTCTGAGTTTTCAATTAAATTCCTATTAAGCAAAAACATTTAATTTTAAAGTAAATCTGTTTTACAATTGAGTAGTTGAGATTTTAAGCAACTAGATTTTAGAGAATAATTTGCCTGGCAAAATGATGTTTTGAACTATTGAGCAATGTAGCTTTTGAACAAGCTGCATCTGTTGTAAAATATTAATAAGCATTTATATGGTAAAAATAAAACACAATGCACAAGAATTTTTATCACTTTTATATTATAAGCAAGAGACATACGAATTTTGGGTTTAAAAAAAAAATTGCCCATGGGCAAACAGGCATTGTTCATTTTATTAAGACCATTGAGACATGAGAAAAGTTTAAAATATTTAAAGTGAACCACTTCATGAAAATTAAAATACTTTATTAATTGCAGTGACAGACAGTTGTTTAAAGGTATCGGCATGTTTTAGGAGACAGAAAACAGCTTCTTTTAAGATAAAAAGACAGTTCAACCACACTAGTCAATGCAGGAGGTTTTGATGACATGTGGCACAGGAAGAATGAAAAGTAAAGACCAAGGAACAAAATGAATAAACTAATAGATTCTAATGAACTGATGGATAGATTTTCAAATCAGCTGACAGGGTTCCCACAGTCCTTAACCCTTTCGTGACGGTTGTCACGTCCGCGTGTCGGCTGCGAACTTGCATTCAAGGACTTACGGCACACACTCGTGACGGAGAAAACTTTACCCTAAATGGCGAGTGGCACGTAAGCGTGTTTCTATGTGAAACTTTTTTATTTGAATTTATTTGTCTACTAGATGGCGTTAAATGTCCGTGGAAACAACTTCAATGTATTTTGCAGATACTTGACCTTGGCATAGGGAGGATCCAATGAATTATTTCTCCATTTGGAGCGGTGAAACATGGTTTTGTAAGATAAACAAATAGAGCACTTCTCGCAGCATCAACAATTTTATAATTGAGTTTCAGGTCTCATTTTGATTTGAGCTTTACGATTTCATTGGTGAATCATAAGGAATATAAGAAAGTATTTTTTTTTGTTTGGGTTTTAGAGGCAGTGAAATTATTTGTTTATTTCGGATAAAAGAATGGGAGCAACTAATGAGTATTTTGTATTCAGATTTGTATGAAAAATATACATCAAATAGAAATTGAATATTTCTTTTATTCCTGAAAAAAGTAGATTTCTGTGTTGAATAGGTGATTTTTAGTGAATTTTTTTTCGAGAGTTAGGCTTAGCGCAAAAAAATTGGCGCCCCCTGGGAACAGTTCGGAAGCGAAGCACTCCGTCCTTTGGCCCGCGGCAGTTCCGGAATGCCGCCATTGCGAAAGGGTTAAAAAGACCTTATTTTTCATCAAATGTCCTTAAAGTATATTTTTCCTCCTAAAAATAATTCTTTCCCCATGGGAAAATAACAATTTCAGCAAAAATCGGCATATTTTTTACTGTGGAAAAATATGAATAAAAGAAATTGCTTGATTTAAAACCAGGGCAATTGGCAAAAACAGTGAGATGTTACTAACTGTTGGTTTGCCATGTGTATACTGCAACACAACGTAACCATTCTTTCTCGTTCTTGGTACAAGCATTTTTATGTTAATGAACATTATTTTAATAGAAAACAGTATAAAATTTCAATAGATTGCATATTTTTTATTAAACCATGTTAAAATATGCATGTGTCAACAAAAATATCTAATTTTGATCCTACTATTATCATGTACATACCATTTTACATGTTGAATTTGATGCTTGTCTACAGTATTTAATATTTATTTCTAGTTAATTTTCTCAAGATTGATTTTGTAGTTTTTCTCTTACACATTATTGTTTTTTTTTATAGGTTATCAACAATCAAACATATGATCATCACCCAATAAAGGTTAGTAAATAATGTGATTAATTTCTAGTTTGTTCATAATATTTTAACAAAGAAAATTAATACATCATGTTTTCCTGTCCAGAATCAATATTTATTTTTCTATATTTCAGCGCCCAGACGGAATGTTAAAACTGTATGATCTGTCTGATGATCCTGATAGAAGATTATTTTTGGATAAATTAATCATGTATCAGGAGGAGAGGGGCACTCCGCTATCTCAATGCCCCACCATAAGCAAGCAACCATTGGATTTGTATAAACTGTACTTGGCTGCTAAAGATAGAGGTGGCTTTGTTGAGGTAATGCATTATTTTTTAGTGTAATTATATTTTCCAACGGTACAATCATATCCAGAGTTGGGTTTTTATAGTAGAAAGCCCATATGTATAATACCCATAGAGTATGCAGAAAATCTATCATACATCACTTCTTTATGATAGATAGATGTAATATAATTTCTAAACTTATTTCTTTAGTTTTTTATTATTTAACATAGTTTACTCTTCCTAATTTTTTAATCTCAAAATAATATATTAAGATATTTGCACCTTCAAAATGTATGAAAATTCAAAACAGTATATTAAAGCATTTGTAACTTCAAAATATATGAAATTTCAAAACAATATATGAAAATAATGGAAACTTAATCATACGTCACATTATTGATACAAAGATGTAATGTAATTTCTAAAAATATTTGTTTGCTTTTTATTATTCAATATGGTTTACTTCTGGGGTATTTGGTATGTATCATTAATGAAATACAAGTTCATTGACCTTTTGGGAATAAGTTCAAAACAATATTCAGAGATAAGTAGCTTAGTTATGAAGCTGCTCAAAACACATGCACCAACTACTCAACTTGAAATACTTTTAAACTGGTCACATATCCATAATTTTATAAATAAATTAATATTTACTTGTTCCAAACAAATTATTTGCGTATTATATCTAGTGTCCTCCGAAAAAAAAACCTCCCTGTGGGCTTTGGCAATTTTGTTCAAATTAAGGGAGAAATAGAAAATAATAAAAATGCATTTGTATACCATAAGAGTTTCACTACAAAAGACAAAGATGCCATGAATGTAGTAGCCAAAACCAAACATGCCTTTCATTTTTCCAATTGTTATATAAATGCAAAATGATCTTAATTGTACTTCACTGAGCTGATTCTATTAGATTAGTCCTTTAAAAATAAAGATTTTTATTCTGGCCTATATGTGCTAAAAACGTTTACTTACTGCAACATTTCTGCATTAATTATATATAACATAATTAATTTTAATTTATTCCTGACTTGCCTAGGTGATGAAAGGTAAAATGTGGAAAGAGATTGCAGGTTTAATAGGCATTGGTGCTTCTTCAAGTGCGGCGTATACTCTGAGGAAGCAGTACATCAAACATTTATTACCATTTGAGTGCAAATTTGACAGGGGTGGCATTGATCCGGGGCCATTAATAAGCAGTCTGGAGTCCAACTCAAGGAAAAAGAATGCTGCTAAGAATGCTAGTAAGATATTTTATTTTGCTTTATGATTTTAAATAAAGTCAATCTCATTCATACCATAGTATTAATATTTACTATTATTGTAAATGGATACTAGTGATTTTTTCAGAGCCGCCCTGTAAATCAATGTGTGATGTAAAAAAATACATTGTGCAGAGTAAAAATATTTTAATTTGTAAATGTTTGTGTTTAAACAAATTTGAGTAGGCTCTTCATCATTGTTTGGCAGTAAAAGAGACACTCAGATTTTAACATAAATTTTGGGTACGTGATAATGAGATAGCTTCTTTTTATTGTTTAAAAGAGATCAGTTGCACTTGTAAATTGTGCTTTTTTGTGTATCTTGACTCATTCTTTTAAACACTGATTAAGTAGTTGACTATTTAAAATTTAATACCCACTATCAAGGCAGGACAAACCTTGGGCACCAAGCAGCCTTGGTGCCTAAAAAATTAGTAGCGGCAATGGGGAATGTGGTAGATCGGAAAAGGAAATCAATCAACTAAAAATTCAAGTCTTGAGCTGAGCGACATGAAAGAATGGTAAAATTTCTGATCATGCAAAAAAAAAAAATACTAATTTTGTTTTGCTTCTCTTATACATTTAAATTTGAAAGAATTTATATTTCAGCATTAATTTAAAAAAAATTAAATTTATTCTTAAAAGTGACTAGTAATGGGTCAAGATATGGAGTCTGCTAGCCAGTGGCTACTAAATTCTGAATTTCAATTTAAGCTATACGGTAACATTCTATAACTTGGATTTTTATCCCTAGATGCCCCTATGATGGATGGCTATGGACCTACTCCTTACCCTGGAGGATATCCACCTAATGCTGGACATCCTGGAATGATGCCCAGCTCTGAGTACCCTGGTCCTGGACATCATCCTTCATACCAAGATTCTATGCATCATCCTGGACCTATGGTCAATCATTCAGGCTCTGAAGGTGCAATGGACCCGTTTAGTGATGAGATGCAGGGATCTCAATATCCTCAACGGCATGGCACAAATGACAACTATGGATACTCACAGACCAATGCAAACAGCAACATGCCGCCCTATTCTGGGAATCAACCTAATGCGCCTTCTTCATCCTTTGGTTACAGCAATACTTCAGGTCAGCAGGAACCTTATAGTGATCAGTATTCAAATACCATGGTGCCTCCTTCGGATGCTAATTACAGCAGTAGGAACATGGTGCCTGATCCCTATGCTCCTCCACCTGGTGGGTATCCACCTAATAGGACTGTTGGACCTTCAAATTCTTCACAGTATCCTCCTTATCAAGATGCTTGTAATCAAGAAAGGTATGAGCTATTTTATATTTAATTGGATGTACAGGTTTCTTAGCTTGTTTTAGCTTTGTGTTAAATATTATAAAATCAAAAGCCTGCCGATGCTGGACAGGGTTCACACTTACTTACATTTTACAGGGAAATATTTAAAATAGTGACTCACAGATTTTGCAACTGCGGATCAACACAATCAATTCGTAAATATTGTAAATACTAGGATTTGAAATGGAACACTTGCCTATTATTAATGATATATATTTTTTTAGAATACAATTTTTAAGACATTATTAATTTAGACATTTTGAATAATTTGGGCTCATTTGAAATACATTTAGAAAGCATAAACTAGAATTTGATATATTTGCTTCCCAAAAACTTTTTTTAACTATCTTGCATTTTTTCATTGACTGACTCATCATTTTTTTACTAGTGAGTCCAGGGATCGCATTCATCCTAAAATTCCTAAAATTCCTAAAATTTCTAAAAGTTTGAAGCTTACCATGAATTCCTAAAATTAACCTAAAATTTTTAAATCATCCTAAAATTTTGTAATGTTTTGCTGCGGCATTAAATTTACTCTACTATCGCATGAATACATTCCATTCATACGGCAATCGATGTTAAAAAAGACTTCAGAAATTAAAACGTTGTTCAAAATAGCACTCATTTTTTACAAAGTCAAAGACGACAAAAGTGTGAATCACGACAAAATCGCCGATTCTCAATGTGGTTAAATCCTCTCCGTCCGAGGGCGGTTTTAGTGAAATACGATCACAAGACGAATGGCGACCCACCTGATCATTTAGGACCGGAGATGGGGGAGATTCTTTTGTTTGTGGGATTGGGAATCTCCACAGGATATCTTTGGAATCTCCAGTGCAAGCTAACAAACCTAGAAGCCTTTAACCTCTCAAAAGAGTAAAATAGAAAAAGACGGGTTCGATTGTTGAATAGTGTGCTTCCTCATATTTACTAGATAAATCACGAAGTTTCTCTGTGCAAAGTTAAAATTTTGCTCAACTATTCTTTGTTGGGAATCAATTGTGGGCAAAAATTTTGAAGAATTTTAGGTCTAAATCCAATAATACAAATATAGTTAGTCGGATTATGATTCTCTTACTCCCCTCATTACGTAATATTTGATCAACGTCATGTCAAAACAGGAGAGTAGAGAAGGAATTTTTGTCTGCTATTAGCAACCTCTCTAGGCATTGATGATATTAAAGGATATCTCTTCAAAAGGATGCATTGCGTAGGGGCCTGGACCACATAGCAGTTTATGAAGAAAAGCAATGGATAAAATAAAATACGGCATAGTAGGGAGGTCCCGCAATTGGATCGCGCTCCCCATAAAAAATAAATTAAAAACAATGAAAGAGCAGAAATGTGAAGAATGTTAAATAAACACATTCCCGCTTCCAACAGATAAAACTTTTAAAGAGTTTTCATTTCTTTTTAAACTTAAAATTTTGTCAAATTATTCCATGTTTAGTATGCATCTGGGATGAAAAGTACCAAAGATTTGAACTCTGTAAGAATTTTTGCTCAAAAACCAATATTTAAAAATATAGTTTTCTGGACTAGAGCTCTTTTGAGCCGCAGGAACTTGTGCATGTGTTTTTGTTTATTCTATCAAAACAGAGGATGATTGAAGGGAAATAGCTGTGTCTAGATTAACGCGTTGCAGTAGCTTTGATGAAATATAGGACAACTTATTTCCCTCATATTATTTAATTACTGCCTTCGGCGACCAGCCCTATTGTTTTTAATAAAGTTTTTAAACTTGCAATACCTTTCTTGCAGTGGTTGTCGATCATGCACCTCTGCGACGCAAGCCATAAATAACGGGGCAGTTCGTAAAGTAACTGTCGATCGTACACCTACGTTACGTACGCAAGTCACGGCTAAGTGTGCAGTTTATGAAGTGTTGATCTTGTACCTCAGCTACGTGCGCAAGTTACGGCTAACGATGTAGTTCATGGAGTAGCTGTCGATCGCACGTCTACGTTACGCGCTCAAGTCATGACTAATGGTTCAGTTCATGAAGTAGCTGTCTATCGCACACCTCAGCTACACGTATAAATCGTGGCTAGCAGTGCATTTTGACGGAATTATGTATCATATCCATAAGTTATATATTGAAAATTAACGTATAATTAAATTTCTGAAGCTGGTGATAGAATAACTATGAGCCACGAAATTCTGGTTACACAACTTCGTTGAAATATTTAAAACAGAGTGTTGCAGCTATAACAAACGTTAGATAGTAGTTGTAGGAATACAAGTAGCAGTAGAAGTGTTAAATGAGAACAGTTCCAGTTTAATTCAAAATCACTTTTATTGAAGAGTGAATCCATTGTATTTGCTTACAATATATATCATGAGAACAGGTAAGCAAAAACCAAAGCATACTATTTACAAAACATGAGCACTACAACTCATATGAAGGTTTTCAGTTATAGTTCCATGCTTAGACACGTTTCTGGTTTAAGTATTATTTACACAAGTAAGTGGAATAAAAGAATTTCACACTTACGTGACCACGTGCACTTTCCGACGCCACCACTAGCTGGGCACACGCTATGGCTAAAACTTTAAACTTTCCGGATCAGCACTATAAAGTCCACAACACGGGAAACATGGTCTCCTTAACTGAGAACCATCAAAACTACTAAGTTTAGTTTAAATATCCGCGTTCACCGATAAACACTTTATCGTAACTTTCGACAACATCGAAACATGACTTTACGAAGATCCGTCTGCCCGATCTAGATCCTTCCATCGATCAGTATAAGCAAGCTATCCAACGAGCTTTCCAAGCGATCGATCCGTCGATCAAAACGATCTACCTTAAACCAGAGCGATCTACTGACAAAGCGATCTCATGACAAAGCGATCTACCTAAAACCAGAAAAGTGTCTAGCCTTTATATCCGAAGATGGGTGCGTTCCGGAACATAACCGTTGCCGGCAACGCCCTCTGGATATGCAAAACAGGATGCGTGAGCGGCGAGAAAGGTGATTTGCATGATCAGCCAAGTTTTGTCCACATCGCGATTCGTTCACGAGAACGGAATAATCATTTTAATAATGACGTCACGCTCCCGCGAAACGAGAATCGAGATGTAAACAAAACCAAGTTTCCAACACATTTCATGGAATAGATGTCGATCGCACGCCTTCGTTACTCGCACAAGTCATGGCTAACGGTGCAGTTGATGAAGTAGCTGTCATTCGCACACCTCAGCTACGCGCGCAAATTACGGCTAACGATGTAATCGATGTCTGTCGATCGCACGTCTCCGTTACGCGCTCAAGTCATAACTAATGGTTCAGTTTATAAAGTAGCTGTCTATCGCATACCTCAGCTACACGCATAAATCGTGGTTACCGGTGCAGTTCATGGAGTAGATGTCGATCGCACGCCTTCGTTACGCGCGCAAGTCATGGCTAACGGTGCAGTTGATATAGCAGTTGTCAATTGCACACCTCAGCTTCGTGGCCAAGTCACGGCTAATGGTACAGTTGATGAAGTAGCTATCTATCTCAGCTACGCGCTCAAGTTACGGCTTACCGATTTTTCATCAAGTGCACGTTTCCGTTACGTGCGCAAGTTATGACTAACGGTGCAGTTCATGAAGTAGCTGTCAATCGCACACCTCAGCTACGCGCGCAAGTTATGGCTAACGATGTAGCAATATGCGCAATTCACGGCTAATGATGCAGTTTATGAAGTTACTGTCGATCACGCACCTCAGTTACGCACGAAAGTTACGGCTAACTCATTAAGTAGCTGTCAATCGCATTTCCGACCGCAATGCGGGCACACGGGTAATGATACAGCTGCTGCGTATAAAATGAATCGTTTTTTATTAGTGGGTACATACAATCCATGTACGATATATGCAATAACGACAATTCTACTGTATGTAATAACGATATACACGCTGCGCGGGCACATGCAATCTGCATAGATTTGAAATAGCTGTCAATCGCGTTCCAGTCCACTACAAGGGTTCAAGGCTAACAGTTAAACACTTTTCCCAAAATAAATTGGCTTTTATTAGCATTATTTGCTTTAAGTCCGGCCGCTACGCGGGTGCATGCAATCCTTGTACATTACATGCAATAACTACTAACTTACCAGCTAGATTTTTGCTCTTATGGCCGTATTTTATTTTACAATTCTTCAAAAATTTTAAATATGATTTTGAGCTTTTTGGATTTTTTTTTTTTTTTTTGTTAATTATATTAAGATTTTCTTTTTCTGTTTATATAAAGTTGTTTGAAAACTAAACTAACATTTTTCTAACATACATATATATAGTGTGTATGTATCTATATATTTACACAAAAAATACTTGTGATAAAGTGGCCACTGGATACTAAGTGATAATTTGAATTTTTAAGTCTACAGAGCATTAAAATGAAAAATGAAATAGGAAAAATATTCAAAAGATTACCTTTTTCTTTCAATGATGTTTGTTTTTTGTATCAATTCTTTTTTAATTAATGAAAAGAATGGAAATTTAACAGTACTAATAATAGAAATAATAAAAATTAGCTCCTAAAATTTTCCTAAAATTTTGAAAAAAATACCTTAAATTCCTACCTAAAATTTTTAGAAAATCTGCTATGATCCCTGTGAGTCACACTGATTTTAATTTTCTGTGACATGAATGGATATAATATAATATAATATAAGGCTTTTTGCTAGTTGAAAACTTTAGAGCCACAATTTTAAGTAATTGCATGCAAAAGTAATTTTTTTTCTTTAAAAACTCATTTATGATATACTGAAATACCACTAACATAAGTTGCTTTATATCTTGAAATCTTCCCTACATTCTGCAGCTAGATATGGCTATGTTTAAAGCTTCTGCAAAATTCAAAATTATGATATTTAAAATATTACACTTATTTGATTTGAAGTGAGCAAAATTTTGTTTATTTTAATTGTATTAAGCCTAAGCTAAATGTTCTAGATTTTTCTTCACAGTTCACTACTTTGGCTATTCATTAAGTAATTTTTATATATCAATAGATTTAAAGTAAAATATATAGTATACAGAGATCTATCTATTTAAGAGAAATTTGTGTCCACGTCTGCTTTCAGTCCCATTACAAAATTCAATATCTTTAAAATTGACTTTTCACAATATTCTCAATGTAAGAACCAGATATATACTATGCAAAAAAGAAAAAGTAGTGAATTTGTTGACTTTTTCACAAAATTAAGCTTATTTTTTTACATAGATGGACTGCGTAAAAAGTTCCTGGATAGTTCCCTTGGTATGACATATTGTATATAAGCTCTGACCTTTTTTATAAAATAAAACTAACATGATGAAAGATTTGTTTTGGTCTTGCTGGGAAAATCTGTTAGTTTTAAAACCTGCAATACATAGTATAGCTATAGGAGAAATATAGGAATGTTGTAGAAAATTCAATTTACAGTTTTGAATCTTAAGCAAAAAGAAAAAGAAACATGTTTGGTGATGACCATCCGTCTTTTATTATATACATAGGTTTGCACAAGTTAGTCATATGTAATCATATGTAAAGAAACTGAAATAAATGCAAAACATTTTAACATAGAAATCGTACCGTGTTCAGGAATGTTTTCAAAACCTCATGCCTGAAATTTATCACCTGCATGATGAAAATTAGAAAAATCTTAGTAAAATATGTCAATTAGCATTTGTAAAAGACATCAGGCCATTAACCTTGGAAAATAACATTTTTAACCGGAGTCACAAAATCTTACGAACATACTAATAATTTTAATTTCATTTTTTTCATAATGCAAAACTTAAGACAGCTCAACCGCCTACCTCTTCCATACAACATATGTATGAATATTAATTGGGTAAGAGTGCGACTTCAGAATTTCAACTTAAAGTTATTGTTTTCAACTGTTTCAATTGTTGTGTTTGACAGAATAAAACCTGCTGTGTTTAAAAAAGATAAATGAAGACATAATATTTAGTTTAAAGAAAATTAGTTTATTAAATTGTAACTTCAATTATTTCCAATTAACAAATACAAAAACACTGCTCACAGGCAGGCAACTCAGGAAGAATTAACATTAGAATTTTAGAATTTTATCAACTTAGTTTAAATTAAGGAATTAGCATAAAAAAACTTAACTCAAAACAATCTATTTAAATTTCATCAAAAATCATTAACAAAAATATTAAATTTAAAGAATTTTAGAATTTTTAACCCAGGCTCTTAAAAATTATGAAGGTTTAGAAATTTGCTCTCAGAATGAAGTTTAGAATTTTAATTTTACAGAATAAATTTTAGTTAAATGCATTTCAAAAATATTAAGAAATCATATTCAGAATTAAAGAAATTAAGAGTTTAAATAAAACATGTGTATTCACCCGGATGGGCCATCAGACAGGGGGGGGGGGGGAAGTTCCAATCATTGGAGCTGCACAGATTTTGGAAAAACTGGTTTTCCTGGGATCAGGAGATCAACAAACTTTAGTCAGGAGAGGATTCAGCACTTTCTTGAAAAACATCAGTACTCAGGAGATCAGACCTAACAGCTACTTCTGGAACACTCGGATCTTTTTAGAACGGCCGTCCTCGTCAGAAACTACGTTCATGCAGCTCGCATAAGGAATTTTCACCACGTACTTTTCTGGAGAGTTACGTCGCGAATTCCGCGATAAAAGCTTGAAAAATGTATAATTTAAATTAAAACAACTAATGAAAAAAAAAGAATAACGCGAGGAACTTAACGTTCCATTAAAAACTCGCGTGGAACATAAGTTCCATTCGAAAAAAACAACGCGCTTCTCGCGCTAACGCACAACGAAGGATTTCAACAAAAAACTGAAACTGAAAAGTTCTACGCGCGTATTTATACTTGCGGCAAAAGGGCGAGTTTAGATAAACGGCAGCAATTAAAATTCGCTTACCGAAATTAGAATTGCCAAAATAATACTCATAATTCCGAGAGCAGACGATCCGTAAAAACGCGAACCAATTAAAAAAAATCCCGAATTCTAAAGAGGCGCGAAAAACGCTTAGGTGGCGGCTTAATCGCAGTAAAGGGCCCGCGAAACAAAATTCCGAAAATGGCCGCAACTGAAATTTTTGAATTACAGTGAGACATGGAAATAACTTGAAACTGTAGAACAAACGGAATTTCTAACCAAAATGGGAAAATGGGACGTCAAATTAAAGGGAATTTTAAGGGGAATCAAATAAATAAATAATTTCTAAAATTTGCAAATCAAAAGTAATATTAATTTAAGGAATGGAACATTTTTAACTAAGAATATCATAAAGAAAATTAATTTAGAAGATTAAAAATATTCTAATTAAAGAATAAATGAAAAGCCAATAAATATTATTTAAATATTACCAAATTAAGAATATTGAGCCAGGGAAAAAGAAATAAAAGTAAATTTTCAAATCTCCAAATTACCTAAATACTAAAGCAACCCAACACAATAATATGTATATGGTTTAGAATGCTAATGCATAGGTGCCTCATTTGTTATATTTTCAAATACTCAATTCAAGTTATCAATCTTTCTGCATCTCCAATTGAAATATAATTAATTTAAATGCATTTATTCAGATGCTTTTTTCTGCCATTGCTAATGATACATATATATATATATATATATATATATTGTTATATATAGACTTATCACTTTTCTCATTATTTATTTCATGCTCTTTAGGTATGATCAAAATGCACCTCAAAGTCCCATGATCAGGCCAAATACCCCATCCAGTTCTGTGATAGGTCCATCTCCACAACCAGAATCATCATACCCACCCCATCGTTACCCTAACCCAGCAATGGGTGGAAGAGAAAATATGCCACCACAGCAGATGGGCTCTTATCAAGGGAGGCCGATGGGGCCTTCTCAATATCCTGGTCCTAATAGTCAAGCTTCTGGTCAGCCCCCATACCCTCCATCACAGCAAGAATCTTACCGTAACTCTGAATTCCAGGTAATTTGTGCTATATAAAATTACAATATTATGCACTCAAATAAATTACCTCCGTATTACCCAGTTTCTTAATACAGATAACACCACTCAATTTCCAAATTGTTTGTTTAAAACTGAAACCATTCCTATGCGATGCTTCATTTTCCCAATTATACAACATGGGTATAATATGTACTAAATAAGCTCCTTTGATATGTTCGAAATAAGTACTTGATTGTTGATCATTAGCAGGATGACACAGTGAAAATACTTTGAAGCCATAAAGAGAAAAAAAAAGTTAGTAAAATTTAAATATTACCACTATCTCAGCGAATATTCATCAAATTTAAGAGAAAAAGGGATAAAATCTTTTACACTCTCAAAATTACAAAAACCATAAATTAAATGCACTTAGTTTATAATCAGCTGTTTTTAGTTGAGACAAAACATCTATGATTTTATCAAAACACTGTCTGCCATAGCAAAGAAGGGATAGATTTCATTTGACAAAATGGCGGAAAATGTCATTTTTGACTTTGAAAATTCAATTACTTTTAAATTAATTCAATTTTTTTTTCAAAATCTCACTGAGGTGCACATTAGGAAGACAGGAAACACCTCTGTGGCAAATTTCAATGCTATCTGACTCTTCAATGTTCCACACTGTAGGATACAAACAGACAAACACATTTTATTATACAAGATATTCCACATATCTCTTCCCTATTATCATACCCTGTTCAGGATACTTGTTCTTCTATTATTGAATCAATCTAAATTGATTAAAAATTAAATCCTTCATGCTACAGACAATACCTCTTAAGACAATAAGTATTTGCCTATCAGCACCATCAGCAATATTATTGTTTGCATGTTGTATAAATACAGTGCAAAATGCATTGCAGACATTATAGAAAACAATTGTTGATTGCATTTTGTTACATTATTTCATGTACATTAGGTCATTAGAAAATGCTAGGGCTGCTATAAAATATCTATCACTAGAATGAATTAACAGTCATTATCAGGTACTAAATAAGTGCCTACTACTATAGAGATGTAGATAACATCACGCAATTTCCAAATCACCTGTTTGAACTAAAATCATTCTCTCGACACAAATGGAAAAGTCGCAAAAAAAGTTCCTTTAACCCCAAAGTAAAATTCAAAACATTATTGCTATCTCTGAAAATTTTTATCCAATTTAAGACAAATTTTTACACAATACTGATAATATAATATCAAATTAAAAAAATTAGTACAACATCTTTTAAATTTGTAAAGTTAGAAAACCCATATATTAAATGCACTCGGCTAATTTTCTGTAGAGATGAAGCAGAGCCCACGCTAGGAATTTCAAACTGTTAGCCAACAAATTAGCCAAATTGAAAAATCATTAGCCAAATTTCATGATTATTAGTAAGTTATCGTTGTCATTGCCGAAAAAATTTCTATTTTTAAGCAAATTCTAAAATGCAGCTAACAATATTAATTTCATTCTAAACAAGATATAGAGATAGGTAGATTTAATTTCTTTAATCATTAAATAGATTATTAGTAAATTAAACTTGTATTTACCAACAAAAGATTACAATGAGTTACAAAAATGACAAATTTATTTTATAATTCACATAGTTTCATTATTCTACATTTATAGATTTCTTGACCCGGATTTAAGCATTGTTATTCTCGGTCAGTGAAAATCTGAAATTTCGGCACATGCAGACTTAGAAAAGGAGAACAGAACATGTCACTTCGATCGTGAGCGTGCTATCGCATTTTCGTTCGGTCATCAGATTCACTGGGTGGAGGATGAGGGGAGGGAAAATAACTAGTGTCTGTAGTTGCAATGCAGTGACAGCTCTCCTAGAAAGAAGGCATTAATAATGCACACTAGTTAAGTTTATGGGAGGAGGGAGGCTATTTGCAGGGACGGCATTTCAATTTTCATTCATGGCACGGGAAAGGGCAGCTTTCACCATAATTTTATGATGGAAATTTTTTATTTTATTTTTTTTACGAAATATCTAATCTCAAGGCCATCCGAGAGGATGGTAACTTCCGAAAATTGGCTGTCCTCGCCAAATTTTAACCCGATGAGGACGTAAGGATGGACAATTTCCGGAAGCCTGTCAGCAATGACCATTTTTCGGTTGGTTTTAAACACAAATGCATTTTTATTTATTTAAAAAATTTTTATGCTTCTCAAAAAATATTTATGAAATTTTCACAGCTTCCAAAAAATCATTCGCCATTTTTTTTGCAGAAATATATTTTTTGTCGCCTGTTTTGCGATTTTTTCGCATTTGGCACGTAGGCGAATGGTTAGCGCAGACCCTGGTGAAGTGTCTGCAATTTCATCAAAGCACTTGCTATGGAATCATCATTTGCAGTGACAAAGAAAAGATAGATTTGATGTAACAAAATGGCAAAAAAATGGGATTTTTTACTTTTAAAAATTCAATTGCTTTTAAATTGATTCGAATTTTTAAAAAATCTCACCGAGCCGTATTTTCTGGGAGCCTGAAGTATTTCTATACTGGATTTTGCGATTGTCCAAAACTTCAATTTTCCTCTACATACAACACACACAGACATAGAAACATCTTTTGTTACATAAAATTATGATATTACATAATCGTTACTAGTACTACACTTTGATTGAATTTAAATTTTCCAATGTCATAGCTAATTTGAACTGGAAACAACTTGTGTAATTATAAAAAATTCTAGGAAACTTACTTTTTATAAATCAGTTATGCGAACAAAGATCAATAATGATTAAATAGAATCCTTTACAAAATTCTTTATAAATCACTTACTTTTTATAAATCAGTTATGCGAACAAAGATCAATAAATAGGATTTTTTACAAAATTCTGCCTCTCGGGATCAGACTATTTGATATGTTGTAGAAAATTGGTTTTTAAAAATGACCCTTTTAATGAACTCGTAACAACCCATATAAAATGCATTATTTGCAAAATATGAACATGATAAAATGATAAGCTAGAAATACCAAGCAAGAAATAAAATTATTAAATATTTTTTGCCATGCACAAATTATTTTCACACCTGCACATTTAATGAACAATTTTATTTGCTGCAACTTTTGTTTATTGGATTATTTTATTTATAAGTTTATTCAATTGCATTTAATATTAAAAATATCTTCTGAATAATATATTTTATCAAGTTTTGTCTTTGACCTTTTGCTTGCAAAATCGTTTTAATTTGCTTTGAATTATATTATGGAAAGTTTTTATTTAAATTATACAATTTAATTATGTACCAATGATTTGTAATAAAATATTGTTTATTGTGATAATTAATCATCGTAAGAATGGAGAAGAAATAATGTAATAGATACTATAGCTAGCTCATTATTATTCACAGCCACAGATGTCTCGATTGCAGTCGACCCTCATACAAAGGCTCCTGCCTAAGAATCAAACTTCTCAAGTAGGTTACTTATAATCAGTGTTACATCCGTTGTGCTATTCTAACAACTTACGCTTTTCGACTAATATTTTGCGCTAAGGCATATTAACACTTAAAATCTTTTTCCTTGTTTAGCTTGCTAATTTAACATCTGCTGTATGCCCAAAATATACCTATAGCCATTGTTTTAGGTATAATTTCTGGTGCTGACAACAAAGAGCTTACAGTATTTTTTGTAATTCTGTCCCTCTATTCCATTTAGCATTTTGGTACTTGATTCAGAATTTCATTCCACATTTAATGTTGTTAGCATTGAATTCAGAGAATCATTCTATTGTAAAAAATTTAAGAGGTCATATGGCTGAATATCTGATTATTGTCAAATTTTTGTGTCCCTAGAGCTTTAAAAAAAAATAATAAGATATATATTTTTGCAGTGTTTAGAATACAATCTGTTTATATATTTTTCAATAATACTACATGTAGTTTTGACTTCATAAAAGGGCAAATTTATCATTTCTGTCATTATCCCTCCTAATTACATCAGTAAAAAACATAAATGATAAAAATAAATGAGTGAAGCTTAAATTCCGATTGTATCTTGTTTGTAAAAAAAAAAAAAAAAAAAAAAAAAAAAAAAAAAAAAAAACCCTTATTTATTAATATTTTAACTATATAATTTTGCAAAATGGCTGGGCTGATATGTTGATGACCCAGGCCGTCCAACTCATCCGAAGGACGAAATGGCTGATATGTGTTTGTCTCCGAGAATCAATGGCATTATGATATTGAAAAAATTGTCCTTTTCATCCACCAGATGGCGACAGCAATGAATTGATGCCAAGTGTTCTGATTTTCCATTTTTTTAAACTTTTACTTCGGGAATCCGATTTTGAACAAAGTAGTCCAATTTTTCATCTCTGTAACACACACATACAGATATAATGTATTGTGCACATCTGCATTTCCTACTGCATTAAGGTTTCTACAGACCATGAAAGCCCCCACAAAAGGTCATGAAAACAGAAATCGGTTACGAAAGTAAAAACCAAAGTCACAAAATTTAAAATTAGAGTTTTCACATTCTTACGTCCGGAAATTCGCTTCTCTGAGATTACGAAATCAGCACTTGCATTTGAAAATACTATGTCTCCTGTTGGTACATAGTGTGTTTTGCATAGTGCATACTTTGTCAAATGTTACTTTCGATTTCCGTGTGGAATAAAAACATACCCATATGTCTTTTTTGACATAAATGTAATGAATGTGCATTAAAATTTCACCAGTCATATTTAAACAGTTCTGCCATCCATGAAAAACTTTAAAAGACGTTTTCGAAAACTTGATTCCAAGCAAAAATTTCTAGAGAAACTATATAGTTAACAAAAATTTTGGAACCTGAAAATTGGCAATTATCAGACATTCAACTATATATGAAAGTGATACATCCATGTACATCAAAAATTTGAGTTTTTTAAAATTAAAAATGGTCCGTATGCAGTACATTATAAAAGTTACTTACAGTTTCAAAGAATTGAAATGTAGGAAGCATATTTTCAAGTAATGTATGTTTTACTAATTATGTGTTTAATTATTTAGCATTGTTGCTGTTTCTATAGGGTAAAATTTATGTGCCTTGTTTTTCTTTTATGCAATGCATTTTGTAGAATAACTAAAAACATGTTTGCATGCTTGCAATGCAGTTATGGTTGTCCGTTGTCAGTTTCTCTCTGTACCATATTCAAGTATCTGTTGTTTTGTTGTTGAAAATATGATCAAGTAGTTTGCATATTTCTCTATTTTTAATTTTCTGCATGTTTATGTTAACATTGATTTTACTAAAAGTATACTTAATGCAAATTAACACCATTGGCCTTTAGCCATTTTTAATATTGTTTTGTAATTTAGCATGTTAGCATGTGTGTGCATGTCCATAACTACCAAGCCCTTTTTCTTTCTTGCTACTTTTATATGCTTTTGTTGAAACTGTTATTTTGTGCATTTGCTTAAAATTGTTTTTATCCTGTATAAAATATGCTAATTTATTTATTTTTATTAAATATTGCTTTGCATATACAATTGTTTTTATTTTCTAAGAGATTGCAATAAAGCTTTTTAAATACGTAATAATTTGCATTGAGATAAAGAATTTCATACTTTTTCCTTAATTTAGTATATGAAATGTTGTCAATTTTTCCTCTTTCCTTCACTGTGTATGTATAAGTATTAATTAAAGCTGCTGTTAAAGTTGTCAATGAAAACTGTTGAAATCAATCTTGGAAACTACATATTTGTAGATTTTTAGTGAATTTATTTTTAAATAATCTTCATATATACTTCCTGTTTCAACACATCGTTTAGAATGTGTCATTTTCATATTTGCAAAGTTTCTCTCATTCTTCACATCTTTTTTACCATTTTATGTGTTGTTCTCTTTCATCGAAATTTTTCAGAAAGCTATATTACTCCCAATTAATTCAGATATGAGGATTTACTATATTAACTGTTTGGCTAGATTTTCTGAAAAGTTTTAAAAAATTACATTGCAGTATGCCTTCTAAATGGATATCTTAATAAAATACAATATATGTGTGTGCGCACACCACATCAAAAAACCCAAGTGATCTTAAGCCATGAAATTCAGTATAGGTATGTCAAGCCTTGATAGAAATCTTAGCAATTTAAAAAAAATGATTTAGTTTAAGAGTTATTAATGTTTGTGGAATATTCGACTATTAAAATGAAAGAAGCTAATATGGTTTTGTTCTTATCGCAAACAAGCTATTGCCATATCTTGTGCAAACAGCAGCTGCGATCTCAGTGGGATTTAAAAATACAAAATTCTTCTCTCAATTTTATAACTATTTACTTCAAATTGAATATGTAGGTATATTTTGTTACTGCAGGTCCTCTGTGCAAAACATGTGATTGTGAGAGTTAGTAATGTATTTTATTATAATTGTGACTTTTGATCTTATTCACTTTATTTTAATAATCTTTCGTAAATAATAAAAGGTAATGTCTGTCTTATACACTATAGGCTCAGCGACCGCACTTCGCAGAGCTACGAAATTTGGCAATTAGAGACCGGGGTGTGTATGGGGGGGGGGGGGGGACACGTGAAAACCAATTTTTAAAATTTGAATTTTTTTTTTTTGTTATTTAATGTTTTATGCGATTTCAACCGTTTTTCCCCTTTTTCCTCCACCATCCAGATGTCATAGAAAAAAAACAAATCACACGACCAGAAAGAGCAAACAATTGTGAGTAAAAATATATCAATTTTAAATCTCGGGGACAAATTCTAATATATTTTAAAGATTTTAAAACAAAAGTCACTTTCGGCTAAAAAAAAAAAAAGAACTTTCGTTTTTAAATCCTCGCATCGGAAAAAGTTCCTACAATTTCAGCTAATAATTTACATTTTTAAAAAGCTCAAACATCAGTCATTCTTACAAGCCCAATCTGGTCAAGAATTAATTATAAATAGCCACCCGATCCGCATTTTAAAGAAGTAATGATTTTAAATTTCTCTGTAAATTCTCAGGAAGTTCCGATTTTTCTCCCGCAAGCGCGCAGATGCATGGGAGGTGGAGGGGACGTCATGGTGTTTCCATAGAGAAAAAAATAAATAAAAAGAAAGTTACGGAGATTGTGTATCGGGTTAGACGTTATATTTTAATGTTACTATATATTAATTGAATATATTAATTGTATATATTAATTGAATTGGATATTTTAATTTTATGGATAATTTAAACGATGGAATGAAGATATTTTAAATGATATGGCGTTATATTTTAAATGATGGAATTTAGAGTTTAGCATATGGTCATTATAAAATTTAAATGATTGAATTTTGGTTTGTACGGTTTTTGGCCTAGGGACAATTAAAAACTGAATTAGTGTTTGCTTTTTATAAGGATTTTGACTCATTATGCTGGATTGAATTGTGACGATGTATTATTTACATCGGGTGGTAGTTGGGACCACAATGAAAAAACTTAAACACTGAAGAAATAAAAAAATAAATAAAAAGAAAGTTTTGGAAATTGTCGCGGTGCCTCAAAATTTCATTATTAGTTTTAACGCTATTAAACTAAACCAAACCTTGTTAACTCCACGGGGTTGAGGGCGCGGTAGTCCAGTGGTTAGCACGTGGGAATTGCACTCGGTAGGCCCGGATTCGATTCCCGCCACTGCCAAAACTGCCGCCGTGTTTATGCGGAGTACGATCACGTTAAACATGTGGGTTCGTAAATCCTTCTGAGAGGTTGGTGGTAGGGGAAGGAGGGTATGGTCCCTATGGATGCCTTCCCACCTGGATTTCGGTCTAAATTGGGTGGCACGTCCTGGCTGTCCAAATAGTTACCTTACCAACAGCTTCACGGGGTTATGGTGCCAGCGAGTTTGCCACGGTCAGAATTTTCAAAGGTAGTGAACAGGCGGGTCGTCGAAGGCGGCTGGTACTTCAAATATGGATTTTTAAATGTAGATTGCATGCTCATGTGGGTATGCAATATAAAATAATTATTTCAAAAGAAAATATTTTTAAACATCACACGTTCACGAGATCACACGCTCACGTAGATATAGAGGGCTGGTCAGTAGCAGCCTGCACACATGTTTTGTACAGTTCATGACCTGTTTCCACATAGCAGGCACGTGGGCCACTATTTCGTCTTACTAAAAGCATGACTGAAGCATAACTGGTCACTGAAGGCAAGTAGTCTAAAAGAAAAATACACTTAGTGTATATTAATATACTATTAATTTTTAAATTGTTTTAAGTGTCATTTGGTTGCCTATTTTATTTCATTAATCGAGTATATAAAGTAATTGATTATATGAAAATTTATTTCTATAGAACTATCCTGGCTCTCAGCAAGGAATGTATAGTCAAGGCATGCCACCACCAAATAAAGTTGCACCCCCGAGTAATATTCCTGCTGGAAATATGTATCAACGTGATATGTATGCTATGGGGCCAAAACGGCATGCAGATTATTCCAAAGGTCATGGGCCCATGCAAGATCAGTACCACATGGGAAACTATCCTCAACAACAATCTCAGGGACCATATGGTGGTAAGTCTATGATGTGTTTTATTTCAATTGCTCATGAATTTCATAATTGGCAGTGCTTGAGTTGTATTTTGTAGCTGTTAGGAATAGATTTCCTGTACCACCATGTTTTATTTAGTCATACTAAAGTATAAAATAAGTAAAAATATACCAGGTAAAATTAAATACTTTTTCCCCACATATTAAAAATTTTTGATATAAGCGTACACAATTTTGTGGAAATCTGATTCTTTTGAGAGATCAAGCTGTCCTATAGAAAAGTAACATTTCTAATATCTCAAGAATGATCTGTGACAACTTTAAAAAAAAAAGAAGACAACATTAATTTGTTTCTGGTTAACACATTATCCACCACCTGTGATGTATAAAGTCATTGTCATTGATTATTTTGGCAGCCAACATGCTAAAAGTACCAACAGCATTCACTCATTTGATAATAGTGAACATATTTATTTTATTTCTTCCATTTGATTAAAAAGAACATACAATGTCTTGTGGAAGACATACATTATCATTTTCTTAATTATGTTATTCGCCTTTAAATAAAAAGAATAATTAATTATAACATTGCTATATCTTTAACATTTCCCCTCCCCCTTCTAAAATCATCCAAAATCCGTAGGTTACTAGCATTTATCAATTGAAATAAGTCAAGCCAAATTGTATTCAATTGGTTCAATTTTTCCAGAGATGTGTGCACAAACATCATTAAGAAATGGTTGATTTAATTCTGAAATGCTCAAAACACATCAAAGTCTGACTTTTAACATAATTACAATGCTTTTCTTTACATGCACAATGAATAGTCGAGAAAAGTAAAAATTGTAAATCTGCTATTGTTATCCGATTGTTTCATTTGATGTCAGATCATTATTACAGCAATGATCTGTTAAATGTTTATAGTTTCACTTAAGTTGCCACTGGAAAAAAACTAATGTTACATAATTTTGGAAAAACCAATGCAGCTGTACAAGCATTTACATGTTAAAATGACAGAGATCTTAATGGTTAGAATGCATGTTTTGTTGTATTTTGAGGACATGATATTAAGAAGTGATAGTAGTGGATGTATTAGACATATATAAGTGCATTTAAGGCCATGCAATCTTCTTATATATCTAAATTTAGTCTTAACTTTTTTTTTTTACTTTCTGGATATAACAGATATGACAATTAAGAAGCCTCAAAATTGTCTATTAAGGACGTAAAGACTTTGCTATTCTCACAAAGGATCAAAGAAATTAGGTTTTTTGTAGGGGAAAATTCAACTTTTAGTTCCTGTAGGAAATTAAGTGGGGATAAAAATAGAGATTTTTGAAAGTAGGTGTCAAGGGAGAAACATAATGCTTTTCATCACAGCATTAGAAAAATTTAATGCTGTGTTTATTAGTCTAGTAAAATGTTAAATAGTGTCATATTAAACAGTATGGCAAATATAAAAATGGATAAAGAATAAAGGATCCTTGATCAGTTATTGATTTAGAGGTAGGCCAGTTGTGTCGCAATATCCAAATGCTAGTTATTCCCACAAGCAGCAGTTATATTCATTGTAATTTTGTCTTGATTGGTGAAAACTAAACAGTATTAATTAAATTGAGTGTACATAAAATATATATATGTTTATTGCACACATTTTGATGTTTACACGTTGCAAAATAGTAATTAGTAAGCATAATGAACAGGAGTTGTGACTAAAATTTTTTTTATGGGGTTTAAAATTCATATATGATATCAATTTGAAAGTAAGTGTCCGTCTGTCAGTCACACTTTTTTTAGGCATTTCCCGAATAGATAGAAACTTGCAATTTGGTATACGGCTCGGTCGTTCGATAAAACCCTCTGGAATGATCTGATTTTTCAAAAATGTTCTGTAGAGGAGGTGCTCCACACCAAAACATTTGAAAAGTGAAATGATAGGAAAGCATACTCTGTGATAAGATAGAGACTTCAAATTTGGTGTATGGGTAAACCATTCGAAAGGAAGAAAGTGTGCAATTTAAGATTTCCAATATTTTCTACTTAAGGGGACCACACACCAAAATGTTCGATTTTCGAAATGAAGGAAAAACTCCCCCCCCCCCCCCCTTTTAAAATGTGATAGAGGCTTGATATTTGGTATATGGGTGAAACATTTGATGAAAACACCCAAGACAAAAGAGTTTTTTAAAAATGCTCATTTAATGGGGTGGGTACTCTACACAAAAGCATGCTTCGCAATCAGATAGAGACTTTAAATTTGGTGTACGGGTAGATTGTTGCTTTGGAAGAAAGTGTGAAAGCCCCAGGCCGTCCGGCTCGTCCAGAGGACTTACAGCAACTTTTTGGACGACCGGGGAAGAAAGTGTGCAATTACAAAACTGTTATTACCGAAATTATTACGAAACCATTGATTTTCAACGAGTATCTGCTAGTATTATTTAAATTTTGTAATACCACATTTTTAAATGATATAAAGATTGGTTCTAATAAATTAAAATATCTTAATATTTCTTGTTCTTATTTATCATATGTATTGGAAATTTTTTAACTGTTTTAATTTTTACTTTTGTAATTGTTTGTCAATGCTTGATATATATCATTTAATGTTGCAGATCGAAGTCAATATCCTTACCGTCCCTCTCACGGAGTCCCTCCGCAGACACCTGGACCACCCCAACAAGGTACTTTTTTTTTATAAATTATTAAGATGTAATTCCATTATATAAGGTGGTTCATAATGTACAGGTTCCTTCTTATCCAACAGTCTTCACTGCTTGTGTTTCAAAAATCTTTAGAAACATACAGGCCATGCATGTTTCCGGAGAGCTCATGATTTCACAATCAATACTATTATTTATTATACGATCCCGTGACAAAATATACTTACCCCACGAACAGTGAAACTCTCAATATTTTGAATCAAAAATATTATATTAGTAATTCTCGCAAAGTGATAGGTTATTAACCCTTTAAATGTTGTTGACGAGTTCAACTCATCATGCATTGCATTATCGATAAACGTAGTCGACGAGGTATACTCATCATGCACTTTGAAAGCGGCAGTGTGCTTGACGGAAATAACACGTCATATGATTGTGTATGAGATATTAATTTTTGAAAAATATATACTTCCCACACCCTGCAAAAAAGGACCAACTAGGCGATGTATTGTAAGTCGTGCTTCTAATAAAACTGGCAAGACGCTTGAGAAAGAAACCAGGATATGGTGTCCAGATTGCAAAGTTGCTCTTTGTTATACCCTGTTTTAAAATTTATCATACCAAGAGGAACTATTAAAAATTGGGATTGTATGATTTTTGCCTACTTATCTGTTATTATGCATGCTTATTTACTCAAGCAGTGGGGAAAACGGTATAGGAGAAAAAACTCCCCCACTGCAGTGTGCATGAAGGAAAGTAAATGACATGCTTAAAGAGTTAAATTTGATTTTCAAGGATATTGTCAATTTTGTAGCATTTTCCAAGCGTGGCAGAGACAAAAATATGAGCATTTCTTATGTATATATGAAAAGTAATTCATGTAGTTTTGACATATGTTAAAAAAAAATAATATTTTAAACAATTTAAATAACTTTTTTTTTAATTTAAAAAATGAAACTGAAAAGATGATCAGGTAGGGAATTATAAAATAAATCCTTGTGATATCTTTTCCAAATTATTTTATTTCAAAAGCAAAATTAGTTATAATGTACTTTATTGTGACATTTAATTGTAATAAAAATATTTAATATATGAGTTTGTTTTGTGAACAAACAGATCTATGTGTATAGATGTATAATGGTATAGTGAGTAATGGCTTATCATTTTTTAAAGAAATATATAGCCAATCTGTGCCTCTACTAAACATATTTTGTGGTTTGAAAGAGAGTACATGGACATAATTGCATAAAATTTAAGATATTTACCTATGGTAATGAAATAAGTAGTGTGTAAAATTTAAAAGAAATATATAGTGAATGAAAATTATATATAAAATTATATTTTAACAGTTTGACATTTCTTGTGATCTAATTTCTAGTTACGAGCATGCCATTTATATGAAGAAATTTTGATTTCAGGTTGGCCCAGGGATAATAGACAATATTCTGGACAGAACCAATACCCTCCCAATCAGCGAGACAATTGGGATATTTCTCGGCATGGTGAAGGCCCTCCTCCACCGGGTGGTCCTGGATGGTCGAGATATGGTGCTCCACAGCCTGACTCTTATGGCCACCACATGGGTCCATCCATGGGTCCCAAAATGATGGCACGAGGCTATGGTACTCCCAACAAAATGTCTGTAAGTATATCATCCGTTAATTATTGTTTCTCTGCAATATTTTTAATTCAAGATTTTGATGGAAAAGCATGTTATAAGTCCTTGTGAGCATGTTTGGAAATATGTATGTTTAGGTGTGTTTAGTGGGACAAACTTTGATGTGTCTAGGAAATCAGAAAACAGTATCTTTGAACTTGTTATGTGATTTAATACAAGCAGACTAAAAAGTTAGGTTTTGGCTTATGCACAGAATTAATTTCTACTTATTAATTTACTAGAATGAATCACCTGGCATTGCCTGGATCTTGAATAAGTGCCCAGTAATAATACAGACATAGGCAACACCGTACTCAATTTCTAAATTGCTTCTTTTGAACTAAAATCATTTTCACGATACAAATAAAATCTCCAAATCACAATTGAGAATCACAGTTGCCCATATCTTCCGTAAACAACATAATTTTTTTTTATTTCCAATACTCCATTTTGACTCTAACATGCAAGGCAACAAAAAGATTAAACCATATTCATATTGCATGAAAAATGTCAAAACTTTACCTGTTGATTATGAGAATAATTCAAAAGCATGGATGACGATGGAAATCGTCTAACGATAGAAAAAAAATCTTGACCAGGAAATTTTCAGTGAAATAGAAAAGTTTTAATAGTTCTTGATTCCACTGTATTTAAAATATTTTTGCAAAATAAATGCATTATTATTCAATACATAATTAAACACTTCTAATTATTTTACTGATTTTTTAAAAAATGTATAAACTTTCCTCTTTTTAGCATCTATGCTTGGCAAAAAGCAGTGGGGAAAACTAAACAAGCTAGAGGTTAATTTTCCATTGATTGGCATGGGGCAAATGAAACAAGTGACTGGGGGGAGGGGATATTTTCAATATTGTAGGGGCACAGTACAAGTGTTAATTTTTATGAGTATTATAGCATAAGTCTACAATCTTTAACCAAAGGTTACCAAAACTCAAATTTTCAGGAGCCAGCACTTCTCGACAGACACGATATTCAAACTATACTTGAAGAACACCTAACCTGTAGTGGAGTAGAAAGTACAAGATTTATTCTACAACTAGATTTCTTTAATATTTCAGCTGCAAAATGAATATAAAGATTAAATAAAATAGATTTAAGGTAAAATTTAAATATTTCTTTACATATGAGAAGTGAAATATGTATTCATTCGCTTAGATGGCAAAATTAATTGGCTTGATTTTTGCTAGAAATTGTTGTGCAGAAAACCTATAAAGGACACTGCAATCGTTTATACAAAAGTAAAAATTTATTTTTTATTCTCAGTCAAACTATTTATTTTTACAACTATTAAAGATAGAACTAAAACTTAAATGAATTTGAAATTTTCAGAAAATTTCACCCTAAATGCATACTTGACATGATAAAAATATTTTGAATTAAAAAATAAATAATATAAATTTATTTTTGCTTTATTATTATCAGCGATTTTAGATAAGTTTTATTAGCAAAATTTTTTCTTTCACAGCTAGATCTCAAATCGTTTATTATATTATCCAGTTTAGCATGCTGTCTCTTGATCTGTGATTTGATATTTTATGTTTATTTTCCCAACATTTCCCACAATTCAGTCTGCAAAATAAGATTTTTTAAGTGATTTGTCAACTGGACCCATCAGAAAAAGGGTCCAGATTTATTTTAATACACTCTGGAAGCAACAACTGTTTTGTGTTAAAAGCTTGTGAAATGTTACAAATAGCTGGATAATATCACAGGGAAAGGAATGGTGAATCATATGAAAACTGGTTCAAGGAAAAACTCCTTTTGAATGTTGAACAAAACACTGTGATCGTTATTGATAATGCTCCTTATCATAGTGTACATTCTGGAAACATTCCAAAGACATCTACAAGAAAACGGATATACAAACATGGTTGAACTGCGAAAACATCACAATGAAATATACCACAAAAGAAAGCAAAATACTAAATTTAGACATAATATCTACTCTTGCTCTCAATATACTCCCCAAAAAGTAGTATATCTATATGGCACATGCAGGATCAGCTAACAAGATAAGGTTTCAAACAAAAAAAAACTAAAATGTACCGCAAAAGATAACAATATACAAAATTTCGTATTACTTTGGGTAATGAATAAATATAGTTAATATGAATTCAATGAAACCTTGAATTGACATCATGAGCCGATTGAGTTTATAATCGTATTTTTAAGCAAATGTAATTCTATTGTATTTGGTATGCATATAATCAATCATCTTGAGAAATACTGTGCGCGGATGAACAATTTTTTTTACAATAATCCTCTGTCGCCAAAATTCACATCAGGTGCTTGATCTAGCAACCCAATCACCGGCAACTGAGTAAAGTCTCTTGTATCCTTCACAATGCTACTGGTTAGGTGTTCACTGAATATAATGCTAGCTTTGATCCTGCAACATGTCAAATAAGGAGAAGCTACATATTCTGAAAATTTAAACTAATTTATTACATGCTAAATTGTCATTCATTCTTAAAAAAAAATTGTGTTGATTTGTTTTTGTGCTGAAATATCACTGATCAGTAGTCTTCTTGGATCAAAGCCTTTGTTCACAGTTTATGTTTAATGGCATTCAGTGTGTTGAACCCTTGTTCATACAATGCAGTTGGAATGTATATTGTTGCTACAATACTAAAAAAGTTTCCTTTTAAAGTCAAACAATTTTTTCAACAGCTTATTTAATGGAAGACCTTTTTCGAATACTTTGAATTTGAACTCGTACGAATTACAGTTAATCTATGTTGTCTTCCACAATATCAAGATGTTTTGAAAAATAAGTGACAAAAGATCTAATCTTTAATCAACAGTCTTGATCAACTTAATTTTAGGACAATTTTTATGATGGCCAGGAATACATTACATATCAAAAATACCAGTGGTACTTTGTATTTTTCATGTTTTCTAAAAGTTTCTAGTTTAAATGGAACTAAAAATCCAGACTTAATTTAGCCATTTTAGTGTGCAATGTTAAGAAAGCTACTGTGTACTTCACATGTTCTTTTTTATAGTGCAATGATAGCAATAGTTCCAGCCAAGTTTGCTTAAAATTTTGTTTGCCCAGGAAATTTTGATAATACACTATCATTGTTTTTGGCCTACCACTTTATTATTGAATACACACGACACTTGCACTGGTTATCGACTCACCTTCACTCTTTTCTTCATCGATTTCACATAGTATTACATTTACACTCAAACTGGGCCTGCTTAAAAAAAAAATTTTTTTTTTGTAAGAGTGCATTGCTCTTTGCTTGTTGTGCCAGTCAATTTTCATGAATTTGTACATATCATTTTGTTTTTAGTATGCATAATATAGTATAGACATTTGTGATCCATGTTTGAAGAGAAAACCATGAAATTTAATACACAGATTTAAAAATAAAGTATTCATAAACGAAAAACCTAAAGGTTAAATAAAATCTTAATCACTACAGAAGAAGCACAAGGAAGAACTGTTATAAATATGTAAAATACTTCACGGCTGTTAGATAAAGCACTTTTACAGGCAACCATCACTATTGTGTGAAGGTAAGGTTGCCTTACCTTAACATTTTTGCGATCTTTGTGCAGATTTGGCGAAATATTGCCAACTTTTAACGGCTTTTGACTAGTTTCAGAAGATTCTGGAATTTTTTCATTAATTTTAGATCTTTCCATTTTATGACCACTTTTTAGGCCGGCCACTTAATTTGTTGCTCATGCCTTAAGACGAGTCGAGTGGTATGGGGTTTTCGACCACTTTCTAAGGATTTCTATGGAAAATATATAAAGCAGTCATCATTCAGTTAGACAGTGTTGTCGAATGCGAATCAAATTGAATTGATGCACCAGTGTTTCTTTGGTGAACCTTGTTCTTCAGACATTCCTATCCATTGACATTATTGATTATGCATTTTTTTCATTGATCCTTTGAGAAGCATATAAATGGTACTTTAGTGTAGTTAAAAATTATAGTTCAAGAGTTTGTTTAACTTTTTTTAAATGTTATTGGAAGTGCATGAACATATAATATTACCATGGATACAACCACCTTTTGTATAATAATATCAATGAACTTAATAGCTAATAATCTCTTGAAATGCAGCTCCTTTCAAAAATAAATTTTAGAATTTCAAGAAAATTCTTGTAACCTAAATTTAAATACTGTCAGAAGAGCATTAAACTAATTTATGTGAACAATATAAACTTGTTGCAGACTTCTAGTTTATAACAATATAGTGAAAAAAAGTTTGCCTTGAGCATTATTTATATCATATGTCATTTAACACTTAACCATTAGTTAAATTATGTAATGGTAAAATGTATTTACATTTTGTTAATTGTGTTTAAATTTTTACATTGTATCTCTTTTTTCCTTTTAGCCACATGGGGGTGTTGGACCACCTCCCCAGTATACTCCTCCATCTCAACGGAAGGAAGTCATTTTCCCACCTGATGCTGTTGAGGCAGTGGCACCCTTAATAACAAAGAGGCGGCGTCTTGTTTCTAAAGACATCACTCCTATTGAACCATGGAGAATCATGATGGCTCTAAAGTCTGGACTCTTGGGCGAAAGCACGTGGGCCTTGGATGTCCTCACCATTCTAGTTCACGATGATGCTACCGTCCTCTATTTTGGTCTAAGTCACTTACCAGGACTCTTGGAAGTTCTTATGGATCACTATCGACGATGTTTGAATCTCATCTTTGACTTAGTGGGTGACCTGGAAGTGGGTTTTATACTCAACCCAGGTGAAGGTGTGATCAAAGAATCTAACCAAAAGTGGTATGAACTTGAGTGTGATTTGCCAAGTGTGGATTCGAATACTTCATCCGGTTCAAATGCTTTAAGTGGTGATAAAACTGGTATTTTAGATTCCACAAATTATACTTACAAAACTCGGTGTAAAAAAGTTGTGAGGACTCAGGAAGAAGAGGCACTGTTTTTGTTTGATCCTGACAAAAAGTGGGATGTGCACGAAGGATTTATCAGTGGGAGCAGTCACTGGCAACATGGTGGTGGTGAATATACTGGCTACATTCAAACTCACTTTGAAAACACAGAAAAACGTGTGCGGTTTGTGAGAGTGCTTAAAGACACTGAAAAGAGTGAGAAAAAATCTGAAATAAACTCAGTAAAAAACAAGTCATCCAAATTAAAGTTAAGCAGCACGTCAAATTGTAAAAAAGAATGTGGATCTGACACAGAGGAAGACGAATGCTTAAGCACAGATTCACACAAAGTTTCTGAAAATAGTACTGATATCAAAATAGAGATCTGTGATGAATCTAGTTCAGAAAATAACAAAGAAAAAACAAATAATCCTGAATTGCCAACTAATCCTTCCCAAGAAAAAGGTGGTGTAATTAGTGATAAAAATGAAGTGATAGTGAACTCTGAATCAGTAACAAATGGTAATTCAAAGCCGGCAGAAGGCTCAGATTCTAGCTTTCCAAAAATTCGACCTGTGACACCAACACGGAAGCGGAGAGCAGTGGAAGATTTGGAAGATGAGTCTTATAATCGAGATGAACCGTCTTTATGTACAACCAGTGATGCTCAGGATTCTCTTGCTCGTCGTTGTATATGTATATCGTCCATTTTGCGAAATTTATCTTTTGTGCCTGGCAATGATACTGAAATGTCAAAACACTCTGGCTTTTTGCTTGCGGTGGGAAGACTACTACTTTTAAATCATGTTCATTCTCCACGAAAACCTCCTCAGCGGCATTATGATCGTGAGGAAGAAGGTGAAAACTCATCTGTTGCTGATTCTTGCAGCAGTTTAAACAGTGAACACGAGTGGTGGTGGGACATGCTTCACATTGTTCGAGAGAATACGCTAGTCACTCTAGCAAATTTATCTGGTCAACTTGATCTTGCTCCCTTTCCTGAAGAAATTAGTTTCCCAATCCTCGATGGTCTTATGCATTGGGTGACATGCCCTTCCTCATATGCCCAAGACCCTCTCCCAACCCAGCCATCTCACTCCGTCCTCTCTCCGCAGCGTCTGTCTCTTGAAGCTCTGAGCAAGCTTTCTGTCCTGGAAAGTAATGTTGACTTGATGATGGCCACACCACCCTGGGAACGGATTGACAGATTCTTTGCCCTTCTATCAAAGTGGCTGAGTCGAAATGAAGACCAAGTACTTCGAGAATTTTCTGTAGTTCTGTTATCTAACCTTTCCCAAGCAGATAGCAGCATGGCCAGGGCCATTGCTTTGCAGGGTACTTGTATACCTCTATTGATAACTTTTGTCGAACAGGCGGAACAAAGTGCTTTGCAGGTAGCTAACTCGCAGGGAATCAATGCTCTCAGAGAAAATCCTGAGCTTATGGGTACCACTTTGGACATGGTACGGCGAGCTGCTGGGACTCTGCGTTGCTTAGCTCGGGTACCTAGTAATAGGACATTGTTTTTACAGCACCAACAACGATTACTGGCTTTGGTTATGTCGCAAATACTTGACCAAGGAGTTGCATCGATTATTGCTGATGTACTGTTTGAGTGTTCTCAAGAAGATGCAGAGGAACTATCTATAGTAACGAATGTTGAGAAAGCAAAAGAGCCCTTACCTCTAGCAGCTGAGGCTGCTACGTAGTAATTAACTTTTAAGTTATAAACAAAATAAATTCTGAAAAATCCAGGGCTCTCTGTTGCCAAGAGTAGTTCCATTGCAGTGTTGTGCACGAAGCCTATGTGCAATTTCTGTATTGCAAAAATCAATGCCTTTGTATACATGAGTATGCTGCATTAACTTTACCATCTTGTTGCTTGAAAACTTAAGTGCAGCATTGTCAATATTTATTTACTAACTGATCAAGATTAAAGTCTGTGTATGTGTATGTCATGTTCAGGTTCATTAGGTTTTTCTAGAATTTGGTGCCAGGGACTCCAATAGCTGGCACACTATCATTCATTGTATACAGTCACGTCAGAGACAGATTTCTCTTAGTGATTCCAAGTGCGTGTATGTATGCTTGTGAATGTTCATCTTTGTACAGCTGCTACACAATGCATCAGCAAAGACAAACTCTGTAGATAAATATCACTGTAATTTTAATTCCCATTACCTCATGGGTACATCACTTGTGTTAAATTTAGGTATGACTAGTGATTGGTTATCCTTGTTCTCACCCGAAAGGACCTAAATTTTAGGAAAAGAGGCCAGCCTCGTCTATTCTATATTGTACAGCTAGAGCAAGCACAATTACCGAAACCTTCTGGAAACTATACGTGGCTGAGCCTTGTTGTGACTTTTCATCTCGAATCTTTTTATTGGAAAAGCACTCTTAGTTTGAACTCTGCATTCAAAAATGCTGTTTGAACAGTTTCTTAGGTGAAGTGATCCAGATACTGGCCAGTTTTGCCTAGATTGCTTTCAGCAGATCTGAAACGGTTACAAGGGTTCCAGTCCAAGGATTTCTGTCTGCTCTTTGATATTGGTATTTACGAGTGCAAGAGCTTTATACTATGTATATGTCTGATGATCATCATTGAATAAATGTACAGAAAAACGGCTCGTTTCTATCTTTTTTCAAACATGTTTATTATATTTTCTACATTTTTTCACCTTGCTTGCTAGCAAAAACATTGTGTGTTGTGGTTGTATAGGAAGGACAACACATTTTATGTTATGTAATTAAATGAAAACTTATTTCTAAGCACTTACCAGATCTGTAGAATAGTAGACTTGCATGCAAGCCATTCTATATGTTTGAAATTCATACACTATAGAATTTAGGCATACATGCATATGCAGGTGCCTTTTAGACTAATTATCAGTTCCTATTTTGATCTAGTTTGTATTTATTATTAATAATCATTTTTTATCTTATGTTATTTCATTGTACACTCAGTTGGCAGCAAATTTTATTACATTTATATATACAGACACTTTTCATTTCTATAATCCCCTACTTTATATAGAGAGCATTTCAGAAAGATTACATAGTTAAATCTCTTGAATACTGGGTTGTAGATCCATGATTTCAATTTAATAAATGCTTTAATTAAAGTAGATCATTGTATGCAAATTTTGATCATGTGATACCTTTTAGTAAATAATATAAAATGTAACATTTTATACTGGTCTCTTAGATTTTTTTTTATTTTTAATTATAAAAATGTTTTCTATTAGTCAAACACAAAAAATTCTATCGTAAGATCAAAATTAACCGAGATGTCATTGTTTTTTAAGGCTATATTGAAGATAGTTATGCATGTAAGTTTTATCTGAAATGTAAATTTTATCTAACGAAATATAATTTTTATACGATCCCTGAAATCTATGATGTAGCAGTTTCTTTTGATTGGTGCAAGTGCTATAACATTAATAATTTTTTTACATTCAATTTTACTGGTTAGAGAACCATATTTTCTTTTTTTTAAATGAAACAAATAATTTATTAATGGGCAACTTACTTTTAATTAACTTTCTGGAGAGCTGGTATAAAAACTTAAAATGTCTACCCATTTTTTTTTTTTTTTTTTTTTTTTACTAAAACTTGTAATGCAACTAATACTGTCTTGATTTGAAAATGTATCTTATTTCAATCATTTCTTAAACTGAAACCAAGGGTTTGTGACCAATTGTTCAAGAGATATTTAGTTCTTTCAATTTGTTTGAAACATCCTGTACAAGAAGCTACAATTGCTTGCTTGGATGTTTGTCCAAAGAACCTTACCTTCTTGAAGTAAAGTAAACTGATTCTGATATTCCTTTTGAAATAATTATGCAGTAAATTGATATGCATATGATGTTAATCTCACCATTTTATTTTTAAAACATATGTAACACTTTTCTGAAAATCAAAGCTTTCAAAATTGCCATTCAAAAAAAAAAAAAAAAATTGTGATAATTAAAAACAAATTCTCCAAATATTATTTGAATGTATATGAAATATCATTAGAGAGCTTAAAAATTTCCGCATTTAATAATATTAATTTCAAGGGGATGGTGTATCTTTAGAAAAGTAAGCATTTATTATCTTAAAACCTCCAATTAAATTGTTTTTAAGACTGCAGACGATTAATACAAATCTGATTTAAGCAGTTTTTGTGAATTGACTGTTGCAAATTAAAAATATATTCATGCATTTCATAATTGGAATTAATAATTATGCTCCATATAATATCTAATTGAATTACATTTTGAACTTTAGTTACTAAATTGAATTCATCCAGTTATGTTTCTACATTCATTTGTTTTTCATTTATTTAAAAATACATCAAACAATGATAATAAATGATTTAATTTTTTAAAAATATTAAATGACTAGATCGAATTGCCCGGGTCATAAATAAACGCTTGTTACTAGTCAACAAAAAATGAATAGTAATAATAAAGTAAAAACATGTTCTCTGCAAAGCAGAAAAGAAATATGATTCAAAACCTCTCCAGAAATGTCTTCTTGAATGCCTTAAACCCACCCATTATGCGCAACCCACTAATTCCTCTTTAAAATAAATCTAATCCAGAGAGAGGAACAGTGAATCTCCATTGAAGTGCAAGACAGTTCATTGCAATCACTTAAAAAATTAAAATTACTTATGAAATTAAAAAAAAATTGCTAAAATGCTGAGATATATAGGGAAGTTTTAGCTAAATTATAGAATTGTGCAAATCTTAGTTTTCCAGATGTGATTATATATATATATATATATATATAAATAATGCCAATTTTTATGTATTTTTAAAAAAATAAATAAATATAAAGAAGTTGTCTCATGGATTTGGTTCAAGGAACTGTCTTGTAGATTGAGAAAGAATGTTCTTCAATTTTTTCGAAGGTGTCCAGTTATAAATTATGTAGTAATATTTTAGGTCGTGAAGGAATAAATTTGTGTTAATATCAACCAAAATTGTTGTAAATCTGGCTAAAAGATAAATAAGTTTAAAATTTTTAAGTTCTAAATTTATAAGTTCTTATAAGTACCAGTGTACTAAATTTCATGGTCATACAACACATAGATTTCCTGGTACAGATTGCACAGACACATGCCCAGATATTTTTATTATTATTTATTATTTTTTTTTTTCCAATGGCCAGGCATTGACTCTTTCATCTTCGCCTATACATCGGCCAGAACAGTGAACCTCTTAGCCGTCAAAGACGTTGCCCCAGTGCACCAGTGGGGGTGGGAACACATTGCGCCCAACAACACAAACATCCATGTCTTATGTGGGACTCAAACCCATAACGTGGTGGCCGATCAATCACTGGAAACTCTCGCCTTGACCATTCGGCCACCACGTCGACTGAAATGAGCCAACAGTACGTGGTGTTCCCAGGTGGTCACCCACCCAAGTACTAACCGCGCTCGATGCTGCTTAACTTCGGTGATCTAACGAGAACTGGTGTTTTCAGCACACAGTAGAGCCATTGGCTTCATATTTTTATTATGTTAGATAATATTTTGCTAGATTCAGTAGTATGCAGAGCGGCTACAGAACCTGGAATTCAGGGAAACATCAAGGAATATCAAAATTCTGGAAAAATTGAATTCCTAAAAAAATAAAAAACCTCTAAAATCAGGGAAATTGGAATTTTTTTTTGTAAGCTTTCTTCCGACTCACAACAATACACATGACATGTATAGAATTCCTTACTCACATTTCATGTGACAGCCTATTGGACACCCCCAATAAAAAGATAGTTTTAAAATTTCAATGTTTCTCAGTGATCCCTCTCATCTTAATTGTTTTGAAAGTTATTGAGATATTTCATTTGACAGGAAAAGCAGATTAAAAAAATACTGTTTCTGCTTATACATAATTTTATTGCAGTAAGTAATATTTAACTGTGAATTCTTGACTGAATTTTACAGAACACTGCTGAGTTTATAGCTAGACCCATAGTTCCAATTGCAAAATTGCTTTTAAATACTGTACCATATTTTTGTAGAAAGTTAAGGAAATTAACTTTTTATACAGCCTCTTTACCGAAAATTACAAAATTTTTGTCAGCACTTCATTTATTCAAACTAAAGAAAAATTTAGCTCTTAAAAGTTCAAATTTAGGCTGATAAATTGTCAAACTTCCTGACTTACACCATTTTTTTCATGACTTTTTGATACTCTTTTAATCACCAAAATTCATGAATACAGGGTCGTTTACAAATTGAATCAATGCACAGATATTATTTAGTGGGGTTTTAAAACAATTTTTTCCATGGTTTGTTCTTGAAACTATTAAATACAGGCAGAGGATACTGCTTAAATGTAATTTTAATACTTAAATAAGGTAAATAAAACAGATTATTGTAATTTTGCCTGTCTGACATACATTTACCTGACAAAATCTATGGCAAAATAAACATTCCTTTCAAGTTTTAAAATCAACCAATATCATTTAAAACCACTATTTTCAGTAGTCCTAACACATTTTTATCACTGCAATTTTTCCACCAGAATGAGAGCCCTTATAGACAAATAGGTAAGAACTCTTGCATGCAGTACAGCAAGTGGAAGGTTTGGGTACATCGAGGAAGATTTTCAGTACCTAGACACTCGCATATGGGAAATAGTCTAAAATATCTATTTCATCATTTTCCGTTAGTACTTGTCTTCCTGAGCCATATCTGTGATAAAATCCATCAGTTGCATTTGCTGTAAATCAAAATCATCTTATAGAGTTCGACATTACTGAACAGCACCATCATTCAAACTCTAGTTGGGTAGCAGAGTTGCCTAAATGCTTAATACACACTGTGAAACGGCATAATAGCTTTATCTTCACAAAATAAATTTGAAGACATGGTAAAAATTTTAGTAACTATGTGCAACCGAAGTTGATTTGTGGACGCCTCTTTATTTCTGAATAAACATTTGCTATGATGATAACTATGTCAAACTGGATCGCATTACAACCAAATTTTTTTTAATTTTACTAAATAGGGGTATGAGTAACATTTTTGTAATTTGCTTTTTTTTGATAGAGGGGTTGTATAAAAAGTTAATTTTCTTAACTTTCTACAAAAATGTGGTACAACATTTAAATTACTATTTCATAATTTCCTACCTTATTATTTTCAATTGCACAAATGCTTTAAGCATTTGTGCAATTGAAAATATGTGTCTACAACCAACGGCTCAAAAAATCATCTACCGTTCACTTTTTGTGGGACACCCTGTATAACAAGAAATGCATAAATACTATACTTTGATTATTATGCTTTAAAAGTATTTAATTTTAATTAATTATTTTTTATTATTTTCAATTTTATTAATTAACTTTTTATGCTTGTTAAAATGATAGTCAGTAAAAGTAGATAGTGATACATATTAGGGAATTTTTGAAGATATTAGGCACAACATGGCATACATCCTAAATAACACCCTAAATAAATATGCTGAAAATGAAGTTTGTTTTAGTTAAAAAAGACGGATTTTCATTTATTAGTTTAATTTTCGTATTTAGAAAGTTTAGTTTTAAGTTAGATTTTCATATTTTATCATCTAGCTTTTGTCCTGTTTCTTCGATTGAGTTCGGAGATGATAAAAAGAAAAAATAAATTTTATATGCTGTTTTAAAATTTTACATCCAATTTTAAGTCAAAATTTCAGAACAAACTGAAAATTTGACTTAAATCAGATTTTTGAAATGGAAATTATTCGAAATTTGAAAATTTATCTTTAAAATCCACGAAATAAGAAAATTGAAAAATTTATAGCACTCAAAGTGTAGACCAAAAGTCTGAGATATTGTCCACAGAACACCTGTGAAAGAAAGTGCTAGCATTCTAGCAAAATTGTCTGCTCAATAAATTAAATTAAACATTGTGAAAATTTGGCCAAATTTTAATTTTTATGTTCATAACTCTTAAACTAATTTGAATTTAAAAAAAAAACTAAATTCTGATGTCCCAGGAGTGAAGCTGCTCCTTTACCAAATTTTGTGGTTATCCGAAGCTTCAGTTTTCTGCTACAGAAGACACACACACACAAACAACTATTAATTAATTTGTTAAATATGCAATTACACTACATGTTGAATTCGATGTTTTTTATGAGTAAAATTTAAGTACAGAAACTCGTATCTAGTATGATTGCTAAATTCATTTATATTGCTTAAAAATTTGTAGTTTATCTAAAGAACTCAGAACTATTTTTCTTATAAAAGATCGAACCCTGTTTCACTGTATATTAAAAAAAAATGACTTAAGAAATAAATTTTAACTTGAGAAATAAAAATAAAATTTCATACCTGCTCAGGTAGTCAATTCTGTTTCAAAGATAAGCTAAATAAGTGATGGGTTTGAGCCTTTTGAATCTCTATAGTTGTGACATTATGGTTATAACAGTGAAGCAATTCCTGCCCTATAACAGGACATTACATAAAAACAAGAAAAGGTTCAACTGATCATCCATTGCCACCTGTGATTCATGCTTTGCAGTCTTTGCTGCTCGTCAGCATGGTGCTGGAAATGAAATGATAAAAACTCCTTAAAGCAAGGATTTAAAAAATTATTTTGGTACAAGTATTATAATTTTGAATCCAGTAACGATTGGGGGGTGTTTTCAGCCCCATCTATCGATAATAACATTTTAAGCACTCAAGAATAACAGTGAAGTGACTTCTATTATGTTCAGTTTAACTATTTCAACTTTAAAGTGTGTACAGGCTTTAATAACTCGTTAATTAAAAAAAAAATTAGAACTTCAATAACATCCAGGTAATTGGATAATTTGCTTAAATGTCTCTTCCACATTGAAACATTTTCTAAGATCTTATTTCAGCTTTTTATACAAAGCTTTGAATTGCTAAAACTACTGTAGGGTAACTTTTCTGGAGATAGCTTAGTTTTTTTATCACAATTTTTAATTTGGGATCATCAGGGGCTCTTAATTTTTGTGTAGAGAAATTAGTACAAACCCTATAATTTAAACTTTATTTGGATTGGCTTCATAGCAACCTAGAACAATAGTTATCAGAAGTAGTTCTTGAATTATTAGAAAATAGTATTTAAGTTTGTTAAAAACGCAGAACTTTGCATCAAAAATAGTCGTTTTTGCTCAGTTAGGTTCTATCCCCTGATCAATACTGTTAGTACGCAAATTTTCAGCATTCTAGGTCACTAAAAGGGTTTTTTGAAGGGTCTAGAAAGTCACCCTTTACTTTGTTGGCCCAGAGGGGAGAAATGAAAAAATCAGACTTTGTATGTTTTGTCCATCAGTGGACAATATTATAATTGTACAAAGATTCAGCCTTCTAGACCACTAGTAGACTTCTGGAGAGCCTAGAAAGATATTTAAAAAAAAAATGTGTTTTATGCCCTCTCCTAGAAGATTTAAAATCCATCTCCATAGGATTTTATCCTGTAGTCCATATAAATATGTACAAATTCTATCTTCTAGGTCACCAGAGGAAGGTGGGGCTCCTGGAAAATCTGGAAAGATTTTTGAAAATATCCATTTTTTCTTTCCCCTAGGCCTAGAGGGAAGAATAAAACATCCGGCTGTGTTAGGTTCTGTCAAGTGATTGATATTATAAGTGTGTAAAGATCCAGTCTTCTAGGTCACCAAGAGGCTTCTACAGAGTTTGAAAAGTTAAAATCACATTAGACAATTATTATATAGATACTTATATTAAACACAATACCTGTTAAATGTATAAGTGGTTGAAATGAAATTTGATGCGACTATTTCAGTTGAAGAAATCAATTTTCAGTTTTTGTTATCTCAAAATTTACTTTGTAGAAAAAATCATGATTGCACATTTCAGATATTTTTCCTTTTGATTTGGCAGTTAAATTCTTTATCAAACACCATGACTGACATAATTAGTACAAATAAAAGAGTAGAAGCTGCCTTTGTTTAATGCAAGCAAGCATAATACATAGAAATACTAAGTTACAATAAGCAAAGTTAAGCAGGACAAGTGTGGACTCGAATTTTATAAATTACTCGTATTTAAGCCTGTCAATAACAGGGAAACTAACATGTTTAAAGAATTAAGTTTTAACTTTTATTAAGAAGTTTTCAATATTCTATTCATGTACAGCGCTTAATGTCGAAAATAGTCATCTTAATTGAAGCTATTGACTCAGCTAGATTTTGTACCATGATCAATACTATAAGTGTGCAAAGTTCCAACCTTCTAGGTCATCGAATGGCTCTTAATCCGGAAAGACTTTTCAATCCCCCTCCCTGGGAAAGAAATCGAAAATCTGGCTATGTTATGTTCTATACCATAGACAAACATACTAGAAGTGTTCAAAGATGCAGTTTTCTAGGTCAACGAAGGCTTTTAAAGGGTCTGGAAAAACATTTTTCTTGGCTCTCTCAAAAGGGGAAGGGTTACATATTCGGCTGTGTTAGATTCTGTACTATAAATGACACTATAAGTTTCCAAAGATTCAGTCTTATAGGTCATTCTAGCTTCAGGGGCTTTTAGTGTGTCAGAAACGACAAAATCATGCTAAACATTTATTATATAGATATAGTGTTCCAGCTTTTATAAACCACCAGAATATGTTTTACTATCAAAATTCTTCTGCCTGTTGAAAAAAATAAATATAAATGTTTTGTTAGTCTGATATATAGTCTTTTATTACTGTCAAGTAATATAAAAATTGTATTAATCATTATTATTTAACAGTAATATAAGATAATTTAATTATTTTATCTGTATTATAGTCAAGGTTTGTTCACTTTAAGTAAATTTAGTTAATTTCAGATTACTTTCAATATTAAAAAATCAATTAATTAAAAATTAACTGTCAACTGTAAAAGACATGAAAACTTTGTATTGTAGACAGATACAATCATTATGGCAAAGACATTACATTATGTCTTAGCTTTTTATCTGATGCAATACACTAAAAATAGGATACAATATTCGAGTTTGTTATGCTATATTAAACATTTATTTTGAAAATACTGAATTTTTCAGGGTGATGCAATTTTTTTCTTAGCACCACTATATACCTAAATTTTACTGTTTAAAGCATTTTATAAAAACTGATTTCATTTCAGCTTATAGCGTTTAGGCAACTTTCTATATTTTATTCTAGTTTTTTTCATTTACCTTTTTGCAAATTCATTATTTATACTTTTGTTTTTGCTTTCTGGATATCTTCTGTAGGTATGTATAGTCTTTTATATACATTGCTAAATCTAATTTGACTAGCAATTACACTATACAGATGATTTCATAGCTCCAACTTCCAAATATGAAAAGTCAAGAGATTTTCACATGATGACGTAAGATATATCCTTAACAACTGTACTTAATCTAAATAAACTTTTCAAAACTAAAATATAAATACCCTATGATACAGGGTATCACCTTTGTCTCTAAAAGGCCATGGTGTATTGTGGATTATCGAGGGTTTCATTAATTCATATCAGAAGAAATTATGAATGGCACTACCCCAAACCATGACACTTGGCATTGGGCTGGTATGTAGCTGCAAAAAATTGTCATTCACAAAAATGTTTTCAAACACGTATATGACTATCATGGTGCAGCTAGTATAAATGTTCGTTGGAAAACATGATATGTTGTCAGTGATTTCAGCTATGATGAAAGAAGTATCACATAACCTAAAAAATGCAAATTTCGATGTATTTAAAAATATAATAATAAAGAAATATAAAGAAATTGTGCTACAGATGCACTTCAAACATTACTGGAATGAACAATCTTAAATTTTTCTGATGGTGTCAAGATGGAAACTCTGTGATATTTTTCGGTTATACTAAGGAACCAATTTCTGTGAATCTTGCTGCTCAAATTCATGCCGAAACATAACTAAAATACTAATTAAAATTTAAAAAAATATATCACCGAGGTGCACCTTCCTGGGTCTTAAAGTACCTGTGTACCAAATTGTTACAGCTGTATGATGCTCAGATTTCCCGCTATATACTGCACTATGTAAGAAAATCTGATGTAGGCAGCACATGACTTTATATAATGCAATGAATTTACTACTTAACAGTAAAAAAAATAGTTCTATTTTATAGTAAATATTTATGTTCTTTCCAAGATATTGAATTTTCATCAATTAGTCGTCATTTTCATAGATTTAGCGTCATTTTTATCCATATGGCGAGATTTTTGTTAATTTGGCAACATTTAAAAATTTGCCAAGTTAGCGACATTCAGCCAAATTCATGGCCAAAATTTCGCCAAGCGTTAGGGACAGAGAAATAAGTTATTACAGCAGATAAATGACTATTGGCATTCAAATACAAAAGTATTATTCATAGTATCTTTTCTCATGAATGAAACGAGCTAGATCCGCGAAAATGATGTCACCCAATTTATCGTATGATATTACATATGAAAAGTGAATATGTTTCTCAACAGTTAATATATTTTTTTAATTTATGGGATTTTTAGATAAATTTATTTCAAAAATGTGCAATATCTCGAGAACAGTTCATGCTAGTGTTCTAAAGTTTGTCAATCGTTTTCTAAGGAAAAATTACATATGAAATGTCTATTTGCGTAACTTTATTAAAGGTTTTAATTTTTTGATGATTTTTTCAAAATTTCACTCGAAAATTTAGGGGGTTCTGAACATTCGATTGTGTTTAAAAACAATAGGCTTCCAGTATTTACGGATTGTATATTTTATACCAAATTTCATTCAAATTGCTCCATTCATTTGTGAGATGTCGTCTCCACAGACTTACCGACACAGACATCACCTCAAAAATGTTTGATTTGTGATAAGGGATGCTTGAAACGTGCTCTCCCGGTGAAAACTCGAATTCGAATTTTCGACCAGTGATGCAACGGATGTCAGTTTGGCTGGATACTGGATATTCAACCTGAATTTAAAACCAGAAATCTGAGATATCTGTCCGACAGTATAATTTTCTTTTAGAAATCCTAAATAGTTACTATTTCATTATTTCTATTCATAGGTGCAGCCAGGGGGTGGTTAAAAAAAAAACTCTCCCCCAGAAGCCTTCAATTTACATGAAGAAATAGTAATTTTTGTGCTAATTTCAGGGTTGTAACCCTTTATAGAGCGAATACACCCCCCCCCCCCCCCCTCCCCAGAAAAAAATTTCTGGTTGTGCTATTTTTTGTTTAATTTTTCTTCTCATTTGTCTGCTCTTTTTTACATGATTATAGCTAAGTTAAATTCTTAATTCAGAAGAAATACATATCTTAAAATTATTATTGCATTTTAAAGCAACTAATACAATTTAAAACCAGCAGTAGCCACTAGACTATTAAAACTTTTAAAATGGCCATTAAAGCTTAAACGTTAAGTGTTTATATACTTAATGATTATCAATTGGTTATTAATATAATTACACTTGCTAACTTCTTAATATTTAGTAGCCACTGCTTAAAATAAAATTCCAGTTTTGATTATTATAGCAACTAAGAATTTAAAAACCTTATCACTCTTTAAATTCCTATATAATATCACAGATAACTTGATAAATAATAGAAATAGAAATCTAAGTACTTTTAATTCCAAAATTATAATTTGCTGTAATGATGTCAATAAATTAATTATAAAATTTTTAGAAGAATAATAAGCTTAAATTTAAAATAGAATTCATTTTCACCAAAAAATATTGTTCTAAAAATACTACCCCCCCCCCCCACACACACTCTTTTTTAACACTTTACAACATAGTTGAAAAGTATTTATGACTTTGTTCATTCTTGTCTGTCTATCTGTCCGTTAGCACGATAACTGCCATAAAAATGACTTTATCAAAATGAAATTTTAGTATGTTCAGATGGTCTGCGGGACCTATGGGAATATAAATGAATAATATCACCCAATTAGTTTTGGATTGAATAGTTGAAAAAATGAAATACATTGAACCCTATGGGACCTGATTTTTCAAACATTTTTTAAACTAATTTAAAATTCACAAATTGCTTCGAAAGTTTTAGGAAATATTCAAATTATCTCATAAAATATATAACAAAAATTTCAGCAAAATATATTCAGTAGTTTTTTAAATAAAAATTACACCCTTTGTATGAATCGGCCGTCCAATTGGTTGCTCGTGTCCTCTGGATGAGTCGGACGGTCTGGGTCTTCTACCCTTTGTATGAAGAGATTACATGATCCACTTTAAAGTTTTTTCATTCATATTTAGTGTTGTATCCATCCTAAAACTGCTTTATTTTTGCTTAAATTCTGTGCATCTACATACTGAAACAACGCAATGACAATATATTTGAGTTTAAATGATCATCAAACTTTGATTATTTTTACAACGAAGCCTAATTTTCACTTAGGAAAATGTAAACACCAAAATATGTATAACGATAAGAATTGCTGCATTTTTAAATGCAAAATTATTTAGCTCATGAAGTCTGCAATATAACTGATATGAATGAAACATTCATTGATTTTTACACAAAGATGATTTTTTCAATGAAGTTTTAAGCATAGAGTTAAATTACTTGTACCTCCATGGTTTTAAGTTTTTAAATAAAATAAATTATTATAGTATTGTGATGAATGAAAGGAATAGAAAAATGTTATGAATGAAATGCTGCTTTTATAGAGAGCGTCAGCCGATTTATATTTTGATGATGTCATTTGAATAAAGTTCATTTGTTTTTGATGATGTTTTCAAATATAATAAATTATTGTAGTATTATGATAATTTTAAAAATATTACCGAGGAATGTATAGCATTTTAGAGATGTTTAAATAAAATTGCATTGAAGTCGGAAAGTGTTTCATAATCAATGCTTTATGCATGATTGATCTTTCTTGTTTTCTTTAAATTATCTATATCTCATGACTAAGTAATGAAATATTTGAGAATACCACATTTGGAAAATAATGATTTAATTCTTATTATATTTAGTGTAAAACAAACTTGGCATGTTGGCAATTACCTATGTTTAAATGGTATTACTTATATGGAAAGGATATAAACTTGATTGACATGCAAATTCTTTCTAAACTAGGACTGGAAAGGCCCATTTAAGAACCCTAGAAAGTCCCCCTCTCCCTGCCTAGTTTCTAAAAATAGAAACATCCATGTCAGTCTAATTTACCTTGTTATTCATTACAATGGATCCAATATTGTAAAAAGTGTGAATGATATTAATTTAGCTACTGAATCTTATTTTTTACATAACTTGCATTTGATTGTAGAAGGTTCAGTTTAAGAAACTAATCAAAATTGAGAAATCTGAAAATTTTAATATTACTATTAAGTTATTAAAAATACTTATTTTGCATATTATTTATATGACCGGATAATCCTAATATCTGGCTACTGCCAAATATTCGGCTTAATAGCCGGATGTGTACTGGATGTGTTTTACTGGATGTTGCATCCCTATTTTCGACCCCGTCACAATACTTTCCTTATACATTATACTATGTATATAAGGAAAGTAATAACATTTTGTACCATATTTCATTTATATCTGCTAAGTAGTCAAATAGAGACCCTTTAAAATAAACAAATTAGTTTTAAAAAAAAATCAAAATCAGTATTTTGATAATGCTGAAAGACTTTCTATGATTTAAAACTTTGATTTTTGGCAATATAACCACATTTTCCTTTAACAAAGAAATCAATCAAAAAATCTAAATAAACATAAAACTTAACTCTATTAAGCAAAATATTATATATCAACACCATCTCTATTTTTAACACTTTAAATAAATAAGCATTTATCAAATTGAAATAACTATTTTATTTGAATAAGATTCTTGAAAGTCATACAAACATAAAGAACACCTATTTACGAGGAGCTTTTTGCAAAATCCTTTTCCATGACTGTCGTTTAGCAGGATATTTTTCTCTGTGAACTTGCACATCCTGCCATATTTCTACTTGGTCTTCCTCTGGAATGGACCTTCGGTATTCCTTCATCATATCATATGCCTCCCATGGCTTTTGTATCTTCTTTGCTATGAGCTGCCGCCTAAGAGGAGGCTCTGCTGTACTCTCAATACCTTTCATATTTCTCTGCTCCCATTTGACGTGCCATGGTAGGGGTTTCAGTTTCACCTGAAAGAATGAAATTGATTTCATTACATTTAATTTGAACAAGTCACATGACAAAATGATTTAAACTCACAAATTGCTAAACTGAAAAAAAATCAATTCTATTAAAAGTTGTTGGTTTTTAAATGTATATACATATATTTAAAAACTGTTTGGTATTTATTAGCAAATATACACTACTTGTGATCTAATATGTGCAGATTCTTATAGCATTCTAAATCATATCGCACATCCCAGAATTCCCAGACTTAAACCAAATTGGGCATCTGTGGGGACCACTTTGATCGGGTTGTTCGCTCTATGGATTCTCCACCACGCACCCTCCAGCAGCTGTTAGATGCACTGCAGTCAGTAAGACTCCACATACCTGTGAACACATTCCAGCACCTTATTGAGTCACTTCCAGCCTGTCTAGCTGCTTGCTATCTGTTCTGCACACGGTGGTTACTCTGGATATTAGCCGGTGGTCACAATAATGTGACTCGATTGTGTATGTTTACATATATATTAGCAAATACACACAGCTTGTGATCTAAAATATGAAGATTCTAATAGCATTCTAAATCATATTGCTCTTTAAAAATATTCATTAAACATATTTAATTTCACAATAAAAATAAGAAACATATATAAGACTCAGTTCTTGCTATATAAAATTATCTTCACAGTCAAATCTAAAAATTGAAATAACATGTCCCTATTTATAAACCAATTTACCTACAAAATCAATCCTGTTAAAAGTTGTTGGTATTTACAATATATATATGTATGTATACATGCATATTAGAAAATATACACAGTTTGTGATGTAAAATATGCAGATTCTAATAGCATTCTAATAGCACTTGTACAATTCTTAAGTTTTCAAGATTCATAAATATACACTGCATTTTTCAGTGCACTTTTATACTGCTTTTGCAGTTTTCGTAATGGCACATACGAAACCTTGAAATGTTGTCACAGTAGTGAAAGTGGTATTTACCCATCATATATTTTACTTCCACATAATTTTCTGGTGGATTATAATGCCTTGCGCAAACTTTGACACTTTCGTCATTGTCACTTAATTTCAAAATCCAGGTCAGATGGGCATGACCCCTCTCTGCTCCCAAATAATGTCCATACAAGCGGGGCTTTACTAACATAGGGGCATACAGGGCAGCTGCCCCTGCATTAGAGGATTTTTTCAAATTGAACAATTACATCATTGAAAAGTTAACAACTGCTTTCTTATTATATATCATGTAGATATTTATGTTTTTATAATAATAATTTAGGTCATGATCAACATTCATAATACAGTAAATAAACGTTTCTTGAAAACATATCTTATGTTTATGACAATAAAAACATCATTAGTTTAATGCCAAAGTAGAACGATCGTACTAGTGACAAAATATTGTGTTGAGCAAAATTGATATTATATGCTTTTTGTAGACTAGCATGATCATTCTTTTCCAGCATTTATTACAGCAGACTGGTCGGGAAGCCAAAAATTCAGATAAAACCTGACCCATTTGATCATACAGCCTTGGGCTTAAGGGTTTTGGAAAGCTTAATTTTGTTTTTTGTTATCTCAATAACCATTAAGCATAAACAGTTGAAACATGAACAGGGTTACCATAGTAAAGTGGTAGTAAAGAGAATATCAATACCAAATTTGAAATAAAATTTATCAAAAACTGTTCACTATGCTCACAAATGGTTAAATTTTATGCTTGCTATAGAAAATCCTGTAGGTAATCTCCTAATTATTCATTAACCATAACTGCTATAAGTCAATCTATATAAATAAAATTGAAAATCTGTATGTCTGTCTGTCCCATCATCACGGGAGAACGGCTGAACTGAATTGATGAAATTTTGTGTGTAGCCTTGAAATAGCCCCACTTAATATTTAGTCCATGTTTCGAGTTTCTACGACCAGTAGTTCTCGAGATATTAGTGAAAAACAAAACTTTCATTTGTCTCATCATCATGAGAGAACGGCTAAACAGAATTTGATGAAATTCTGTGGGTAGCCTTGAAATAGCCCCCTTAAATTTTATTCAAGTTTCGAGTTTCTAAAACCAGGGGTTGTCCAGATATTAATGAAAAACGAAACTTTTTTCTAGGAGTTCTATTCTCTAACTCCTTGATTCCTTTAAACGAAAAGGTGGAAAATCATTTATTTAAAACGTGAAAGTAAATTAAAACTTGATCTCTGAGTATGGTGGAAGATTTTTGCGCTAATTAGCCACTTTTTGAAAACATGAATTTAAATGGAAAATCTATCACCATGGTTTATTTTTCCCAAGATTGTAATCAACAATGAAAAGTATTAAGAAATCAAAATGGTTATTTAATTATTAGAATTTTATGAGAAAGATTCTATCTCATATCATGTTGCTCGGCAACGTAATTAAATTAAATGTGTTTGTTAATGTTTATTATTATTTTTTCGATTTGAATAATAAATAAATGGATATAAAAATAAATCTTATAAATGAACGGTTTGATTTTTCTTTTAATTATATTAATTGCGGACTGCGTACATCACTTTAATTTATTTTCGCAAAGAGTTTTCAAGCTTATATATTGTGCTTAACTAATAAACTCATATATTGTGTTTAGCCAATAAATTCATTTAACCGATTGTTAAAACATAAAAAGAATAGAAGGGGTATATATCTTCTAATAGAATTTTAGTGTTTTCATTTAGTATATACAAATGGGATCAGGATGTTAGATCTGCAAATTCAAAGTTACGAATTTGGCAGGATATCGCTAACTTGGCAACTTTTCTTAAACATTACCAAATTGATGGAAATGTCGCCAAATTGATAAAAATGACGCAAATCCATGAAATTAATTTTGTTTCGTTAGAAGAGGGTACTGAAATGATGTTTCGTTAGTACTTGTCTGTCAGTCCAACCGTCCTACTTAGTAACACGTTTAAAGAATTTTTAAAATATCACCAAATAGATAAAAATGTTTATAAATCCATAAAAATAACTTGAAATTGATAAAATTGTGTTAAATAAATGAAATGAAATGTGTTTTGTTAGGGGATAGTATTGTGATGTTTCGTAATTTGTTGCCATGTGGGACTACAGTCCCACTTGGCGATAAATTTTGCAATTTTTTAAAATGTCGCCAAACCTTCCATAAAGATAGCATTATTCAGACGATATTTTGTCCCCAATTTATTTGAAGTAAATGATATCATGTTGCTTAGCAACAGATTTAAATCCAATGTGTTTATGTGGCAGACGATTTTTATTAAATCTTTTCCGATTTGAATAATGAAGATATATATAAAACAAATTTCATTGCCATTTCATTTTTGACTGGATAATATCAATTAGTCTTCAGGTTTAAACATTATTATTATTGATATTTTCAGGGATTATTGATATTTTCAAGTTATTATGCCATTGTTTCATTATGGCAAAAAATGTTGAAACTTTTATATATTGTACATTTTACGAGTAATCTTCTACAAATGCATGGGTATATCTTCTAATCTATGAGTTGGCATATATTTTGACATATATTGGCATATATTGGAATCAAGTATGGCCTTCTGGTAGGAAGATTATGGGGATTATTGAGACTCATATTGCAATACGGGTAATCTTCTACTAATACTCAGATACATGTTCTAATCTACGACATTATAAGTAGTATGGGTATATCTTCCTATATAATTTTAGCACTTTCATTTTGGTATATATTGGAATCAATTACTGCCTTCAAGTTTAAAGATTACAGGTTTATTGATATTTTCAACTTATACATGTAATCTATTAATACAGGTTATATCTTCTCATATTCGAGTATATAAGTAGTACAAGTCTCATACAATTTTAACGCTTTTATTTTGCATGTATTAATTCAATTCCATATTTTTTGTAAATTTGTTTACAAACGGGGCCAGGATGTTTTATTCTTCAGATCTGCCCATGAAGATAATTTTGTATAGTGAGAACAGATATTCTTAAACTTCTTTTTAGGAACATTATATTAAATATTTTATCGATTAAAAATGTCATTTAGTATGCTATATGAATTTGCACATGATTGTGAATTTAAGTTTCTTTATATTATATACTCCTTATGAAGAATGGGTATGCATGCTGCTAGTCAACAATATAATACTGTTCATATCAATTTCTTTATTTAAATTCAATAAATAACTAAAATAGTCTATTATCTACACACATTTGATTTTTTTTACAATGACAGTAATTTAATTCCAGCACAGAGCAATGTGATATAATTTTCTTCAAATACAGTTTCAGAAGGAAAAAATCCTGTGCCTAATGCTATTTCTATGGAAGATTTTATTATTGTGTTTATATTAGTAAATATTTCAATCTTTGAGCATAGAAAGTTAAAATATGGATGGGGTTACATACTTTTATTTTAATAACATAATTTTAATTGTAAGTAATTACGGGGCTCTACCACAACATTTCCTGCATTCACCAACTTTCAATTTTGGTGTGTACACATCAATATTTCAAAATCAATAAACCAATTTGGTTAAGTATTTTTTAAGCTTAGTATATTTGAAGCTTACTATGCAAAATTATCTTCACAACGACAGCAACATATGATTGGTTCGAATTTTGCATGAGGTATGATTAGTTCGAATTTTGTAGGATGTACGCATTAATATAAAAAGCATACTCAAAAGACCATGTAATGTTCTGATTTGCTGCAAAATAAAATGAAGTTTTCACTTCAAAATTGCATAAAAAATAGAAATTTAAATTTGGTTATAACTAAAATAGGAGGGCATGTATATACAATGGCAAATCCTGATCTAAAAAAAGCAGGTCAGGCGGAAATGCATCTTACTCCCTCACATTATCAATAACACCATGGAAAACTAGGGTAGGTGTTTGTTGTAAAATTAAAGTATAAAAATATATAAATTTTGTTGTAAGATTAAAGTATATATAAAAAAAAATATTTATAAAAATCAATAACTGAAAAGGGCCTCAGGATTCCCCACTCACCCCTACCATACAAAAATAATTTTGACAACAGTAGTGATAAAATGCGCTATGCAAAAAATAAATAAAAGTGAATCCAACAAATTTAACTTACTTTTATAGGATTGACTGGTACAGGCTCTCCTTCTGTTCGAAACTCAGGTTCCATATCAAAGGGAAACGTGCTATATTTTGGCAATGCATCCCTTAAGTAAAACAATTCATCATCGAGCCTTTTTTCTAGTCTCAGAACATCAATGGAGAGAATCATTGGATTATACATATCGTACATAATTTCAACACCTAAAAAAATATTTCAAAAATATTTAACTTGGTATGAAAAATTCACACCTAATTTATGCACCAAACAGAAACACTCTTTAATGTAAAACTAAATGTTATACAAGGGCAATCCAGAAAGAAACAACCATTTGCACATACGATCTTCATCGCAGCCATCTCCACCCTATTATTTTAAGGTCATCGGACCTCTGTCAAGTGTCGACACATTTCTACTAGAACCTCAACATAATGCATGGATTTTTTCATTAGTTGATTGCATTTAAATTGAACACAACAGTTGAAAATCCTTCTGAGTGTTTATGAAGATCGGTGAGATAAGATTTAAGAACACATAAAATTCGAGTATCATTGGCATCCATTGTCAGTTTTTATGATAATGTTCTACTACATACTACAACTGCAACTCAGATATTGCTTGATAAATGTTTGATCACCCACCCTACAAACCTGTCCTAATGAATACCACCTAGGGCCGTGACAAGTGATGAGGCAGCAAGGTGACCGCCTCAAGTGCCATTCCATAGAGGCGCTGAAATTGAAATTTTTATTATAGTTTTTAAAACTAAAAATTGTTTTAAAACAACACATTTTTCCTCAAAAATTAATTGTAGAATCTGAGCATCACAAGAAATACAATGCTTTAATACTCAGAAAATATAACTATAATTTTAATAACGTATCCTCTCACAACTGAGATTCACAACACGAATTAGGCAATAAAATAATAAAAAAAGCTAATGCTTCAGGAAATTAAAATTTTTTTAAACTGCCACCTTTATGCTTACTCCCTCCTTCAAGACGACATCTGAACTGAGGTGCCATGAATTGATATCAGCTTTCGGGAAACAGATTAACTTATACCATATCCCATTTGATTTAGGGTGCCATGAGAGACAGAAATAAAAATTAACATTTCTCATGAAAAATAATTACACTTTCACATATTTAAAGAGCTATGTGAATCAAAATAGAAGAAAGAGTCCTTTCTCTCAAACCAAGTTCAATGTTCATAAAGCAATTATTTAAACACTATCTCAGTTAAGACATATCTTAAAAAATTATACTTCCCTATGAAAAATATATAAATATATTAAAAAGGTGCCATTTAGGGGCATATGTAGGAGTTTTTCTATAGTTTTCATAACATTAAAATCACTGAAATTATTTAGAATTATAGTTATTTATAACCTTTAAAAATTATAAAATCATAAATCTGTGGAAATTTTGAAGCTAGAAAATGCTGTATTTAAGCAAGCTATTTTTGGCAAACTTGCCATTCGCAGTGTACTCCATGGGTATCCATTATAAAATCCTAAATTTCCGGAAATTTTGAAGCTAGAAAATGCTGTATTTATGCAGGTTGTTTTTGTCAAACTTGCCATTCGCAGTGTATTCCATGGGTATCCATTATAAAATCATAAATTTCCGGAAATTTTGAAGCTAGAAAATGCTGTATTTATGCAGGTTGTTTTTGTCAAACTTGCCATTCGCAGTGTATTCCATGGGTATCCATTATAAAATCATAAATTTCCGGAAATTTTGAAGCTAGAAAATGCTGTATTTATGCAGGTTGTTTTTGTCAAATTTGCCATTCGCAGTGCACTCCATGGGTATCCATTATAAAATCATAAATTTCCGGAAATTTTGAAGCTAGAAAATGCTGTATTTATGCAGGTTATTTTTGTCAAACTTGCCATTCGCAGTGTACTCCATGGGTATCCATTATAAGATCATAAATTTCTGGAAATTTTGAAGCTAGAAAATGCTGTATTTACGCTGGTTGTTTTTGTCAAGCTTGCCGTTCGCAGTGTACTCCATGGGTATCCCTTGTGGCAGTCGAATAATAGTTCTTAAAAAGCATAAAAGCCTATGAAAAAGCATAAAAACTGAGAAAAAAATATATTTTTTTACAAAATTCCCATTTAATTGTTAGTTCCAATATCAGGTAAACTATAGCTAATATTTTTATTTAACTTTGATTTTCATATTTAAAACAACAATAGAATCTATGACTATTTAGACTAGGGGTTAGACCATCGACCTCTTCAAGAATTTCTTTTCCTTCTAGAGAGGGTCTTTTTTTGACCCCCTCTATTTTATTATTATATAATTGAAATAGGATAAGTAAAAAATGACACTTATGCGATCTTGTAGATAGTTAATCTTGCAGTTAAAAAAACTGCAGCTTCTAGATTGAGTAGAGGCTTTGGAATAGGTGAGACATGCAAAGATGGGCACATTTTAACAGTATAAATAATGATGTTAAAAAATCTTTCAAAAATAGGTATTTAGTATGCGATTTTTGCTTAAATGCAAATGCCATCAGTAATGAATTTGTAAGACGATAAGATTGTAAGACATTGTTCTGATTTGTAAGATACTTTTCTTGAAATATTTCATGTTTTTCTTTATCTTCATTGGAAAAAATAAAATAAACTCACTATTAAATAATAAGTGAATGTTTTGTACATATATACTTTTAACTCGAAATTAATGGACATAATTGTTAATTATTTAGAAATCATCAAGAGCTATCCTCAAGATATCAGCAATTTTTTTTTTTTTACAATTAGCACTATACCTCTGGAATAAATAAAGCAAATAGAATAAAATTTTGCATGATTTTTTGTGAGTAATAAATATCGATAGCCAGTTGATTATCAAGGAGCTCAAACCATCAAAACACTTTAAAGGTTTCGAACATTCATTAAAAAAAAAATGCTATAGAAATATAATTATGTTACCTTTCATTATCATTTTATGTGTATTTTTTTATTTAAAAGTGAATGACATAACTTTCAGAACGATAACATACGCCATTCTTAAGATATTACATGCTTTTGATCTAAAATGGAGACTTGTTTACTGGTTATCATGCAATCAGTAACAACAATAAGCCTGTTAATTCTCATCGAGATCTATAATATGTAACATAATATGTATTTATATGTATTTGTTTTCCCATCAATTCAAAATTTGTGAATCTACAGGAAAAGCCCTGTGTTGGGCATATTGGTTTTTACGAAAGTATAAACTTGTATTAAATCTCGCCTCAGACATCAAATTATCTGGTCACAGGCCTCAGTTGGAAAGATATTTTTATGGCCAGATGGTGATTCGGGATTGATGATGAAATACGTCAAACAATGAGTGGAATTGGCAGTAGGAGACTATGATAAGGGGAAGAAACTGGTGGAGCGTTACAGTAAGTATTTAAATCTTGATGGTGATTTGTTAAAAAGACTCCAGAATATTCTAATATAACATCACAGAAATAACGATAAAGATTTCAACATTTATGGAGTATTCATTCACTTGCTTGCTGGGGGCTGCCAATTTAGAAGTTTGGAAAGAAAATGTATCTTGTGGAGATGCTGATTTTTGTTTTAAATATGTAAAATCTATACTATTAAAGCATGCCTATGTATGTATATATGTGTGTATGTATGTTTTGTCCTAGAAGCTTGCATTTGTTTTTAAAACACAGCTGTCAAACTGGAGATAGTCCCAAAATTTTCAAAAATTTAATAGATAAATATTTGCAAAAAAAAAATCTCATTTTTGAAGGTAAAAAGAGGGATGCACAAAATTGCTATCTCATCATACATAAATAAAAGTAGAACATTTTTTTAATGGGAGACAAAAATTTGCAGGACTCTCTAAGAACCAGAATTCTGATAAAGTCAATAGCTTTTTTTAATACAGATTTTTAAAAATCTTGAAAACCTGCTGGAACCCATTCAAAACAAAGATATCATTTCTCCTTCCATTCCCCTTTACCTTATCCCGTCACAAAGGACGGAGTTAGGAGTAGCAGACAGCTGTCTCTAGGGGTACTGGGAATAAAATCAAATTTTTTATATCGCGAGTTTTACAGACAGCAATTTAAAATTTTAAATATAAGATTGTAACAGTATTATAAGCATCCCTTGAAATAATCAGTGTTTCAATAAAAACTTCAACTTTTATGCCTATTCGACGTATTGCTCATAATTAAAATTTCACATATAGGAAAGTTTTCCCAGGTACAACATTTGTCATTAGGAAATTTTAAGTCATAGCTCTAGAAAACTTCTATTCTTTTTGTCATAACTCTGTTAATTTTTTACAATAAAATTAAAGATTTGATAACTCTAATTTCAAGCAGCATAATGCTCAAAATTTAAATTCGATTAAAAAAAAAAAAAGCTTTCAAATTTTGTTATTGTGAAGTCTCATGTCTTAGCTCTTCAAAACTTACTAAAACTTCAGATTGCTATAAAAATTTATTGCTATATTTAGTGACCGCTAGCAGACAAAGCATGTTAATTAATATTAATTAGTGTTTTATGCTGTGTTTTGTTAAAATAAAATGTGTTCGTTGATGTGCAGTAGTGATTCTTCTGGTGGTAGTGAAGTGCATTGTTCTTTGAATGGGGAAGTTGAATTGTAGAGCAGTGTTTTCCAATTTTTTTTTAATTTAATTTGATGGCAGAACTTCAAAATGAGAAAAAGTTCATTGTGGTTATCCAAGTTATGCATTCAAAATTTTATGAATTTTCCTTTTCATTTAAAAAAATATATATACACAAAATTATCACGTCATAGAACCCCAGGGTTCCATGCAACACTCTTTGAAAAATGCTGGTGTTTTGGCATGATTGTCGTGAAATAAAACTAAATCAAGAAAACTATGATTCTTCTAAATGTGGACTGTATTTATTAACTACTAAACTATAACATCTAATACAAATGTCCATTAAAGACTTTTCAATATACAAGTCAAAAATTATACATGCGTCCATTGCTAGGTTTTCAACACTTCAACATACGTCCATTGCGGACGGTTCAAACTACAATTGCGGATGCTTTCGACTAAAAACCTCAGAACATACTCATGCTGCCACATGAACTCGAGAAACATAGAAATGCGTACACATCTATTTTCAGATTACAACAAATTTATGGTTATACGATATAAACCATGGACATCATAATTAACAGTGTAAGACCTTTGGCGTGTAAGCCACAACATGCCGCCCGGCGATGAAATATAAATTTCAATAAAAACATGCATTATATAAAGCATATAACATATTAACTATGAATTATGAAATATGAAAATATCTAATATTCAAACCTAGGCATATAAAGAACAGTTTGTAAAATCAAAAAATATAATACAAGGATAATAAATAAGCAAGTTTTACATTTCACCAATAGGTAATATACAAATTTTACCAATTGATCTCTTGATAAGACCATTTTTAGTTTCTATCAGTACCACACGAATATTACCATCAATACCTAGAATGACCTGTTCAATTCGGCCAAGATTTCCCTGATGAGAACCAAAGCGTCTTTTGTGCATTGTCCTTTTTAAAGAACCTCTTCGTTCTTTGCTGTAAATTATTTAAATAATCCCTCTGCCAGCATTTCCAAATCACATGCACAAATTTTGTTGTTCTTTGCCATCAAGATAGTTTATTGTCAGATTGGGTTCTACAATCGCGTTTATGGGTCGGCCAATTAAAAAGTATCCTAGTGTAAGAACCTCATAATCATTAACATCATTAAACAAGGGAGTTAAAGGCCTTGAATTGAGAATGCCTTCGATTTGGGAAGTTATTGTGGTAAATTCTTCATATGTGAGTTTACATATTCCTATCGTACATTTCAAATGGTGTTTGAAGGATTTTACTCCTGCTTCCCACAACCCACCCAAATTTGGAGAACTAGGAGGAATAAATTTCCAACTTATTCCTTCACTAGAAAGATAATTAGCAAGGTCCTCACTGGGATAGCTAGTAGTCGAATGTAGTCATTTTAACTCTGAGTTAGCTCCAATAAAGTTGGTTCCATTGTCATTAAAATTACCAAACTCTTGCCGCGTCACACAAAGAATTGTTTCAAGCTTGCAATAAATGCAGATGAAGTCAAATCTGACACAGCTTCCAAATGAATAACCTTTGTCACAAACCATATGAAGATAGCAACGTAAATTTTTGATAAAGTCCCTTTTCTTTGATTTTTATATTTTATATAAAATGGACCGTAAAAGTCAACTCCACTTAAATCAAAAGGTGCTCCAGGATTTACCCTTTCGACTGGCAGAGATCCCATTATTTGCCTTGCACAAATTGGGTTTATTGCGAAAGCAAACAATGCAGTTATATACAACCTTTCTCGCCGTATTTTTACCATTTAATGGCCAAAACTTCTGTTGAACACAATATAGGAGTGTTTGGGCACCGACGTGCAAATTTTTCAAATGAAAATATTGCATAATCAAAAAAGTTAAACAATGTTTACGAGGATGTAAAATAGGGCACTTTTTTCTATGCATAATTTTGCATTATCCAGACGGCCACCTACTCTTAATACACCTATGGGGTCTAGAAAGGGATTTAAATTCCTTATTTGGCTGCTTTTCAATGGTTCTTTAATTTTTAGCTCTTTTATTTCTCTAGAAAATTCTGATATCTGAACAGCTTTTACTAATTGATCTCGAGCTCCTTTTATCTCCTCAGTAGTCAGAGGACCTGTGAGTCTTACTTTCTTAAGATTGGATATAAACCTGAAAATATAACTTAGAACTCTAATTAATTTCATATAACTATTACTCAAATCAAGAAAATTATTCCAGAATAAATTGTCTGTTGTGGAACTCAAAGTGATGTCCGAAAGTTTTCTGATTTCATCACAGTGCTGCGATTCTGTGGAGAAATCAATTGTTTCCTCATCTAGTCCGGTTGTTGCAGGTTCCTGAAGAAACATTGGGCCATCCCACCATAGTCTCATGGTTGAAAGTTCTTGGGGGTAAATTCCACGGGAGATAATGTCAGCTGGATTCAAACTGGATGGCATATGCCACCAAATGCAATCCTGTGTCAAATTTCGTATATTTGTGACTCAGTTAGCAACAAAACTTTTCAATTGATGAGGTGGAGTTCGAATCCAAGATAAAGAAATTGTGGAATCTGTATATAGAATTACAACATCTAAAGTAATGTTCAAGGATTGCTGAACCTTTCGCATTAGCTGTGATGCTAGCACAGAAGCACACAATTCGAGTCTAGGTATTGAGATGGTCTTTAGTGGGGCTACTCGAGATTTGCTGGACACTAGTTTGGCTGATGCCATGATGTTTGACGAGATACACTGAACATAAACTGCAACACCAAAAGCTGCTTCTGAAGCATCGGCGAAACAGTGTAATACAATTTTTTACAATTGTCAGAAAGAATCCAACGTGAAATCCATAGCTCTTGAATAGCCTTTAAGGAAGCAACAAAGTTTTGCCATTCCATTGCAAGAGGTTGTGGTAAAGGATCTTCCCAGTTCAATATTTGTAGCCAAAGTTTTTGTAGAAATATTTTAGCTTTGCATACAACAGGACCTAAGAGACTTAGTGGATCGTATAAGCGAGCAATAACCGATAAGACATTCCTTTTGTTAAAGAATGATTCAGTCAGAAAGTCTACTTTGAACAGAAATTGATCTTCTTCGGGTTGCCAACTCATACCTAAAGCTTTTATTATTAAAGGCTTATCAACAAGAAAACTCCATTTCTGATTCGGATTTAAGGATATATTAAAAAGATTAGGTAAGTTAGAAGTCCATTTGTGAAATGACATACCCCCTTTCTGAAGTAGAGCCATCAATTCATGTTGTATCTCTTGCGCTGTCTCTATATTTTGTGCTCCAGAAAGAACATCATCCATATAAAAATCCCGCATAACAATTTTTGAGGCTAACGGAAAGTGTGAGGATTCATCTTGAGCGAGTTGTCTCAAAGTTCTAATGGCCAAAAATGGTGCACTTGTTGTTCCATAAGTAACAGTTTTTAACCTGTAAGTATTCATGGTGAGCCCATAAATACTTACATTAATTTTCATTCTCATGGTGAGCCCATAAAATTCTAACCAAGTCTCTTTGTGAAGGTTCAATAAGAATTTGTCGAAACATTTTTGTAATGTCTGCGGTAAATGCAAATTTTTATGTTAGAAATCTCAACATTATGTCAAAAATATCTTCTAAGACGTCTCCCTTTAATAGGATGTTATTCAGTGATTTACTCATTGTTGTGGGTGATGATGCGTTAAATACGATGTGAAGCTTCGTAGTTGTCTTATCAGGCCGGTAAACACTGTGATGTGGAAGATAATAATGATAATAATGATTTTTAGGAAGGGTATCTTCGTCTACTTTTCCATGTGATCTAATGTTTCATATTCCTGCATGAAATCCTGATAAAGTTCAAGCATTTGGACGTTCTTAGACAATCTTTGATGTAATTGCTTCAATCTTGTTTTTGCGATAAGTTTTGAATAACCCAAATTATGCAATTCTTGTTTCATGGCCATTTGCACTATGTAATGGCCATCCACTTCACGTCTGTATGTAGCTTTGTAATGCTCTTCACAATATTCGGTTTCCTTACTTAACCCTTTCGCGACGGCGGCATTCCGGAGCTTTCGTGGCCCAAAAGACGGAGCGCTTCGCTTCCGAATTGGTCCCAAAGGACAGCACATTTTTTGTGCTAAGCCTAACTCTCGAAAAAAATTCACTAAAAATCACCTATTCAACACAAAAATCTACTTTTTTCAGGAATAAAAAAAATATTTATTTTCTATTTGATGTATATTTTTCATACAAATCTGAATACAAAATACTCGTTAGTTGCTCCCATTCTTTTATCCGAAATAAACGAATAATTTCACTGCCTCTAAAACCCAAACAAAAAAAAAATACTCTCTTATATTCCTATGATTCCCCAACGAAATCATAATGCTGAAATAAAATGAAATAAAAATAAAAATCGAAAATCAATTATAAAATTGTTGATGCTACGAGAATTGCTCTGTCTGTTTATATTACAAAATGATGTTTCACCGCTCCAAATGGAGAAATAATTCATTCGATCCTCTTCTGCCAAGGTCATGCCTCTGCAAAATACATTGAAGTTAGTTCCATGGACATTTAACGCCATCTAGTAGACAAATTAAAACGTTCCACATGGAGGCACGCATGCGTGCCACTCTCAGCTTACGGTAAACTTTCCTCCGTCACGAGTGCATTCTGTCCGTCCTTAAATGCAAGTTCGCAGCCGGCACGCGGGCGTGCCGATAATCGCGAAAGGGTTAAAATGCATTCATTTAAATTTATGTCTTCCAATTTTCAAAATTTCTCGAGTTTTCAATATTGTTGACTTGAGATGCAAGTCTGCAATAACTAGATGCTTGATTGTGGGTTTCAATGTAGACACTTGCAATATAGCTAAAAACAGTGTTTTGAAATATGAGAGACTTTAATGAAGTGCGAATTTGTTCGCCTCTAACAATATAGAAAAATGTCTCTGCTCCAATCAGCATGTCAATTTTAGATGGGGTTACAAAATTTGGATCTGCTAGTATGGATTGTGGAGATATTCTTACATTTTGTACATCTTTTTTGCAGGAACAATATCTGTAATTTTCAGAACAACTAAAAAATTTAATGAGGCCGAAAATGAGCTATTACCATTTGTTATGGTAACAAATGCTTGCAATTTTATTGTTATGGTGATCCCATCTAAGCTTGATACAAGAATGTTTATTTTTTTCCTTTCTTAATCCTGCGCAATTAACAAATTCATTCGTTACGAAATTTGATTGCAACCCATTATCTAAAATTACTTTTGCTTTTACAAATTGGCCTGAGTTATTATGAACCCATAAAACTGCCGTTGAGAGTAAAACAGTTTTCTTTTTCGAAGAGAGGCATGCAGAAAGTGTATTTGGAACTTCGATGCTATCTCCAGCATTTACATTATGCCGATCAATGAGCCTGGGTTGGACCTTGAACCACCATTCCGTTCGTATCAAGAGCATTGAAAGTACCAGTAGGGCGATGCAAAAGCAAATTGTGCTTTGATTTGCACATGTTACAAACATTCTTTGACTGACATGAAGCAACTTTATGATTACTGCTAAGGCAATTTATACACAAGGAATGCTCTTCTTAATGAGCTCATAACGTTCCATTAGAGTGGTTGCGAGAAATGAATCACATTTGAAGATTGCATGCAGTTTTTTACAAATAACACAAGTAGAAGTGTTTGTGATTTTTGTTACTAAGCTTCTAGGCTTACAATTGTGAGGAGCATGAACTTTCGATTTTAAGTGAGATGCTTTACTTTTAATATTTTCCAGGATTTGGCATCTCTTTTCTAGGAAAGTAAGAAATGTGTTCCAATCTGTTAAATCGGTACAGGTTAACCCTTTCGCGATGAACAGCACGCATAGGTGCCAGATGCGAACATGCATTCAAGGACGAGCGGCACTCACTCCGGCCAGAGGAAATTTTACCGCAAGCGGATAATGGCACGTATAAGTGCCACTACGCAGAACGTTTTAATTTGTGAACTAGATGGCGTTACTTGTCCATGGAACTAACTTCAATGCATTTTGCAGAGGCATGACCTTGGCAGAAGAGGATCGAATGAATTATTTCTCCATTTGGAGCGGTGAAAATCATTTTGTAACATAAACAAACAGAGCAATTCTCGTAGCATCAACAATTTTATAATTGAGTTTCGGTTTTTATTTTTATTTCAGTGTTATGATTTCGTTGGTGAATCATAGGAATATAAGAGAGTATTTTTTTTTGTTTGGGTTTTAGAGGCAGTGAAATTATACGTTTATTTCGGATAAAAGAATGGGAGCAACTAACGAGTATTTTGTATTCAGATTTATATGAAAATTATACATCAAATAGAACATAAATATTTCTTTTATTCCTGTAAAAAGTAGATTTAAGTAGATTAGTAGTAGCAAAAAATGCGCCGTCCTTTTCGACCAGTTCGGAAGCGAAGCGCGTCGTCCTTTGGGCCGCGACAGCTCCGGAATGCCGCCGTCCCGAAAGGGTTAACGACATTTCAAATTGCTTGCGTGATTTCTTATCTATTTTTTGAAGCACAATATTAATTAACATAATTTCACTGAACTTGTCTAGGTCTAATTGCATGGATTTTAGTGCTCCTAAATGCTTTTGCAATCAATTAATGATCGCAAATCTTTTGCGGATTCAAAATGCAATTTTTAAATGGATAGCAATTCATTTACATGGGTATTTACTATTAATCTTTTGTTGTCACATCTGTTTCCAAGGGCTTTAAATAAGGAAGAAAATGTGTCTTCCATTGTTTGCATTTGTTTAGCAGTTCCTATTAAATATGACTTCAAATAATACAATTTCTGAGATTCCGAAAGCTGAACATTTGATGTCACTAAAGCATTAAACTGTGATTTAAAATTATTCCAGTCTTTGCAATTACCTGAAATTCCTTTGCCTAAATTTTCCGGTAATTAGGAAGACTGGAATAATTTTAAATCACATTTTAATGCTTTAGTGACATCAAATATTCAGCTTTCGGAATCTCAGAAATTGTATTTGCAGTCATGTTTAATAGGAACTGCTAAACAAATGCAAATAATACAATTTCTGAGATTCTGAAAGCTGAACATTTGATGTCATTAAAGCATTAAATCACAGTTTAATTAAGCATTAAACTGTGATTTAAAATTATTCCAGTCTTCATAATTACCGGAAAATTTAGGCAAAGGAATTTCAGGCAATTTTAAATTTACTTCATAACTTTTCACATCTTTAGAACTGTTATTATGAAGAACTGTTATTATCTTTAGAACTGTTAAGTGTAGTTCAAAAATTTATAAAAACATTTGAGGGTTACCTCAATATTTGTAATATCTGCCTCAATATTTGTTAGATGGTCCTCTACACTATCCAAATCTTCATCAGTCATAAACTTATAATACTCTAATCGCAACTCTTCTACTTGAATAAGTAATTTATGTACCTTTCTATTTTTACTTGCAACACCACAGGTTCCAATTCTCCATTTTCTTCTGCATCAAAGATAAAGGTCTGCAGTCTTTATTTGGATCTTTATTCCACCTCGATAACGATTGAGCATCGTTACTTCTTCGTTAGCCATAATTGCAGATTTAAACTATATCTAATTTAACTATATTACTACTCTGGCTGTATGGACCATGTTTTGGCGTGATTGCAGTGAAACAAAACTAAATCAAGAAAACTATGATTCTTCTAAATGTGGACAATATTTATTAACTAATAAACTATAACAATTAATACAAATGTCCATTGAAGACTTTTCAATATACAAGTCAAAAATTATACATGCATGCATCCACTGCGGACGGTTCAAACTACAATTGCGGTTGCTATTGACTAAAAAACCTCAGAACATACTCACAATGCTACGTGAACTCGAGAAACATAGAAATATGTGCACATCTGCTTTCAGATTACAACAAATTCATGATTATATGATATAAACTATGGACATTATAATTAACAGTGTAAGACCTTTGATGTGTAAGTCACAACAGCTGGTGTAAAGGAAAGAAATGTTATTATGTTGAAAAGTAGTCACTGTAAAATTAGTAGTCATGCCATAAAAAAATGATTAGTACACTCAAGATGTCATTGTAAAATTAAAAATTGTGAAAAATGTTTTGTTCTGAATTTTTTACAACCAAGCAGTTGTTACTTTCTGGGTAACTCTAAAATATCAAGCAAAATACACAGGGTTCGAAGTAATATCCAAAGTCCCCTAAATAATTCTTCAACAAAAGTTATTATACTCAATAAAAGTTACCTGTAGATATAATAAAATGATCATGGCCTGAAAGATTGTTTAGAAAATTTCTTTACTTTCTAAATACACAAAATAATTTTATCTCTAAGCCACATTTTTGTAACTTGCACAGAGTGGTGAGCATTGCATATTATTTTTTTCAAAAATGAAGCTGCCTTTTTTTTTTTATGCAGTTAAAAACGAGCTTATAACTGTCCAATTGGTGCTGGTTAGGGTTTAGTAGATAAATTTGCTCTGGGTGGCCAGCCCAGCTAAAATGACACGAGTATTGCTATTTGGTTAAAAAAGAAAAAATTTCAAGACATGCCCTTCATGATTATGCTCTCAGTAATTAGTATGTGTAAACAGAGAAACAAAATACAGATGAGGTCATATTAGATAAGAATCATGATTCTTCAGAAGAATCATAAAATTAAGACAGCAATAAGAAAATACATTTAATGATATCAAAAATTGTTTCTGAAAGTAATCAAAAATTGTGTTTACATTTTGAAGCCTACAATATAAAATGCAACAATTTTTCAGACGTAACAGAGCCAATTATTTTGTGTGTTCTATAAATTTGACTGTTCAAAAGAAAGTAAGCGAATAGAAAAAATATATAACTCACAATTGCAGTAGTTTGTTCTTAAAAAATAAATGCATTTAAGCCTTTATTTTAATTAATAACCAGGTAACTCATTTATTACTTATACAGACCTCCAGTCAGACTTCCATATATAAAAGTTGATGGTTCCATACAAAAAATTCGATATAAAGAAACTTCGATATACAGAAACGGTGTTTTTTATACATAAGTATGGAGTACTTTGTATTTAGAAACACATTTTCTAATCACTGCACTCTTTTTTATAAATAACAAGAAGTGTGTCAATATGAGTAAGTCAATATGAATTACATTAGGTGCAAGTTATGTTCATATATATAATTAAAAACAAGAATTAACAAAAATATGTTGAACATATCCAGACAAACATCCTATTTATGTAGTAGTATTCATATGAATATATATTTGTGAAAAAACTTTCTAATATCTTGCTCGCAAAAAATTTTGATGATGATTCATTTATGATGAATAAGTGTTTACACTTATTCATTAATTAATAAGTATTCACTCTTATTAAGTCCATGAAATACATCATCAGGTACATTTTCAAGAAATTGAAGACCATGATGTATTGTTTCAAATGTGGTCAACATTTCCATTTCCGACAGTTTAGGGGATTCTTCTGCTTCACTCTCTTTAGTTTATTCGATGTCATTCTGTACTGTCTGAATTCTGAAGTGAGTTTACTATGCCATAGTCTATCAGGTATTCTGAAACAATTATATCTTCTTCGAAGCGGAGGACCTCATAAAGGGAAACCTCCCAGATAAAACATTTGCTCTGCTAGTTCTGCCATTCCAATATTGATTGATTTGTAGCAGCACATTTTTTTCTTTTTAACCCTTTCGCGATGGTCGGCACGCCCACGTGCCAGATGCGAACTTGCATTCAAGGACGAACGGCACTCACTCAGGTCAGAAGAAATTTTACCGCAAGCGGATAGTGGCACCTATAAGTGCCACCATGCGGAACGTTTTAATTTGTGTACTAGATGGTGTTACTTGTCCATGGAACTAACTTCAATGCATTTTGCAGAGGCATGACCTTGGCAGAAGAGGATCGAATGAATTATTTCTCCATTTGGAGCGGTGAAAATTATTTTGTAACATAAACAGAGCAATTCTCATAGCATCAACAATTTTATAATTGAGTTTCAGTTTTTATTTTTATTTCAGCGTTATGATTTCGTTGGTGAATCATAGGAATATAAGAGAGTATTTTTTTTTTTTGGGGGGGGGGGGGGGGGGGGGGGTTAGAGGCAGTGAAATTATTTGTTTATTTCGGATAAAAGAATGGGAGCAACTAACGAGTATTTTGTATTCAGATTTGTATGAAAATTATACATCAAATAGAACATAAATATTTCTTTTATTCCTGAAAAAAGTAGATTTCTGTGTTGAATAGCTGATATTTTTTCAAGAGTTAGTCTTAGCGCAAAAAATGTGCCGTCCTTTTCGACCAGTTCGGAAGCGAAGCGCTTCGTCTTTTGGGCCGCGACAGCTCCGGAATGCCGCCGTCTCGAAAGGGTTAAATGATTTGATGAAGCCAACTTTTGCAAAACAATTATTTATTGTCTAGATGATTCTAAACCATTGTTTGACCATACCCTAGCTAGTTCAGCTATATAAATCCTGAGATAATCACCTTACCAGTATATTGCTCTATTTCTTAGGCCCAGATAAGTCTTCTGATAATGAGTTTACTATAAAAATTTTCAAATTTTTTATAACTCCCTGGTCTGCAATTGGCTGTAATTTTGAAATTGTATTTGGTGTGAAGAAAATCAAATTTACATTTGATAGCTTTAATGATACATTAGGATGGGCCACTCAATTGTTCACAAAGAGAACAATTTTTCCATTCTGCTTAATTTTTTTTTAATTTAATTTTTTTTTATTTTATTTACTCTCTTTACTGGTTTTACCTCCATTACAATCAACGTTTTCATAAGTAAGTTTTATTTAGGAATCATTTAAAGAAAACTCCTGTTTTATCAACATTAAAAATGATTTAATCTTTTAAAATCTTCAAAACAGTATTTTTTCCATTGTTAGCAGTCACTGCCACACGCTCTTCTACTTTTGAAAACTTACTATTTGTCTTGAAAAAAAAATTGATATATAGACATTTTTTTTCAATACATATAAATTTTTCTATGTAATGATTAAGGGGATTCAACAAGATTTCGATGTATTGAGAATTTTGATATACAGAAGTTCGATACATGGAGGCCTGACTGTATTTTGATTTCATATTGTTGATTAAGTAGAATATCGAATAAAGTGAAATTTTCCAGTCCCTATCAACTTCATTATTTGCATGTTCCACTGCACTATGTAGGAGAAGTAACAAAGGTCACTTAGCTACCCTTGTGGATTATTTTGAGACAATATCATACCTGCCAACCTGGGAAAATTGGAATGTGTAAAATTTTGCGTGGATGACATTTATAATGATTTTTTTTTAATTACACGCGTAAACGACATTTCTAATGAATTTAACTATGTACAAGTACCTGCAGTAAAAAAATACTGCATTAAATATCAGGCATAGTACTGGTAGAACATGAAAATACAAGACACCAATTTTATAAAATTTCAGGACAATAAATTAACAAAAAATATATAAAGGTTTTATCCCGTGAAATTTACTTTATAATGAAAACAAATATTTATGTTTGGTAAAACACAAGTTTTCACTAAAGAGAGTAACGAATATAGATCTTTAATAATAATAATAAAAAAAATAGCACTGAATTATATTCCTGCCAAAATGGTTTCCTTTTTATTTGCCTAAATCATTGTTTTAATACCACTTTTTGGAAAATATCCCTTCACAGAGTTCATACCCATTTTTCAAAATAGAAAAATTTGTATTATGCAAATAATTAAAAAATTAATCTTAATATGAAAATAAGCTACTTTAATAATTAGCCATAATATGAAAATAAGCTAGTTTAATAATTAGCCATAATATGAAAATAAGCTAGTTTAGTCGATCTAATATGCAACATTTAAATGATGGAGTTTGATGGGAAAAGATACTGACGTACTCTCGGCAATTCACGCGAAGTAACTAAATTGCGCAATCGCACTGTTTATGCGAGAATAATTAAGAAATTAACCGTAATAATTAATCAGAATATGAAAATAAGTCAGTTTAGTAGATCTAATATGCAAAATTTAAATGATGGATGGGAAAAGATACTAACGTACTCTCGGCAATTCACGCGAAGTAACTAAATTGCGCAATCGCACTGTTTATGCGAGAATAATTAAGAAATTAACCGTAATAATTAATCAGAATATGAAAATAAGTCAGTTTAGTAGATCTAATATGCAAAATTTAAATGATGGAGATGGATGGGAAAAAATACTAACGTACTCTCGGCAATTCACGCGAAGTAACTGAATTGCGCAATCGCACTGTTTATGCGAAAATAATTAAGAAATTAACCATAATAATTAATTAGAACATGAAAATAAGCTAGTTTAGTCAATCAAAAATGCAATATTTAGAAGATTGAGATGGATGGAAAAATATACTTTTGTACTCATGGCGATTCATAAGAACAAACTGAATTGCGCAATCGCAATGTTTATGCGAAATTAATGAACAAAATAACATTTTAGCCATTTATGCTGAATTAGACAACCTTTGAAGAAGTATATTTATTACTTTCATAAAATAAGCGATCGAGATCTTCATTTACATTACACGCGGCCGTAAATCTCCGTTAATTTGATTGGTATTACCCTGCATTTTATTATGGATTTGCTACGATCCCGGGAATGGTAGAAATAAGTGCTAAAAAAGCGGTAAATCGGTGTTTCCGAGATATTATACCATGTCTGGTTAATTGATAAATTTTAAACAAAAAAAGCTGGAGAATTTCGTCAGAGATTGATTCCCTAGTAATGTTAAAAAATTCAAATAAATGTGGAAATGCGTAAAATATAGCAATATATGCGTAAAAGAGTAAATAGCAGCTAAAATGCGTAAATTTTACGCATAATGCGTAAAAGTTGGCAGGTATGCAATATTATAAACACACAGATGCAGTTCTTATTAAAATTATTAAATACTTACCTTGAATTTCAACAATATTTCTAAGGGTAAATGTAGCTCTAAGTGCTGCATAAGTTCTCTGTATACAAATACCGACAAATCTGTTCTTTTTACCAGGAGCATTTGGATCGGCTGCAGTCACAGCTAAGATAGACCCTACAGAGGTGAGGTAAAAAAAAAAAAGAATATATAGAAAATATATTTAATATTACTATTTACAATTTCATAAATTTAATACAACATAGTTGTAAATATTTGATAAAAACCAGCAGATCTTGTCAAATACTAGTAAATGTACCCAACACTGTCTAGAATTTAAGATAAATGGTTGTGGCACAGCTGTGTATGCACCGATGCAATGTTTAAATTTTATTTTTGTTAGAAGTGAGAGTACTGTTAAAACATTTTTGGTTTTTCAGGAATTCGTTGTAAGTTCCAGCATAGTTTTTGTTAGAGATTTGCATCTTAAATTCCAGGCAACATGAAAGTTCTAGAAAATGTATCCAGGATTGCCAGAGTTTTAAGTTGAAAACTTTTGATTACAATCACACTAGAACTCACAGTAAATTCATGAAAACCAAAAGACATTTTAACAATACCCCCACTTATAAAAACCACAATCACAACAATAATTAAAAACCCCACTGTGACAATGGTATTAAGAATGAAACTCTGCAAAAATATTTTGGTATGGGGGGGGGGGGAGGAGAAGTCTATTTTCTATTTTATAGATAGAAGATAGATTAGGTCTTCAACACATGATAAGTATATATTTTTAAGAAAATCATGAAAAGTTGTCTATTACTATTAATTGTATGGATACCATTCAAAGTTTGTTTGAAAGAGAATTTTTTATTTTTCCAATGGTGTTAAGATGGAAACTCTGATAATATTTTTGGTCAATTAAGGAACTAATGTGTGAAAATGGCTCAAAATTGTGCTAAAACACTAAATAAAAATTAAAAAAAATAACACTAAGGTGCTCTTTTCCAGGTTCTGAAATACCTGTGTACCAAATTTCATGACCATGAATTGCTTACACTTTTCACTACAGATGACATAGATAAATGAATACTATTAAGAATGAAACTCTGCAAAAATATTTTGGTATGGGGGGGGGGGGGGAGGAGAAGTCTATTTTCTATTTTATAGATAGAAGATAGATTAGGTCTTCAACACATGATAAGTATATATTTTTAAGAAAATCATGAAAAGTTGTCTATTACTATTAATTGTATGGATACCATTCAAAGTTTGTTTGAAAGAGAATTTTTTATTTTTCCAATGGTGTTAAGATGGAAACTCTGATAATATTTTTGGTCAATTAAGGAACTAATGTGTGAAAACGGCTCAAAATTGTGCTAAAACACTAAATAAAAATTTAAAAAAATAACACAAAGGTGCTCTTTTCCAGGTTCTGAAATACCTGTGTACCAAATTTCATGACCATGAATTGCTTACACTTTTCACTACAGATGACATAGATAAATGAATAGACAAGCAAACAGACAACTCCCTTTTTTATTACAGATAGAAGATATAAAACTGCTTTAACACATGAAAACAAATGTTTGTAATTTATGAAAATTCATCTATTAATCATATGGATTTAGTTCAAAGTTTGTTCTACAGGAATTTTCAATCTTTCTGATGTTATTAAAAATGAAATTTTGAAATAATATTTTCAGTTGCTAAGGAACTGATTTGTGTAAAAATGGCTCGTAAATCATGCTGAAACATAAAATAACTCAAAAACTAATTTCTATTTTAAAAAAAGTAATACCACATATTTGCAATGTAATTGAATAATGCATTTGCAATATATTTGAAATGATAGGATCTTTCTGAATCATGAAGTATCTGTGTAGAGTATACCAAATTTGATAACTATACCTTACATAGATTTTCTGCTATAGATGACACAAACAGACATCTTCCTTTATTATTATTGAGAGGAGATAGATTACACCTTCAAAACATGATAAGTATGTATTTGTTTAAAAATTCACAAAAATTTGTCAATCACATGGATTTCATTCAAAGTTTGTTTAAAAGAGAACTTCTTAATCTTTCCAATGGTGTTAAGAGGGAAACTCTGAGATAATATTTTCCGTCACTAAGGATTCTTATGAAAATGGCTCAAACTAAAAAACTAATTCGAATTTAAAAAAAAAATAACACCAAGGTACACCTTTCAGAATCCTGAAGAACCCATATACCAAATTTCACGGCTGTACATCGCTTAGATTTTCTGCTCTAGATGATACAGAAGAAGGAATAGATGAACAGACAGACATTTTCCTTTATTATTATACATATAGTCCAGTACTTTTGTATATACATTATTCTTATATTCCCTGTTGTATATGATAATGTATAGGTAGAGTTAGGGGTGGAACTAGGGGGATATTAAAACTCTTAAAATTTTTATTAGAAGCAATTTTTCTTGCATTATGCATTGCAGTTGAAATGATAGAAGTAAAATGGCAAAAGAGTTATAAGCTCCCAAACTAAAAATTCTAATTCTGTCTTGTGTCAATTGTCAACTTGTGGAATACATGTGGAATACATGTCGTTTGGAGACTGCTTTTTTTTCAGCTGTCAATAAACTTTATGCAAATTTACTTTTACACACACAAAAAAAAAAGTACAATTTTTTTATCTATTCCTTTTATGCGATAAAATAAATTTATGATGTAGGGGGAAAAAAACCTTCCTATAGATAAAAGAGAATTATTTTGTAACTTTTCAAAAATATTTAAAGAAAGTATTAAATTGTAGCTGCTGACTACAGTATAGAGGCATAGGAAATTTTCATGACCAGAATATTTTATAACATTTCTAAATTTAAACCTTTAATAGCCATGTTATGTATTATATGTTTAATTGTAGCTGTAACATAAGAATAAATGCTTTTAAAAGTCACTGGACATATTATTTCAGCTGAAATGTAATATTGGAAATAATTTCAGAAATTTTTTTCACTATGGAACATTTTTCGGAAAAGCCACATCTCTAACCTAGAGTTTGAAATATGAGGGATAACTGAGAGAATGACTTCAAATACGAATGTAACACTTACCAACATAAAACTCTGGGATTTGTAAATTGCTTCTTCGCTTCAACATATCCATTCTTTCAATTTTTTCTCTAATTTTATTACGAAACTGAAATGTAGGATCTGGCAAAAACTCAGGAAAGATAAACCTAAAAGATATTGTGCCAAAACAAGTTATAGAGATGTCTCAATGTATGAAGTTTTACACATAATACAAATTTCCGACCGCCCATCTTGCTGCTCTGTGTCCTAGGACGAGCCGGACGGTCTGGGCATACATAATACAAATTCTATACAAATGCATTTTCATGAAATTATATTGTATTAAATTTCCCATATACAGTGCACGAAAAAAGTATAAGAACAAGCAAAAACTCGCCAAATCTAGAAATCTTTTAGAAGGAAATGTATGCAAATTTCTTAAGTAAAAATATTGATAAAATTAAGTTCTTTTTCATGTAAATTAGTTAAGTTATCCAAAAATAAATATGCATAAATTTACTTTATAAATTTTAAACCCATATGATCTTGGAAAAAAGTATAAGGACAACTGTTTTTTCACCTAAAATTATAGTAAAATTTGCATATTTGAAAGCAAAAAATGACCATTTCAAATATAAAGACTGGGTTTCTAAATAAAATTCACAGTTGCCTCATTTCTTCATGATTTTTGTATGATGCTAAAAGGAACTCATCTGTCTAATCTTGAAAAAGGGAAAATTCAATTCTTGCTTTTAAAGAATGTGAATTGAGTGGACATGAAATTTAAAAAAAAATTAAAAGAGCTAAAACTGTGGTTTATAATTTTCTAAAAGAACCTGGAATGTATGGAATGAAAAAATGAACTAGAAGACCAGAAATTGTAATGCATCGACAGAAAAGAATAGTTGTAAGAAGAGCTTGCGAGAAAAAAGAAACTGCAAATGAAGTTAGAAGAAATTTGGACTTACCATGTTCCACACGAACAGTTCAAAATGTTTTGAATAAACATCCAAATATTTGGTATGGAAAGTTAATGTCACGTCCGTTTCTTAAAAAGGAACATAAGGAAAGAAGACATGAGTTTTCAAAAAAATACATTTCTCTTGGTCCAAAATGGAATGATGTAATTTTTTGGACAAAAAGAAGTTCAATTTTGATGGGCCAGATGGTTTTTACTATTTAAGGTATAATCTGCATAAAACTAAAAAAGTTTTTTCCAAACGTCAATACGGTGGGGGCACAGTAATGATTTGGGACACTTTTGCTGCAAATGGAACCATGCCTATAGTCTTTATCAACTACAAAATGAACTCTAACAAATATGTTGATATGTTAGGCGAACATTTGTTACCTGAGGTCCCACTAATTACTTCCGGAGACTATATTTTCCAACAGGATAACGTTTCCATACATGCTTCTAAGAGTGCAAAACTCTGGTTTGAAGCTAATTCAGTAAATTTACTTGATTGGCCGACGAGGAGTCCCGATCTCAATCCAATAGAAAATTTATGGGGCCTTCTAGCCTGAGAAGTTTATAAAAATGGCACACAATATAAGTGTAAACAGGATGCTGTGTTAGCCATCAAACAAGCTTGGAATAACATTTCCATAGACACTTTAAAAGAACTTTCAGCATCGATGACCTTTCTGCTTATTCCAATAATTGAAAAAAAAGGTGTGTTTTCTTGATTATTAAGAGAAATGTTAAGTAATTTAGAACATGTCCCTATACTTTTCTCTATATTTTCTTTAGTAATAATCTTTATAAGGTCAACTTTTGTAAGGTTCATATTTTTTGTTTTATGTGTTGTAAATGCTATTGTATAATTTCATATTAGAGGTCAGAAATATCAAAATTTCATTTTGATAAAGTGAAAATAAAGTATATTTTCATTCAATTATATGTTCTCCTTATACTTTTTTCGAGCACTGTATACTCACATACAATCTGAAAAAATTCGGTAAAATTAGTTCAAAGTAATTTATCTGAATGTTAACATATGAACAGATAAACCCGGTTTACAGATGATTCACATAGCAAAATTCACAAAATAAATTATTTTATATTAGCGGACTTGCCATAATAACCGGCTACATGGGCGCATGTAATCCACGTACGTTACATGCAGTAACTACAATACCAGATAGATTTTGCATTTAAGGCCATACCTTATTTTAATCCACAGTTCTTTTAAATTTTATATGATGATATTATGGAGCTTTCTGGAATAGTATTTAGTTGTTTAAATTAAGTTTTTCTGTCTCTTTCTCTCTCTCTCTATATATATATATACACACACACACTGATTAGCCAAAACATTAAAACCACCTCTGCTATATTCAAATGCATGCGCCCACAGCAAAAGTATGGCATGTGTTATGGTCAGGAAGCTGATAAAAGTAGTAGCTGATGATAGTAGCTGCTGTTTTGTGAAATTAGTGGAGCATTTAATTACTGCTTTACTGTACCTGGCAGTTGTTTAGTGATTTTGTGAGATAGTTATCGAGCTATCTATTTGCTATATTGTTCCTGTTTATGTTGTGCTTGTACACTGACTTCCAAAAGTTAAGCACGCAATGCAAATTTTCATTTTTCGAAAGTGTAATTGAATTTGAGGAGCTAAAAATCGTTGTGGATGTATATGACAGTATTCAAATATCGTACGTTACAGCCAATCACGATTGACTGTCTGGATATATGCTAATTAGGCAGTCACTGAAGATGCCAGCATTCTGAAGGATTTGAGGAGGTGCATTTAAATGCTGATACAAAGTGTAGGATTATTTTTGATGATATTCGTGTTTCTATGGCTGAAAGAAGATGAATGACAGATAGTGAGCACTGACATGCTGTCGGACGCATTGAAGCAAGATAGTCAATCAAAGATGTCGCTATTTTCTTTGGCGTTGATCATTCGGTAATTTTTCGATTATGAAAACAATTCTAAACAAGTCAAACAGTTGTCTGGAGACTTGTGCCTGGTCGTCCAAGGGTTACCACCTCCTCTGGTGATCAGTATATTGCTATAGTAGCCAAGCGGACTCGACGAGCAACCTCCACAACTGTTACAATCCATAGTTGCAACAGCACTTGGTAAGACGATATCTGCCAGTACTGTGTGCCAAAGGCTCCATGTGAATGGACTGTACTCTGGAGTACTACATTTTCGTGTTCCACTAACTGTCCAAGCCAGAGGGGCAAGATTAAAGTGTTGTCGTAAACATGTCAATTGGACTGTCTCAGCTTGGTGCAACGTCCTGTTCATGAACGAGTCCAGATTTGCCCTGGAATCAGATGATAAGCACGTAAGGATCTGGAGAGAACAAGGCACATGCAATCAGGCCAAGAACATCATCGAACATCACACATATAGAGGTGGCAGCGTCATGGTGTGGGCTGGAATTTCAATAGGATATCGTACAGAGTTGCACATCTTTAAAGGTGGTTCTATGACACCTGCAAGATAATGGGATGAAGTCCTAGACCCCATTGTGAGACTCTACGCTGCAGCAGTTGGTCCTGATTTCCTCCTTATGGACGATAATGCCCATCCCCATTGAGCTAACATTGTTGACAAATACCTGAAAAGTGAGGGCATTTCTCATATGGAGTGGCCAGTGTATTTCTCAGAACTTAATCCCATTGAAAACCTTTGGGATGCCCTCAGGCATGCTGCCCCTGCACATTTACCTCCTCCAGCCAGTCCTCTTGTATTCTTGGCAATATCTGAGTAAAACTTAACAGGAGTGTGGCTCAACCCAACTTTTTCATACCAGAATTCGTTTTTTTTTTAAATTTTACAAGAAAAAAATTGAAAAATCAGAATTTTGGGGTCCAAATGATTACAACTATAGTGTGTTAACCTTCACTAAAGGGATTGAAAAAATCTTTCAATTGATAACATATTTGATAATATACCTATTCTCTGGGGATTAACTTGGCCCTCAAGGAGGGCTAATGACATCATTAACAAAAAAAAATTGTATCGTGGCAATTTTTCTCAACAATGATTGTAACTATCATTGTTGTGAAAAATAAATAATAATAAAGTCTTGTGGTCATTGAGGCATAAATAAACCCTTTTATGCATGATCATGCCATATTTTGTCCTATGCTGCCATGTTAAAAAAATATAAACTTTTGAAATTTTTACTTCATTAAAAAAAATTCCAACTAGTTCTAGATTTTTTGATACCAAAGCTGAATATAAAGTTTCGTGAAATTCTATTAAAATTTGTAACTGCTATTGTGTACAAAAGAAACTGACCACAGACATGAGATGGACATCACTCCAAAAATAGTCAAAAAGTGTTCAGGAGGTCTTAAAACATATATTGGAATCAAAATTTTGAATTAAAAACTTTTTGTGAAACTTATACTTTCTCTATACTATATTGCATAGTATGAGAAAGTAAAAATGAATTGTGAAATCATACTATTAATGTGAAAAAAATTAATCCTTATAATTAACCAAAATATGAAAATAAGCTAGTTTAGTCAAACAAAGGTACAATAATAGGAGAATGCAGGTAAATGGAAAAGGGATTCTTGTCAACTCCCAAGAATAAAAATGAATTGTGCAAAATATGCAAAAATAATTAAAAAAATAAACCATAACATGAAACTATGTTAGTTTAGTCAAGTTAATGTGCAATAATAAGGGGATAAAAATGGGTGGCAAAAGGAAACTGTGTACTCTCGGCAAAGCTTAAAAAGAATTGTGCAATCGCATAATTTAAGCAAAAAATTATTTGTTTAGTAAAATATTTGTTTATTTTTACTTGTACTATAAAAATAAATTATGCCGATTGCTCTGACAAATATATTTATAAACCTAATGAATTGACACAAATCATTCATATACAGTAAAAATTGTGCAATTCAAAATTCAAGCGGGTCCACAAATATATTTTGCTTTGCTTATCCAATCCATTTAAACAAGGATTTAAGATGAATAATACTGAATTTGAATATCCAATAATTTTAAATTAACCAAGTTTTACTGTATACAACATTCACATATATATATATAAATACATATATACAGTTCGTACCTAAATTCTGATAATTTAGATTCACTTCTTTCGGTGTTTTCATCATCTGAATTGTCTTTCTTGGGGACACTTGCAACAGCAGTACACTGATAACGTTTTCTAATGTTTGTAGCTAAAGATTAAAAATACAAAACTAAGATTTATACAAACATTTTACAAATATGAAAACATTTGAAGAATGAGTTTAGAAACGTCCTGTCAATTCATTAGACAGAATTTTTATTAATTTGGTCATGGAATTGTTCCCTTTCAAATATATTTAATCTTTATATAAAAGGTACATTTCTAAATCATACATACCGTTGAAGACCTAGACCGTCCGACTCATCCGAAGTCATAGGACGGCCGGTCATACATACCGTTGTATTAATTTTGGACACAAACTCATAAAATGTGAAAATAAATTCAATGGCAAAATTTATAATAAGTAAAAATTAACACCGGTAATAATACTTGTTTTTTATTATTGAAATTTCTACAAAAAAAAAATATCCCCACATTCCTGCCTATTAGAAGTGGGAAAGAAATATCACTTTAACGCATTACAAGATTCAGTATGACCAATAACAGGCATTTGCTTCACATAAAAATTGATACCAATACATTAAAAAGAAAAACAATAGTAGGGCAACAAAATATATTCCAGCTTTAGAACATTAACATGTAGTTTAAAAAATTATTATATGTGAAATAAACTGACCAACGCATTTTCGTATTTCTCGTAATATTATATTGGTGGTCATCATATTTAAAGTTTAGAAGTAAACATTAAATAAATAAAATAAAATCTACTATACAGCTAATTTTATTCAACGGATCCAGTTAAAGTTGATTCAGAAATTTCAACGGACCATCGAGGTAATTAAAGCTGAAAGTAGACTGGATACCCAGAGGTAACTTATTGATCAGTATTTTTAGCTTGATTTAGCTTCTCTTTAGATTCGCGTACAAAACAGATTTACGAATTTTCCTTGGTTTTTCGATTCAGGTTTCCTTCCAGAGCCATATGATCTAGAATTGTTCGTTTCTCCGAAAATTTGAAGTATTCTTTTTTTTTTACATTTAGGAGGATATACTACTTTTACAGAATAACAAAAGCATCCTTTTAGCATTTGGGTGGGAGATCATCACTTTCCCCCCCTTCAGAAAAGCAGAAACTGTGATAGTTTCTAGTCCAAAAATGCAATATGTTATTTTGGTAGTTATACAAAAATACCAATTCATCATCGCAAACCGCAATACACAAGACTTCCATATCGAACCGTCGACCTCCCATAATGTTCAAACTAGAAAAATAACTTGAAACAGTAAATAACCAATTAATACACAACACAATAACGAGTTACATTTATTAATATATAATACAGTAACAAATCTGAAATTTATAAGATGTTGTGATAGTCTCAATTTCCGTCCTTGATAGAATGAAATCTGCAATTTGGATACCACTATAATTCCTCTGTCACTGTCTGCCGCACAGTTATATATAATGTTGTTGTTGAGACCCAGACCGTCCGACCTACCAGAAAGATGTAAGGTAACTGTTTAGACGACCGGGAAGTGCCACCCAATTTAGACCGGAACCCAGTGGGGGAGGCATCCACAGGGACCGTACCCTCCTTCCCCTACCACCAACCTCTCGGAAGGACTTACGGACCCACATGTTTAACGTGATCGTACTCCGCGTGAACACGGCGGCAGTTTTGGCAGCGGCTGGAATCGAACCCGGGCCTACCGAGTGCAACTCCAGCGCGCTAACCAATGGGCTACCGCGCCCTATAAGTTATATATAATGTGAATATTTTTCATTATTTTATGATGTTCTAGATTTTTCAACTAGGGCTCTTTAATGTTTAGTTTCAACTCTTATTTTCTTCTTATTACTTGCAAATGAGCTTCTACTTCTGTACATGTTTTGCTTTCTCCAAGAGTTTACAATTTATCATTTATTGCTTTCTGTTATCTTCAGATTCCATAGCTTTGTCATATGTCAAAAGATCTTCTTGCAAACCAACTTTGTTTTCTCAAAGTTCTTCTATCTCTTAGTTCTGATTTATCTTCCCTTTCTACTGCATTTTCACTTGCTGTTTTCACATTATTAATTTTAATGTTTGCATTTAGTAAATGTTCTGAAATGAATTTTCATCATTTGTTACTCTGTGGAAGTTTCCTTCTTTTGTTTGATGGGAAGAAAACTATTCCTTTACATTCTCACCATACCCAACATATAATCCTTTTTCACTTTTAGAACTCATCCCCACCACCACCACACACTGTTTTTTTCCATTCACGATATAAACAGTTGTGGTCAAATAAATTACTTGGCTAACCTATACACAAATATCCAGTTTCCACATTCATCATAACAATCGGTTTCTAGAAACCAGTGGAAACTAGCTAAATGATACCACTGAGTAAATACAAAAGTCTACTTGGTTGTTAGCAAGAATAAACTTTTTTAAAATATACATTGATATGCATATTAGAGATTGTTGTGAATTTTTAAATATCAATTTGTATAAATAAATATAAAATTATATTTATATAGAAAATAAAGGATCTCTTGAAACTAGTCAGGCAAGACATGGATTTTATTTTAACTTATGGTGTATTCTGAATAATAATGTTGTAATGTATTGACATTAGCGGAAGTAATTCTGAGTGCTTACTAATGGGAAAAGCTAACTGAATAAACACAAAACTTTGCATCATGCAGAAAAAAAAAATTGGCATTTTCCCTAAGACCGGTACGGTCCAAAATTTGGAGACTTTTCTGGCGTCAATTCTCTAACTGCGCCTGATATTTTTAAAATGCATCTTTAGTTTATAGAAAGGCATTTCATGTAATTTTTTTTTGCAAATTTAACAATATTCTAACGATTTAAAATACACAACTTATTTTTTTTTTAAAGTTGATACTTAGAAGAAATGTAATAAAAAACGATACTTAGAAGAAATTTAATGAAAACGAAAGTTAAAAGAAATTTATGAAGATTGATACTTAGAAGAAATTTAGGTACTTTTTGGCCAGTCGTTCTCTGTCGAAGATCGCTATGTGCAAACAACCGTTTGTGCAATAGTTGATCCGTAGTAATTCGAACATGGTTCTACTCCGCCCGCCAAAAACATCACAGAATCCAGCCCCGATGGCTGTCGGAGGTTGCACGTAGCAACAGCTTTTGTACAACAGATGTTCCGTAGCTCATAGTGTGATGTAGCAATTCGAACATGGATCTACACCTGATTCGCGGGCTTATCTCGCTACGCTCGCCCACTAAAAACATCACAGAATCCGGCCCCGCTGGCTGTCGGAGGTCGCACGTTGCCACAGCTGTTTGTGCAACAGGTGTTCCGTAGCTCATAGAGTGATGTAGCAATTCGAACATGGATCTGTACCCGCTTCGCGGGCTTACCTCGCTACGCTCGCCCGCTAAAAAACATCACAGAATCCGGTTCCGCTGGCTGTCGGAGGTCGCACGTAGCCACAGCTGTTTGTGCAACAGGTGTTCCATGGCTCATAGAGTGATGTAGGAATTCGAACATGAATCTACGCCCACTTCGCGGGTTTACCTTGCTACGCTCGTCCGCTAAAGAAACATCACATAATTCGGCCCTGCTGGCAGTCGGAGGTCGCACGTAGCAACAGGTAGTCAGTGGCTCAGAGTGATTTTCATGTAACGCCCGTTGCGCGGACTATGCTCTATGAACCATAGATCACCTGTTGCACAAACAGCTTTTGCTGTGTGTAAGCTCCAATAGCCAGCGAGACTGGACCGCGGGTAAAAACGCGAAGTAGTCAGTGGTTCAGAGTGATTTTCATGTAACGTCCGTTACGCGGACTATGCTCTATGAGCCATAGAATACCTGTTGCACAAACAGCTTTTGCTGTGTGTAAGCTCCAACAGCCAGCGAGACTGGACCGCGAAGTAGTAGTAGGTCCATGTTTGAATTGCTACGGACCAACTGTTGCTACATTGCAACTAAATCCAACTGCCCGTTAACCAAAAAATACCGAAATTTGATAAAAAACGATACTTAGAAAAAATGCGATAAAAAAAATGGAACTTAGAACTTTCGTACCCACTTGCAATCAACCACTAATTCTCATACATCATTCAATCACATTCATTTTATCACTATCAATCAAACCATAAATAAAAAATCTGATGTGGGCAACACATGACTTTCCTTATATAATGCAGTAGATTTACAACTTTTACAGTAAACAAATAGGTTTTTCTTATAGTAGATACTAATAGTCTTACCAAGATATTGTATTTTCGACAATTAGTCGTCATTTTCATTGATTTAGCGTCATTTTTATCCATTTGGCGAGATTTTCGTTAATTTGGCAACGTTTCAAAAAGTCGCCAAGTTGGCGACATTCCGCCAAATTTATCGCCAAGCGTTATGGACGAAGAAATAAGTTATTCTTACAGCAGATAAATGACTATTGGCGTTCAAATACAAAAGTATTACTCAAAGTATCTTTTTTCATGAATGGAACGAACTAGTTCCACGAGAATGATGTCACCCAATTTATCGCATGGTATTACATATGAAAAGTGAACATGTTTCTCAATAGGAAATATATTTTTTTTATTTTATATGACTTTTTGATAATTTCTTTGAAAAATGTGCAATATCTCTAGAACGGTTCATGTTAGCGTTCTAAAATTTATATCAATCGTTTTCTAATGAAAAATTACATAAGAAATGTCTATTTACGTAACTTTATTAGTGGTTTTGATTTTTTTCAAAATTTCATTCGAAAATTTAGAGGGGTTCTGAACATTCAATTGCGTATAAAAGCAATAGGCTTCCAGTGCTTACGGATTGTGATTTTTGTACTAAATTTGGTTTAAATCGGTCCATTCGTTCGTCAGGTATCGTCTCCACAGACTCACTGACACATACTTTCACACACACATCACTTCAAAAATGTTTGATTCGTGATCAGGGATGCTTGAAACGTGCTCTCCCGTCGAAAACTCGAATTCGAATTTTCGACCCCGTCACAATACTTTCCTTATACATTATGTATATAAGGAAAGTAAAAACAATTCCAAATCTTTCACTCTTCCCAGTCATTTAGCACACACAACACAAATCAAGGAAACTTGAAAAACGATGAAAAAAGATCTCCAAACTTAGTTCCAATCTATCAAATTCCAAAATCAACACGTGGTTGAATCCAAAAATACAAAATCATCGTGGCTGTTTAATCAAAAAATGTCCGAAACGACCGAGACCAGAAACACAGCAAAAGCAAGAAATGCGCTACTGTTCTGTATAAGTTTCCCAAATGAGGGTTACCAGAGAGTTACTAAAGAGTCGCCAAGGTGCAATATAGCATTCCGCTTATCGCAGATTTGGCATGACTAAAAAACAAAAAACGACCGTACCGGTTTCTGGGATTGAACCAAAAAATTGGAAAGTTTTTATTTCAGGTAGAATAATCAGTCATTGTAACAGCTGTACATGCTATTGATATCTAGTGATATATTTTGAACAGATAATTGGGATGAGTTCAGCATATTTATTTATATTTTAATAAAAATGTAGATTTATAATATTATCTTATGAGTCAATATTATCTTATGAGCCCTCTTAAATAAGTCAATGCTTGGTAGTAACTAGCACAAAACAGAAAATATTATTAGAGGTCATTTCTAGATATGCTAGTTGCTGCTTTGTCCCCCTGTTCTAATGTCCTGGAGTCACCTGTGCCAGGGTCAAGTTACCAGGAAAATAGGAGACAATGATGTGCAAGCAGATAGAGTATGAAACTGATTGGCAGAATGGCTATGGCACATTTACATGGCATAGTTTCTCGGTACACATACAATGTGTTGCAGACCCAGACTGTCCAACTCACCCAAGGACTAGAGCAGCTGTTTGGATGGCCGGGGCACATACAAGTTGTAATATTTTGTGCTACTGCCTTCCATCTGTCTCATGCTTCTTTAGTCTGTAGCTAGAAGATCAGAAACTATTAGAGTAGCATATGGCTAATTAGAATTCTTTAATATGGCTTGCTTTTGATAGATTTGATGAGACTGTCTCATTTTTAAGTCCTGTATATCATAACCTGGATTTGGTCTATTTTGGAAGATGCATAAGTCTAATTCAGAACAGATATTAAGATCTTCCTATATCAAAAGAAATTTTGTATAATAACCAACAGGATATTAAGAGGTTATTGCTTTTTACTGGCTAACCATTTGGCTCACTTATGTTTGCAAATGTCCCCCCCCCCCTTTTCGGAGCCAACGGCCCTACCGTGCTGAAAACACCGGTTCTCGTTAGATCACCGAAGTCAAGCAGCATCAGGCGCGGTTAGTACTTGAGTGGGTGACCACCACACCGCGTGCTGTTGGCACATTTCGGGCGCGGTAGCCCGGTGGTTTGCGCGCTGGATTTGCACGCTACCACAACTGCCGCCGTGTTCATGCGGAGTACGATCACGTTAAACATGTGGGTCCGTAAGTCCTTCCGAGAGGTTGGGTTGTTGGTAAGGGAAGGAGGGTACGGTCCCTGTGGATGCCTCCCCCAAAATTGGGTGGCACTTCCCGGCCGTCCAAACAGTTACCTTACACCTTTCTGGTAGGTCGGACGGTCTGGGTCTCAACAACAACCCCCCCCCCTTTTCGAGATCCTGGCTACACTTAACAATAACAATATATCTTATTTTATTTGAAACTAGCCGCCTTTGGCGACCAGCCTGTTCGCTACCCTTGAAAATTCTGACCGTGGCAAATTGTAACCGTGGCACACTCGCTGGCGCGACCTTACCAGAAGGTGTAAGGTAACTGTTTGGACGGCCAGGAAGTGCCACCCAATTTAGACCGGAACTTAGTGGGGGAGACATCCACAGGGACCGTACCCTCCTTCCCCTACCACCAACCTTTCGGAAGGACTTACGATCCCGCATGCTTAACGTGATCGTACTCCGCGTGAACGCGGCTGCAGTTTTGGCAGTGGCGGGAATCGAACCCGGGCCTACCCAGTGAAATTCCCGCGCGCTAACCACTGGTGTACTTCGCCCTCCGCGACATTTTCCATAACTTTCTTTTTATTCACCGAATTTAGACCGGAACCCAGTGGGAGAGGCACCCACGGGGACCGTACCCTCCTTCCCCAACCACCAGCCTCTCGAAAGGACTTACAGACACACATGTTTATTCCGCGTGATCGTACTCCGCGTGAACACGGCGGCAATTTTGGAAATCGAACCCGGGCCTACCGCGTGCAATTCCCGCGCGCTAACCACTGGGCTACTTCGCCCTCCGCGACAATCTCCATAACTTTCTTTTTATTCACCCAATTTAGACCGTACCCTCCTTCCCCTACCACCAACTTCTCGGAAGGACTCACGGACCGACATGTTTAACGTGCTCGTACTCCGCGTAAACACGGCGGCAATTTTGGGAATCGAACCCGGGCCTGGTAACTGGTTGGACGGCCAGGATGTGCCATCCAATTTAGACCGGAACCCAGTGGGGGAGGCATCCACAGGGAACGTACCCTCCTTCCCCTACCACCAACCTCTCGGAAAAACATACGGACCCATATGTTTAACGTGATCGTACTCCATGTCAGTGGCGGAAATCGAACCCGGGCCTACCGCGTGCAATTCCCGCGCGCTAACCACTGGGCTACTTCGCCCTCCGCGACAATCTCCATAACTTTCTTTTTATTCACCCAATTTAGACCGTACCTTCCTTCCCCTACCACCAACCTCTCGGAAGGACTCACGAACCCACATGTTTAACGTGATCGTACTCTGCGTGAACGTGGCGTAAGTTTTGGCAGTGGCGGGAATCGAACCCGGGCCTACTGAGTGCAATTCCCGCGCGCTAACCACTGGGCTGCCGCGCCCTCCGCGACAATCTCCATAACTTTCTACATATTCACCCAATTTAGACGGGAACCCAGTGGGGGAGGCATCCACAGGGGCCGTATCCTCCTTCCCCTACCACCAACCTCTCGGAAGGACTTACGGACCCACATATTTAACGTGATCGTATTCCACGTAAACACGGCGGCAGTTTTGGCAGTGGCGGGAATCGAACCCGGGCCTACCGCTAACTTCCCGCGCGCTAATTTGCAATTTAAAATGACCATATGCTTAATTCCATCATCCTCATTCCATTGTTTCATTGTTCCATCATTTAAAATATCCATAAAATTAAAATATCCATTTAAAATATCCAAAAGTTGGCGACCAGCCTGTTCGCTACCCTTGAAAATTCTGACCGTGGCAAACTCGTTGGCGCGACCTACCAGAAAGGTGTAAGGTAACTGCTTGGAAGGCCAGGAAGTGCCACACAATTTAGACCGGAACCCAATGGGGGAGGCATCCAAAGAGACCGTACCCTCCTTCCCCTACCACAAACCTCTCGGAAGGACTTGCAGTCCCACACGTTTAACGTGATCGTACTCCGCGTGAACACGGCTGCAGTTTTGGCAATGGCGGGAATCGAACCCGGGCCTACCGAGTGAAATTCCCGCGCGCTAACCACTGGGCTACCGTGCCATCCGCGACAATCTCCATAACTTTATTTTTATTCGGCAATTTTGGGAATCGAACCCGGGCCTACCAAGTGCAAATCCCGCGCACTAACCACTGGGGTACTTCACCCTCCGCGATATTCTTCATAATTTTCTTTTTATTCACCCAATTTAGACCGGAACCAAGTGGGAGAAGCATCCACAGGGACCGTACCCTTCTTCCCCTACCACCAACCTCTCGGAAGGACTTACAGACCCACATGTTTAACGTGATCGTACTCCGCGTAAACACGGCGGCAATTTTGGGAATCGAACCCGGGCCTACCGAGTGCAATTTCCGCGCGCTAACCATTGGGCTACTTTGCCCTACGCGACAATCTCCATAACTTTCTTTTTATTCATCCAATTTAGACCGTACCCTCCTTCCAATACCACCAACTTCTCGGAAGGACTCACGGACCCACATGTTTAACGTGCTCGTACTCCGCGTAAACACGGCGGCAATTTTGGGAATCGAACCCGGGCCTGGTAACTGGTTGGACGGCCAGGATGTGCCACCCAATTTAGACCGGAACCCAGTGGGGGAGGCATCCACAGGGAACGTACCCTCCTTCCCCTACCACCAACCTCTCGGAAAAACATACGGACCCATATGTTTAACGTGATCGTACTCCATGTCAGTGGCGGAAATCGAACCCGGGCCTACCGCGTGCAATTCCCGCGCGCTAACCACTGGGCTACTTCGCCCTCCGCGACAATCTCCATAACTTTCTTTTTATTCACCCAATTTAGACCGTACCCTCCTTCCCCTACCACCAACTTCTCGGAAGGACTCACGGACCCACATGTTTAACGTGCTCGTACTCCGCGTAAACACGGCGGCAATTTTGGGAATCGAACCCGGGCCTGGTAACTGGTTGGACGGCCAGGATGTGCCACCCAATTTAGACCGGAACCCAGTGGGGGAGGCATCCACAGGGAACGTACCCTCCTTCCCCTACCACCAACCTCTCGGAAAAACATACGGACCCATATGTTTAACGTGATCGTACTCCATGTCAGTGGCGGAAATCGAACCCGGGCCTACCGCGTGCAATTCCCGCGCGCTAACCACTGGGCTACTTCGCCCTCCGCGACAATCTCCATAACTTTCTTTTTATTCACCCAATTTAGACCGTACCCTCCTTCCCCTACCACCAACCTCTCGGAAGGACTCACGAACCCACATGTTTAACGTGATCGTACTCTGCGTGAACGTGGCGTAAGTTTTGGCAGTGGCGGGAATCGAACCCGGGCCTACTGAGTGCAATTCCCGCGCGCTAACCACTGGGCTGCCGCGCCCTCCGCGACAATCTCCATAACTTTCTACATATTCACCCAATTTAGACGGGAACCCAGTGGGGGAGGCATCCACAGGGGCCGTATCCTCCTTCCCCTACCACCAACCTCTCGGAAGGACTTACGGACCCACATATTTAACGTGATCGTATTCCACGTAAACACGGCGGCAGTTTTGGCAGTGGCGGGAATCGAACCCGGGCCTACCGCTAACTTCCCGCGCGCTAATTTGCAATTTAAAATGATCATATGCTTAATTCCATCATCCTCATTCCATTGTTTCATTGTTCTATCATTTAAAATATCCATAAAATTAAAATATCCATTTAAAATATCCAAAAGTTAAAATATACATTTAAAAAATCCAGATCGTCCCATCATTTAAAATATAAATATAATAATTTATATAGAGCAAAGTCCCTCTATTCAGAACCGTGACGTCACCTCCACCTTGACGTCCCCACCCACCACCTTCCCTGCTTCAGCGGAGGAAAAACGAACGGAACGCCGAGAAATTTAAAATCATGGCGTCTTTAAAATTGCCATCCTGAAGGCAATTTTCATTATTTCTGGACCACATTAGACTTGTAAGAATGCCAGATATTTCAGCTTTCTAAAAATGTAAATTATTAGTCGAAATTATGAATACTTTTCACGATGCGAGAATTTAAAAACAAAAAATTGATTTTTTGAGCCAAAAGTGAGTTTTGTTTTAAAATCTTTAAAAAATATTAGAAATCGAAAATCAGATTTGAAATTCATATATTTTTACTCGAAATTCTCTGCTCTTTCCGATGGTGTGATTTATTTTTTTCTACGATGTCTGGATCGTGGAGAAAAAAGGGCAAAAAACGGTCGAAATCGCATAAAACATTAAATAAATAAAAAAATAATTAAAATTTTAAAAATCGGTTTTCATGTGTCCCCTTCCCTCCCCCCCGGGTCTCCGATTGCCAAATTTCGTAGCTCTCCGACGCGCGGTCGCGAAACGTATAGTGTATAAGACAGACAGACAGACAGACAGACACACACACACACACACACAGACATTGCCTTTTATTATTTAAGAAGAAGATGCTTAATTCATTCTTCAGATATCATATTAACTTATTGGGATATATACATATATACTCTTTTACACACATATCACATATATCACCTCAAACATATTCAAGTTTAGAGATGCTCTAAATGCGTAAACCTATCAAAAACTTGAATTTAAATTTAAAAACTTTTTACAATACTTTCCCTATACATTATACTATGTAAGTAAAGTAAAAGAAGTTTCTTAAACACATTTTTCCAATGACATAGTTCATATTTTGATATGAAATGCAATTTGAAGTATTGGTTTATTTCGAAACACAAATAATTTTTTAATAAGATTGCACAGGGATACTTTTCATAAAAATATTAAACTATTAGATAAAATTTTAAGCATTATAAAAGTTGCTCAATAGTTCTGCATGGTACGTTTGTTTTTTAAATCCGATAACTGGTTGTATGATTATATATTATGAATTTTTTTGTTTTGCAATGTTAAAAAACATTTTGCCTTAGAATGGTAAAACAACTTTGGGCCTTTTCATGTCTAAACCACCTTTTAGTATTCAGTCAATTTGTCAATGTTTTGATATTTGCCAACTTCTATACTTAAAACCACTCATCATTCCAAAACAAATTTAATACAAATATAGATTGTTACTCAATGCAAACAAAGAATAATGTTGTTTTAAATATATGTTTGTGGTAGCAAGGGTCTGACTTGCTTAAGATGTGGCCAAGAGCCTAGCTGGCTTTGGGAACTCTACCAAACACTTTAAAATATGCATGTACTCAAACACTACCCCCAACTTCAAACATCACAACACTAATAATTCTATCTCCACCTATAATTTGTAAAATCCAAATTATAATCCAGGTTGATGTCAAAATGTGAGAGAAGTTATCCTAAGAATAAATTGTTAAATTTTCAGAAGTGTTTATCAGACTGCAGACAGGCTGAGAAATGTTTGGAATTAATTATGAAAAATGGTACAGCAAAAAAAAAAAAATCAAATGCTAAAGTTTTCATATTAGAGATCAAAGAAATTAATATAGGCATAATAAATATGCAATATGTACATGTATTCTCAATATATTCAGTGGTGAAGAGTGATAAAATAATTTCGAGAGATATAAAGCAAAGGACCAAAATCAGCAAACAAAATGTTTCTACATTGTTTTATAGTTTTTTCGTGTAATTAAAATAAATGCTTATGTGGATATTTAAAACAACTTTTTGCTCACTAAAAAAAAAACATGTGTTTTCTTATAGTAGGATCTGACCAGGCCAGACTAGTAAGGTTTAAAATCCAAAGAATTAAAGCATACCACAAAAGGTAACAATATGTCTAATTTGAACTTTGTAGCTGCTCTGTCTCTTGAGTTATTTCTAAAAAATGCATACATTTTTTTTATGACAGAAACAGGACAAGCTAGACATTTAAGGATCAAAATCCCAAAACATTAAAATATACCATGGCAAAGATATACCAAATTTGAATTTTCTAGCTGCTCTGTTTTTTTAAGTTATTCCCCAAAAAGATGTGTATTTTATGGTAGGCTCAGGATGGGTTGGACTGATATGGTTCAGAATTCAAAGAATCAAAATGTACCGCATAAGACATGTCAAATTTCATGTTACTATGAATAGTAGAATCTGGTTAGTTAGAGACTTAAAGATGTGAAATGCAACAAAATGCATGTAATGAAAAGCAGCGAGTTCCTTATAGTAGCAGCAGCTCTAATGTACCTTGGGTAGAAAGTGTGTGCACATTCTCTTTCAGTTCCACTTCTAATGGGACATTTCCTGATGGAATGGTGCTCTCGAAGCAAGTATCAGTGAATAGGAGGCAAAGCTTCCCGACTCATGAAGAGAGTTACAGGGGTTGGAGAGCATAGCGAGCAGGGGGCAGAGGCTCTAGTAATTAAAATAAAAGTTACTTGGTAGTAAATTATTTGGGTAGACACTGTTTATCTTGCATCTTCTAATGCTTTGCCCTTGAGTATAATTCATTATAAGAATAACCCATTTCTCTGTCTGTCTGTCCATCCACCTGTAAAGCTTGGGGAAAATTTTGGAGGCGATTTTGGTGGGATATTACCAACTTGACGACTTTTTTGAAATGCTGCCCAAATCGACAAAAATTTTACCAAATTAATGAAATTGTGTTTTGAAAGGGTATGATATTATAATGTTTCAGTAGGGTCTGTCTGTTAGTCAGTCTATCCCACATGCAAATTTTTAAAATGTCATCAAATTGATAAAATGATGCTAAATTTCTGAAAATAACGTTTGATTGATGATAATTCAATGTTTTGAAAAAATAAGTTCAATTTTCCTGATAACCTCTGCTGTTCTGTGGGAATCATTAATTTAATATATTTGATAATCCATTTTTCTGTCAGTATGTCCATAATGCTTGGAAAAATTTGGCGGAATATAGCGAACTTGCGACTTTTTTTAAATATTGCAAAATTGATAAAAATGTCTTCAAATCCATAAAAATGAGTGAAATTAATTATGTTTTATTAGGGGATAGTATAGTAATGATATTTTGATAGTGTCTGCTTGTCAGTCAAAATGTCCTACTTCGTCACAAATTTGGCAACATTTTAAAATGTCTCCAAATTCAGTAAAGTATCCCGAAATTAATGAAAAGGATACCTAATTGATGAAAATTCATTATATTTTGCAACATTCAGTTGAATTTTCTTGAAAATCTCTGTTGCTTTAAGGAAATTATTAATTTAGTATACTTAATTCAAATTTAAGCGAGTTCCACTGCTCGTGGTCGTAAACAAGTTGTATATTATTAGGGAATGATATAGTATGTATGCTTCAACAGGGATTCATATAGGAAATAATTATACTGATTGAGAGAGGCTTGAATGGGTCCATCACTAGTAGAAATGTAAGTGCTGCCAGACAGTGGATGGGAGATATTGTTTTGCAACTTTTGAACCTTGTTATATGATGCACATACCTTCTAGTTTAAATAGAATGATGAAATTAACGTATGAAAAAGTTACTTTTATTTCCAAATTTTATATAAAACTGGAAAGGACTTCTTAAAGTTTCAGTTTAATACAGTTGGGAATAACATATCACCAATTTTCATTACCTTATAAACGGTATTCAAAACTATAAAGTATTTTGAATGTTTTTGTTATTACATATTCAGAAAATATATAGAGGAATTAGAAACAAAACAAAACTCTGGTAAAAACTCAGTTTTATTTAACATGTAATGTAGTTTGATTTATTAAAATTTACAATTCTTGTTTTCAGAACAAAACTTTTTCAAGAGTATATAAAATTGAATCTATGCATAGATGTAATGAAATAAAAATGGATAAAATATTCACTATAAAAAAACTAAAAGATGATTTAAACAAACACAAGGTTTTATAAAACTTACTGAGACAATTTATATGATATTGGATAGATTGAGATATATTTTTGAGCTAGCTGATACTTGCAATTTACAACAGTGCTTTTCAAATTATAAACATTATTAGTGGCATAGTGGCATAAAAATCTATTCTAACCATTAATTTTTTCTAATACAATCAAAACATATTAAAATACTTTTACATATTATTTAACTTCTATATATCAATATCAAACATACAGGCAAATCTAAGTATAATTACTCAAAAATGAAGAATGAATCATTAAAATTATCTTGCATATGGCTTGTATGGATCAAGTTAAAAACAGCTATATACAAGAATATTAAAAAACTATATTTATACATTATAAACAGTCCTATGTAATAGTTGGGTTCTTTTGGAGTTTTATGATCCTTTTATGCTCAAAAGGGAAAATATGACCAGGACTTATAATATAAAGTTATATCCCTCTATGTTTAAAAGGGCAAATATGACCAGGACCTATATTATAAAGTTAGGTCCATTTATGCTCAAAAGGGTAAATATGATCAGGACCTATAATATAAAATTAATTTTGAACCACTATGAGCATACTTGTTTCATCATTCTTGTCATGCAATCATGCTTGTAAAGGCTTAGTACATATGAGTCTTTGAAATGAATAAGGAAGATGTTTGTTCTAACATGTCCCATTTTATCCATGTTAAGAATTCTATCACTGATTGTGACCTCCATCTTTTTCTAAAATCAACATTCTGATTTAAAAAAGAGAGCATTATGTTCTGGGATGCTACCTTTGCTATTTTATACACACAAGCACTGACTGCTATATATCCAAGGTCATGCCTTCTAGCAAGCCAATGCATAATAAGTTACATGGAAGTTAATCCTTTTTATTATAACATGATTGGCCATTCTAAAGAGTGGTGTTTTTACAAACATTCTGAAGTGAAATCACTCAAGGGAGCTATGCTGAACAACTTTGGGACAAAAGGAGAATTATAGGATCATTTATCACTCCTTGGACAAACACCACCAAACAGTTGAGTAGACAGAGAGGAGATTTGATTCATGCATCACCTCTCCGAATTAGGCACACACACAAAGACCTTTAAATTCTTCTAAATTGCGCCAATTTCAGTAAAAATTGTTTGATTTGCCTTTCAAAAGTTTTGCTTACAAACATTTTGACGTTGAAGCAATTTAAGAAGGGAGTCATGCTTGCTTTACTCCAAAAGCATTTAAAACAAAAAATTCAATCAGATCTTTCCAAAAAATTTTCGATGAGAACAAAAAATTAATTGATTTATCTGAGCAAATCAAATTTTGTGTTACAATAATGGTAATTTTGATGACAAGAATAGAGAAGGTGATTGGATAATTAGCTATTTATGTTCATTTTTCATGTGCAGATTCGTCATAGTCATAGAAAACAAAATTATACATAAATAGCACATTTGATAGTTAAAAAAGTTGAAGTATTTTTATACCTGTCAATATTACTCAATGTATTTTATATCAAAAGAAACATTATCTATATATAAAGAGAAGTATTCTGGAGTTTTACATTGTGAATGACATCAGATACTGAAAACAAAGCTGAATATTGGACTCATTTTTAACTAATTTCAAATAGAGAATTTTTGAGCTTTATGTTGTGTATGGCATCAGATGCTGACAATGAAGCTGGATATTGGACTCATTTTCAATTTATTTAAAACAATGGATACATCCTTTTGTGTTATGACCAGATATTGAGTGTTGTCTTTTATTAGTAGATATTCTATGAATAAGCAATTTTTTAAAATTACTTATGGGCACAATTCCTGCAGGCATTACTAGTATATATAAATACATCCCAAATTACGATTTTTTGTGAGAACCCTCTGAAGATATGCAAACCCTCAAAGACTTTGTGAAATAATTATGATCGATCAATTAAAAATAAAGATCATACTCTATTCAACCCTATTCTTCAAACCCCCACATGCCTTCACTAAACCAAGCAGGGGTAGCCAAGTGGTAGAAGTTTCTCGCAGGTTCTTTCTCTCTTTTTAGCCCATTTTCTGATAATTTCTGTCAGAATATAAATTTTTGTGTTTAAACAGTTTATTTTAGTGCTTTGAAATACCTAAAACTATCCCTCACAGCAAAGATCGTCACATGTGTGACAGTGACGTTGCAGTCACGTGACACCTGGGTCACAATGTGACATCATATTTGTGACTTCTATGTGACGTTACGTATTAGTAACTTTGTAACTTCATTGTGACAATATTCTGTGACGTTTCCACAATTTAATTAACAAGTAACAATGTGACGACATTACAATGGCAATTACAATGTGATGTCACAAACATGTTAATATGTGACGTCACAAATGACCATGAAAATGACCAAAATGACTTCGCTGTGACCTCAATATGACATTGCCGAGACATACTGCGATGTCCTGTGACGTCCCAAAGTCACAGTGTGGCGTAAATCTTACGTCACAGTGAAAAAAAATGCTGTAAGGGTTATATAAGTTTGCTTTTATTTTTATTATATATAGTGTACGAGCAAAAGCATTTTAATGATATTTGAAATATCCTATCTGAAAGAAGATTAAAATGGGTACTATTTAAAAATATAATATTGATTTGCTTAATTTAAGCAATACTTATTGATAATTTATTAAATATCAAATTAAAAAAAAAATGTTTTAGTAATTGATTACTTTTAAGTGAAACTATCTAATAAAATTAGTATATAAGTTCATGCATATTATTCTTAACTATACAAATTAACTTTAAATGATTATGCGTGGTTAAATGACTGAAATGAATTCAAAATCCAATACAGAAATATGTAGCATTACAGACCCCCCTCTTCTCCCCTCTCCCCAAAGAAAAAAACTTTAATGATTAAACATATTTTTAAATTTAAATTTTTATTTTTATTTCTTTTATTGCTCTATCAAAAACTATTTCATATTTTAAATCAGTATTTTCAGAAACCATAATTCATAGCAAACATAAAATCCTCTTTGCCTGTACATATATGGTAATGCAATAATCAAACAATTAAAAACAAAAGCTGCTGTATATACCTTTTTTGATGCATTCTAAGTTTGAAACATTTTCATAAAATATATTACAACTTTTATACATTCTATAGTGACCGGTCACTCAAACGGCTACTGAAAACACTTGAGTCAGTCGAGTGGTCTGGGACTTCAACATTTTATAAACACAAAAAAATAAACAACAGGTGAGGTGAGAAACAAGTATGGAATGTTACTGATAAGAGACACATACAATGAACACTAATTGCAAAACTATACATATATATAAACACATATAGGTTTCTTTCAAAACATACACACATTTTGCATTTTTATAAATATAGTGGCACCCCAATCTAACATGTACAATTAAATCCAGGTTTAATACTTTCTTGAATACAATATTACACTTTCTCTCAATTTATATACAATATATATATATATATATATATATATATATATATATATATTGTAATAATTAAAACAATAAATATTTTCCACATTTAAAATTTGATTTTATTGCCTCAGGACAAATTTTTGTTCTATACACAAAAAATAAACTCAACATTCAAAGTCAGTAGACAATTGTTGCCATTCTTTTCTTTTTTTGGGTGAAAAGATAGGATATTTCTAAAACTTATGATGATATGTATATAATTAGAAGCATTTAGTAGATAGCTTTGTAAATGCCCTAATTTGAAATCCTTAAGAGGGAAAATGCATAGTTTTTTTTCTCTTCAGACAAAGTGCAGTGACATAACTATGAACTTTAGCCCTTTAAGCAAAATATGTAAAAGCTCCCTCCTCCCTCCCACAAACTTTAGTTTTCTTAAATCAAAAATATTGGGAGTCAAAATCTCAGTTTGAACCTCCCGAACTAAAAGTACTAAAAGAAAAAAAAAAAAGAAAAGCTCTTATTATTTTTTTTTCTGGGAGAGGGGGGGGGGGGGGCATTTTCTTGGGCATTTTCAAAGTGAAAAAGTTTTAAATTTTTAGATAATGTTTTTTGAATGTGTCTTCTTTTACTTAAAATTTTTGTCAATCATAGATAATTGAAAATTATTTTCAAATATGTTAAGAACTTTTAACTATGGTAAGAAATAAATTTTACTTTTAATATTACTTATCTAATAGTATTAATAATAAAAAACAGAGTAAGGAGTTTATAAGTTGATACCAGGCAGTGTTCACTGTATTTTTTTTTTTATTATTTTACTCAAAAACATGTTCCCAAATTTAAGAAAATGGAAAATACTTCTGAAAATGTGATGAAAAATATAAATACAAAATTTATATTTTTCATTTACTTTTCCAATTTTGTATTTGAAATGTATTTAAGTTTTTCAGCCTTTTTACTTTCCTTATATACATAATGTATAAGGAAAGTATTGTGACGGGGTCGAAAATTCGAATTCGAGTTTTCGATGGGAGAGCACGTTTCAAGCATTCCTGATCACGAATCAAACATTTTTGAAGTGATGTCTGTGTGTGTGTGTGAAAGTATGTGTGTGTGTGTGTGTCAGTGAGTCTGTGGAGACGATAACTGATGAACGAATGGACCGATTCAAACCAAATTTGGTACAAAAATCACAATCTGTAAACACTGGAAGCCTATTGTTTTTATATGCAATCGAATGCTCAGAACCCCCCTGAATTTTCAAATGAAATTTTGAAAAAATCGTCAAAAAATTAAAACCACTAATAAAGTTACGCAAATAGACATTTCTTATGTAATTTTTCATTAGAAAACGATTGACATAACTTTAAAACGCTAACATGAACCGTTCTCGAGATATTGTACATTTTTTAAAAAAATTATTAAAAAGTCATAAAATAGAAGAAAAAATATTTCCTACTGAGAAACATGTTCATTTTTCATATGTAATACCATGCGATAAATTGGGTGACATCATTCTCGTGGATATAGCTCGTTCCATTCATGAAAAAAGATACTTTGAGTAATACTTTTGTATTTGAACACCAATAGTCATTTACCTGCTGTAAGAATAACTTATTTCTTAGTGCATAACGCTTGGCGAAATTTTGGCAACGAATTTGGCGGAATGTCGCCAACTTGTCGACTTTTTTAAATGTTGCCAAATTAACGAAAATCTCGCCAAATGGATAAAAATGACGCTAAATCAATAAAAATGACGACTCATTGTTGAAAATTCAATATCTTGGAAAGAATATTAGTATCTACTATAAAAAAAACCTATTTTTTTTACTGTAAAAGTAGTAAATTCATTACATTATATAAGGAAAGTCATGTGTTGCCCACATCAGATTTTTTATAATGCATTACAGGCTGAAGATTTTTGGAACCTGTAACTTAATTTCAGCAACCTAATTAAAATACTTCTAAGTTTTAGATTCCATAGTTATATTTCAGATGAATATAAAATAATACTTTTAATTATGTAACAGAATTGTTATCAAGAATGAAACTTTAATTTTTTTAGCAACTTATATTTTACAATTAGGTATACACTCAGCAGTGCAGCACATAGTGGTTAAGCATGTGTGTATCCATATCATATATTTTTTAATTTTTTTCCTTTTAAAAAAATATCAATAAAAATAAAGAGATATTTTAATTAAATAGAAAAGTTTATATATGAATTAGGACTTGATTAATCAAACTAAAAAAAGTTTTGTGTTGATTGGCACATGCTTTCAAAAGCTAGAGCCTGCACAAATGAGCCAAACTGTTCCGTTGGAGAGTGATACTTGCAAACCTCAAAATAAAATAAAGCAATAATGTTCACACATATATACTATTTACAAAAAGCAAACGCCACAGATTTTTCTTGCAAATTATTAAGTAGCATACCATGCAATCATCAACATTTAATATGACTCATCTTGAAAATCAGTACCCACTATTACTTTATATAAATAAAAAGATCTGCAAAGTTTGGTGTCAATTAGAGCACACATTCAAAAGTTAGAGTTGAATCTATACAAATGAGCCGAATGGTTGAGTTATACTTGCATACTTCGCATGCTCGTAAAAACTGAGAAAAAATCAAATAAAAAAAAATAAAAATAAAAATTCCCGAGAGACTTTCTCGATAAGTGAACACAGAAAAACTAAATTATAAGTTAAGGGATATGTTGGATCAAATTCATGTAGATGTGATAGTATTACAGAGTAATGAGTGAGTATAAATATGTGAAACATTGGTATCAAGTAAAAAATATCTAATAAACCACTTTTCCTACATTATGCAATAAATTTACTCTTTTGACATATCCGAAAAATTAATCTAAAACGGCACTCATTTTATAACAAGACAAAATCCAAAGATCATCATTATTTTTTAAATTTAAAATAAATTTTAAGCAGACTGAAATATGGCATGGCTTTGTTGACATCGCCATATAAATTTAAAATGAAATGTGTAGACAGGGTACACTCTCCCTTAAAAAAATTTCAAACGTTTTTCAAAAACTTTCAAGTACCATATAATTTTTTATTTTTTTTTCAAGGACATCAATAAACCCCCTCATTATGAAGTTGTATGCATTTCTGGGAGGAAAAATAAATAGCAAACTAATGTTGCTTTTGAAACATTTTTTTTTTTCATGAACAGCGGAATTGCTAGGGAAATGTCTAGGGAAAAAACACAATGCCATGAATCTGTGGAACATTTTTATCCTTCCATTTTTCAAGTACTTTTAAGAACTTAACCAAGGAAATTGGAATTTTCAAGTACTTTTTAAAGTCTTGAAAATGGTCACCTAAAATTCCCTATTTCCATTCCTTTCACTCCAAGTAGTACAAATGAATCTAGAAATGGACTCTTTTATATTTAAATGAAATGATCAAATAAAGATGGCATTAATGTTAAATTAATAATAGGCTGAAATTTGGCAACAGCAAGCACTTATTGCAAAATGTGCATTATAACTTAAGAACATCAAGTGAAATTAACTCAATTTGTTGTGCAATCTTTCATGATTAAGGTTCAGTCGTCATAATACCTATTAACGCATCAAATCTATTGCTTATTACTATGTTGAAGACCCAAGCCGTCCGACTCATCCAAGGCCTTGAGCAACCAAAAGGACGGCCGGGAAAGCTTATTACTATGCATAACAATCAACCCCCTTTTTGTAAAATCCTGGCTACACATATGCTGAAACATAGTTAATATGTTTAAAACTTGATTGATGACTTTATTGATTTTTTTAAAAACTAAATCATGAAAACATAATCAAATGAAATCATGAAAAAGTGTGTTAGGAATAGTACATGTCAGTATTTTAAAAGTAGTTTCATTTACTTTCAGTAACGAAATAACATGACTGCCTGTTATGATTGAATAATGAAAAAAAAAAAAAAAGCTCTACAAATTAGAGGTCTTTCCATGTTTTGATCCGGTTCAAAGATGTTAAGGCTATAGACACACTTCACTTTAGTAGTGGATCATGCTTTAGACAAGTGTTTAATAATAAAAAAAAAAAATAACCTCTAATTTTTACTCACTATCCCACCTCATTTTAATGAATCTTTTGAAAAGTCTAGATAAATAATTAAAATTTGAGTTTGATTTTGAACATTTGAAGTTATTTCGCTCCTCTTAAAATAGAAGCATGAACCACCACTGCTTTACCTTAATAATGTTCGATTTCACTTTATGAATAATTAAAACATGTAAATCTGATTAATTTAAATTTTCATTCCCATCACAACAGTTTTCTTTACACACTATGTGCACACATGATGTTTAAAAATGGTTGCACAACTAAATATCTCTTGTACGATAAGTCATAGATCCGTGGTTCCAATTTAAGAAATGTTTTAATTAAGGTAGTTTAATCAATGTCTACAAATCTCGATCATGTGACATTTTTTAGTAAAAAAATTACAAAAATGTAACTTTTAATATGAGTCTCCTACAAAAAAAAATTTCCTTATAAAAATATATCCCCATAACCCAATTATTTAAACAAACAAAAGATAAGTTCCATTGTCATATGATCAAATTTACCTAAGATATCATTAATTAAAGGTTTCGATGGATAATTGGGCAATGTATAAAAATTTTGCTAAAGATCCGAATGTATGTAAGTTTTCAAATGGTAGTTTTATCTAAGGAAATTCAATTCTTATATGATCCCTGAAATCTATGTTCTTTTGCCATTTTCTTCTTATTCGGTTAAATCCTATTGACAACTATCCTATTGATACTTTGACAATTGTTTCATAAAAAATTTTGCATATCAAAGAACTGGTTCTTTTTCAAAAGATCTTTAAAAATGAATAAAGAACAATTTACTAACTGGAACTTGCTTTGCAGAGGGCCTGTATAAAAGTTAAATTTTGTATTTTTTTTATTAAATCGTGTTGTGAGTACAAAACTGTCATAGTCTGAAGTCTATTTTATTTGAAGCATTTCTTAAATTAGAACCACCGGTCTGCAACCAGTCGTTCAATTCAGCTATGCAATCTTTTTTAAAACAATCTGCATATGCAGGGACAATAAAAAGTAAGCAAATATCGCCGAAGCAAGTTATGTTAAATTCTCTCTGATAAAGAGGTATCCAACAACTTTAAATAGGACATTATGAAATTATGGCTGCATAGTGTGAAATTCAAAAAGTAATCCCTTTATGAGTATTGGCCGTTCTTTTAATGATTAATTTGCTATTCCCTTAAGACATATTAGATTGAGGTTTCACTGTAATATTTAATGCCTATTCTTGATTACACAATGAGTAAAAGCACCATTGAAAATATACTCAACTCAAACCTGTGAGTCTAAATATATCTCTAAAAAGGAGAATTCATGCCTAATTTTGTGCAAAACTCTAACCTTGCCCTTTTCTGCTGACGAACGGTAACCCTGAAAGATTAGATAAGATAATTAATGAAAAGAGAAAATTAAAGTTTAAACATCAAAATATACATATGGAGTGGCAGATTTTAGAAGATATTTATTGCCTGATAAAAATTATGATCAAAACTGTAGAATGTAGTACATATGAAGATACTTAATTTGTTGTTTTTTGCGTTTTAATAAAAATAATTTTTTTATTACAATAGACTTTTTTATTACCTTTCTTTTATGCTCATATTTTTATATCTCTCTAAAATAAACTAAAATTAAAGAAAAAACAGTATTTTGTCAGAATCAAAGGAGAAGACAGAAAGGAGAATAAGTTCTCTTTCTACTTCTTCATTTTCTGGAGGGCATGAAAGGGAACAAAAGTATTAAACAGTGCATTACCAAATGAATTATAATGAATTATAAAAATTTGTTTCCCTTTTCAAAAAATTTAAAATTTTGCTAAATTATTCAAAGTTTATCAAAGTTTGGCACTTCTCATAAGAATGGCTAGAGAAATATTGCTCTAAAATAAAATTCCTGTCACTCTTGGAAAATGCCATGTTCATTGATTGATAAAAAAGAGGTTGATAATTATCATCTGACATATTAACGTCAGACAACATTTCTGATATATTTTTGAGGGTAGGTTAGAACCATCTTACTGGAAAAAAAAATTCTACTATTTCAATTTCTCGATACATTATATAACTTTAAAATTTTATGTATATGAATTTTCTATCAATATTTCTATCAATTACGTATATGAATTTTCTATCTGTATATATCCTTTAAAGTAAGAAATTCGCTTTTATGCAAGTTAAGATAGAATAAGAGGAAACTTTACATTAAGGAAGAAAATAAAATCAAGATGAATACATAAATTAAATCCAATAAGTTATGACAGCAACTATTACTTACTTGATTTCATGCCTTTTGACAAGTTCATTTAAAGGAATAACAATAAATGGCCACAAACCACACAACAGCCATACGTAGTATGGTATGTAGTTTAGTAAGGAGATTGGGTGTAACTTTTCATCAACATGAATAGCAATATCTGTGATATTAAACACTAATTGCAAAAAGAGTCTGAAATGAAAAATACCCAATAACTAATTAGAATGGATGCATGTCAATTTTAAACTATTAAATTAAAGACAGCCAATCATAGATTTAAAAATAAATGGGGCCTGGGTAATAAATAAATAAATACTTTTTGGTCATGAACTTTCTTCCTTATTGTATTTGTATTTAATAATTATTTAAATCTTAAATACCTTGTTTATAAAATAAAATAATGTAATTATTGTAAAAGCGTAAATGAATAATATATAAATCTTGCCTGCCAATTTGGTCTATATGTAAGCATTTGTTGGCACTATATTTTTCATTTTAGGCATGGTGATGCCCCAAAGCACTTTGGCTTTGTAAACTTATGTACGCCAAGAAAGGTGGTTTTATTAACCCCTTAAAGCATTTGCTCGTGTCTGACACGGGCGAAAATTACCGGCAAATTTGCACATGCCCGTGTCTCACATGGGCAATCTTGCATCTCGCGTTATTTTATTTCTAATGCCCGTCTGAGATCCGTTCTAATAAAAATAGATAGGCTAGATTATAATTAAACTTATTTACCATAGATGGCACCATTATGCAGCATTTTTCTTGTGTAAACCACGTGGTGCATTTTGATGATTAGCTATAAGTTTGTTAGGAATTCTTTGTTATAAAGCAGTTGTTTGGTGTGGAAAAGGTAATATATCCATTTTTATTGCGTTAAATATCATAAAAGTAAACAGTTAACCATAAATTAATTTTTACTAAGTGTTTTTGTAGCTTGTTTAGAAAACGCTATCTGATAATGAGTGACTCTGACGATTTTGAACATGCCAATTTATCAGAAAGTTTCAGTGATGAAAGTGATGATCTCTTGATGGAAGTGAATCTGAAGATAATGATAACAAAATTTTGGCTGTAGCAAGAAATTGGTATTAAATTAGTACAAATCAACCGAATGTGGCACCACCAAGATTTCCATTTGTAGCAAACCTTGGCTGTTCTTTTACTTTGACAGACTTCTATGATGTTTTGTCATACTTTGAATTATTTTTTGATAACTCTCTCATGGACATAATTTTAACTGAAACAAATAGATATGCATTTCAACATCCAGGATCGTCACCGAACCAATGGTCACCGATTACCATGGAAGAATTATATATATTTTTAGCCATAACTATACTACAAGGTATAATTAGAAAACCTGAGGTAAGGATGTATTGGTCAAAAGTTGAAATTTTTCAATCGCCTATTTTTCCGAAGCTCCTTAGTTTTCATCGCTATTCTGAGATAAAAAATTTCACTTCTCTAACAATGAAACTTACGATGCTGAGATTCACCCCCATCCCAAGCTCAATAAGATATGGCCTGTATTTGACCATATAAATAAAAAGTGTACTTCGCTATATACACCGGAAAGAGATATCACAATAGACGAAAGTCTACTACTGTATAAAGGGCGAATAAAATGGAAGCAATATATGCCACTGAAACGAGCTCATTTTGGAATAAAGATGTACCTTCTTTGTGAATCAAAATCCGGTTACTTATATTCATCCATTATATATACCGGAAAAGGAACGAATATGAGTGATGCATATCGAGAAATGCCAGTATCAACTCAAGTGGTGTTGTCACTGATTGAACCATTATTAGATAAAGGGTACTGTTTGACGACTGACAACTTTTATACTTCTCCACAATTAGCGGATTTCCTAGTAAAACGTCAAATAGATACCTATGGGACTCTGAAAAATACCAGACTAGAAGTTCCATATGAAATTAGAAATAAAAAATTCAAAAAGGGAGATGTTATAACTTTTCAAAGAGGGAAAGTAATGGTGATGAAGTGGAAAGACCAAAAAGACGTCTGTCTGCTTTCAACAATCCATAACACACAGCAGGAAAATATAAGTAAAACAGCCAAAGACAGTACGCAAATAAAGAAGCCGAAAGTTGTAATTGATTACAACAATACAATGGGAGTCATTGATCGACTTGATCAGCATCTCCACGATTACCCAACAACAAGAAAACGAGGAAAAAGGTACTATAAGAAAATATTTTTTCATCTTGTGGATATATCCGTATGGAATTTATTTGTACTATATCAAAAAAATGGAGGAAAACGAGACCATTTGGAATTCTGTAAAATGCTCGTGGAAAAATTAATTGAAAAATATCATTCAAAAGTGTTACCCCAAAGAACAGGTCGGTCTGGTTACCAACCTGGGCCTTTGAGACTAACCGAAAGGCACTTTCCCGAATTTGTACCACCGACAGAAAAGAAAGTGACCCCTTGTAGAAATTGCGCCGTTTGTTGCAGTAAAAGAGATGAGAGGGGTAAAAAGATAAGGAAAGAAACAAGATACTATTGTAGGAACTGTAATGTTGGACTTTGTGCCGTACCATGCTTCATGGTATATCATACCAAACTGAATTTTTAGCCATTCTTATGCTTGTAAGTATGACAATTTGATTTAATTTGATTTTAATATTTTGAAATTCAAAATAAACATGTAATCAAATCGTTTACACATTGTTTGTATAATATTTTTTTTAATAACTTTTACCCCTCCCCCCGCTCCCTAGTCACCCCCCCCCCCCAACTGAAATTGCAAAAAATAACTTACACTATACCTATATATTCATTTTCTGTAAAAAAAAAACTCTATCATTTTTTACCAGTTTTTCAAAAAAAAACTCGTGCTTTAAGGGGCTAAATGACTTTTTAAACCTATGATTGGTTGTCTTTAATTTAATAGTTTATCAAATAACTATTCAGTACAAATTATATCTAATTAGTGCAAATAAACAAGTACAGTGCAATTCTTACAAAATTCTATAAATATATGAATTAAACCAAAGGCATGTTAAGATATACAGCAAATCCACTCAGATTGTATAGTTTTTACATTGTGGTAAGTTTTAGAAGAAATGTTACTATCAGTAACTTTGTTTTTATACCGTCTAACTGTATAGCATTTTTTCAGAAAGAATATATAATGTAAAGAAACTTATTTCATAATTTGCGGTGAACTTTTGATCTTTCTTTTTGAAATTTTATAATAATTTTCTCGAAAAGGAAATAAGTTCTCTCATACTGAGATAATAAACAGACAGAAAGAGGCACCATTTACAATTTTATTTATATAGATAATAACAATTTTACAATTAAATAATAGCTTCTTTGTAGACTACATTTCTGGTTTTCTTATTAGTGGTAGAAATAAAGAGCGATTTTTTCTTATATGGCTCTTCAGTATTTTATATGCAGTTGGCCATGTAAAAAGCAGTAGGTACCTAGGTCTATGCCAACAGTGATGAATATCTGCCCTTTATAAAGCTTTCGTAATTTTAGAGAAAGAGGCACAAACAATAATTAGGTCACGCTAACAGATTTATTGTAAAGAGGCTCAAAAATGATTAGGTCATGTTATTTGGGCTGATTCAAATAATGATGGGCACCGTTTGTTTAAAGGCTAGTATAATGATTAGGTTCTGCTCAAAGTGATGAAACAGTCAGAAAGACATGAAGACACATAGACAGAAGGACAGACGTACACCTAAATTTTTAAGTGGAGGTTAATGAGGTCACTCATTAAAATTTTATGAAATTCGATACAGCCATTTAAAATTTTAAAATTGTTGTCAAGATAATAAAAGTTGACATTTAAAATCAACTAAATTATTTTACCTTAAAAAACTTTTTGTGACAAAATACATTTTACAGTTTTATATTGTAAAATAATTTTCTATGTAATCAAAAAAATATATCATTTTTTTTTATTGCATACACAAGAAAAATAAATGGTAATTATCTACAAACAATAACAGTTAAACTTAAAAAAAATGTCTGATTAAGTTTCATTGTATTATTGGCCACTTTTGTAGATTATAATATTAACTAAAAGATTTTTTTCATGAATTTATATCAGTTGAAAATACTTAATTAGGTGCAACAATAATAAACATGTTTAACTGTAAGTTATGCTTCTTGGCATACTTTACTTGTATTCAGTACCCACCTGTCTAAATTACCACTTTTTTAAGGTCCTATAAGTGGTCATTACATACAGGTGTAGCGAAAAAGTGAAATCACCAACTTGGTAGTGCCGGGGGTATGAACCCAGGGCCAAAGCATTGTAAGCCAGGTAACATAGTGTTGAGCTAAAAACATTGTCAAAATCGAACGAAATTGTCACTGGGTTTCAGATGAGGTAGCGAGTTCCTAAGTTAAAGTGAAGGAGTTGTTACAAGCGGCTTGTAGTGAGTCACAAGGCCCGATGATTTATGGTGAGTCAACATCAGAGAATCTCAGATCAAGAAAGTGTGGTGGTGTCATCTCATGGGGAGTATAGAAAGTACATTTATGCAATGCATATATAATACTCGGGAAGCAGAATAACTGGAAGTAATTGAGTGAAGGATGCTTCATGCTCATGTCCAAGGTCACTAATGTAGCGAGAAAGTGATTCACCAACTTGGCATTGCCAGAACCAAAGCGTGGTAGGCCAGTATTATAGCATTGAGCTAAAGTTGTCTCCAGCTCAAGACAATTGATACTGTCTTATGAGCATTTGCTACAGTACTCCCTCTTCCAGTGAGTTTCGATGAAACCTAACAAAGTTGTCACTTGGGGCGGGGTGCAGATGAGGCAGTGAGCTCTAGGTTGAAGTGAAGGAGCTGATACAATTGGCCTCATAGTGAGACACAAGATCCATTGACGTATGGTGAGTTAACATCAAAGAATCTTGGAAGATCAGAAGTTGCACCATCTCATGGGGAGTACTGAAAGTATATTACTTACTATACGTCATCGGGCCTTGTGACTCACTACGAGGCCATGTTGTTGTTGTTGAAACCCAGACCGTCCGACCTACCAGAAAGGTGCAAGGTAACTTCTTGGACGGTCGGGAAGTACTACGAGGCCATGTGTAACAATCCCTTCACTTGAACTTAGGAGCTTGCTGCTTCATCTGCAACCCAGTGACAATTTTGTTTGGTTTCAACGAAATTCACTGGGAGGGGGCATGCTGTAGTGAACGTTCATAAGGCAGTATTAAATGTCTTGAGCTGGAGACATCTTTAGATCAATGCCATGATACTGGCCTACCATGTTTTGGCTCCGGGATCAAACCCAGGCACTGACAAGTAGGTGATTTCACTTTCTTGCCACACAGGCTTCAATGCACCACCATCCCCCCCCCCCCCCCCAAAAAAAAAAAAAAATCAGAAATATTGCAAAATTAACAATTCTAAGAAAAATCCCATTAGAAAATTTACAATTTGATTGGAGAAAATGATTCAAAATATTTACTCACACTAAAATGGAAGTGATTAGCCAGTACTTATTTGCAAATGGGTTGCTTTTCCACAGAAGATGAGAACGATGTACGAAATTCAATGATATTAACACTGGAAAAAAAAAATGATCATGATAAAGTATTGAAAAAAAATCATGAACTTTTCAAACACAATTAAAATTGATGGTAGTAGTGATGCAATCTTAAAGTATGTTATAATAAATTAGAAAACTCAAAATATATCTAACAATTCATAAAAGAAAAATAAACTGTTCCTTTTAACACACACACACACACACACACACACACACATATATATATATATATATATACAGGATTCTTATGAAAGTCTATAAGTGATATATTAGGTATATCTATAGTAAAGTATATATCTAGCATATATCAGTATAGGTTTATAGTATGGAATTTCCCAATCAAATAAGTGCTTTTGTAGCTCCCCTAGAAGAGGCTTTAAAGAGTTAGGATAATGAATGTGGCAACAAAGCAGGATAAACAAAAACGCCAATTACAAAATTGTAGAGGAATTAGTAGAAATCGACATCAGGAACAGACAAATTGAATATATGGAAGGCAATAAATATACATACATAAATAATAATTTTGCTATTTATTGGTACAAAAGTATCTGCACTGTGTAGAAATAATAACTTTAAACAAAGTTACAAAGCTTGTTCAAAATGTTTTCCATCCATGCCAAAGATCCATTAAATATAAGAGGTAGATATTATTTGCCAATGATGCATTTCTGCATTGCGTCATTTGCACTCTTGCTGTAAACATTTACATTTTAATTTGTGATTAATCCCTCACCAACTTTGTTTAAACATATCTCTGGGACTTTTTATGATAAAATGCTGAAATTTTGTACATCACTTTAGTAGTGTATGGAGCACATTTTACTCATTGAAAATGTTTTTTCACGGGGGCTGTATAAAAATTTAAATTTCGTATTTCTTCAAATTTAATCCCCTGAAAATTTTTATCGATTTCATAAAATTCTGTACCCTTTTTTTACGCAAATTTGTAATTTATTATATATGTCTAAGATCAATATTTAAGGAATAAAAGCTGAGGTTAATGTTTTTGGGACACCCTGTATATAAAAAATAAGAAAAAGCAAATACGGCAAAAATGAGAAAAGGCAATAATAATTAGCTCAAGATAAAAGATCAAGACATGGAGAACAATCCGTTGAAACTACATAAAAAATGGCGGTTAGTTCGAAATTGCATTCTCGTCAGGACAGCTATACAATTCAAATTAAAACCAAAAGATTAGCCAGTTTCTGATAATGACGATAGTATTTTACTATAGACACCATTGGAACTGTCTACTGGCTAATGGAAGGTGAAATAATAAAATCTGAAAGAATTAAAAACCAGAAATATAAACTTACAGGTACAGTCACCACGTGTGAGTCAAAATGCTCGCAGCAGAGCATTCTACTTCTAATCGTTAAAGCAAGTGGAAACCGGAATGATCATAATATTGAATTTGAACGTAAAAATTTTTTGAATGAAGACTTTCAAAAATAGTAATCAGTATAGGACTCAGGACAAGTGGAAAGTAGTCTTTCAAATATAGTAATCAGTATTAGACCATCTAGTTTTTGATTTTTAGACCATCTACTTTTTGATTTTCTATTAAATATACATATAATAAAAATATATAGATAAGGAAGCTAAAATATAGAACATAAAATATATAACATATCCTAGTTCAATAACATTAAAGATGTTAAATGATATCCGTCAAAGAGGATTTGAAATATAATATCCAACAGAAGGAAAACAGTGATACCAGAGAATTAAAATTGACCTTAATTTTATACTAAAAGTTGATATAAGTAATAAAACATGGGAATTAACAGTTTATAAGAGTGATACATACAATCTAAGCATGTGCGTCAAAGGAATGGTAAATGCTGAAGGCCCAAAATATTAAAATGATAAAAATTTAATGAAGAAAAAATGTTAATTTGAATACATGGAATTGGATAGAACCTCTGTAGATGTTACTTTTCAAGGATCTTCACATCCATAGAGGTTCTAAATGTGTTTTATATTATGATGCAACCACATGGTTGAAATATCATAAAAAGATCTGACACATTATAAAATAAAAATAATAATGGAAGTAATAAGAGGAAAGTGGAGGATGATAGTACAAAAAAAAAAAACAACTAAATATAACAATATTAACATAATTAATTTAACAAATGAATTAATAAATATTTTTTTAATGTTTCAACCATGTGGTTGTATCATAATATGAAACACATTTAGAACCTCTGTGGATGTAAAGATCTTTGAAATGTAACATCAACAGAGGTTCTATCCAATTTCATCTATTCAAATTTACATCTTTTCTTCATTAAATTTGTCATTTTAATATTTTGGGCGTCCAGCATTTACTATTCCTTTGACGCACCGTGCTTAGATTGTATGTATCATGCTTGTAAACTGTTAATTTAATTCCCATGTTTTATTACTTATATCAACTTTTAGTATAAAATTAAGATCAATTTTAATTCCCTGGTATCACTGTTTTCCTTTTGTTAGATATTATATTTCAAATCCTCTTTGACGGATATCATTCAACCTACATAATGTTATTGAACTAGGGTATGACATATATTTCATGTTCTATATTTTAGCTTCCTTATCTATATATTTTTATTCTTGACACATTGTAAAATTCTGCTGCATATGCACATGTTGGATTTTAAATTGTATCTACCATATAGTAGTTACTAATATTGATATTAATATATATATATATATATATTAATTATTGTTTTAACACACTATTGAAATTCGCTAACCTGTAAGGAATATTGTGTAAAGACATTATATTTGTTAATTAAATACAACTTACCAAAGCACAAAACTAAGAAGAAGGACAATACATTTTGACCAATAGTTAAAGCAGCAATCCATGACTCTGATCCTAACCTTTTCTCCTTACTGAAATAAAGAAATAATATTACAACACAGGTACGCTTTTTTTTCGTTAATAAATTTGATTTTTACAGTTATATCCTCAATGAATTAACCTTTCAGTGGACACACATGCAAAAGTTTTTGAGAAATAAGATGCATTAGGCATATAACTCGAAGCTCCACTCAATTTTTATCATAGATTATATTCTATACTAGAACAAATTACCTGGCATTACCCGTGTGCTAAATAAGCACCTACTACTTGAATAATCCAGATAACACCATTCAAATCCCAAATCACCTGTTCTGAATTAAAATCTTTCTTGCGACACAAATAAATGAAAATACTTCATCAACAATATTTACATTTATATTCTCAATGAATTAACCTTTCAGTCGGCGCACATGCAAAAGTTTTTGAGAAATATAGATGCATTAGATATATAACTTGAAGCTCCACTCAATTTTTATCATAATGTTGTGAATGCGTAATATGCCCTTTGGTGCCTGTCTCGAAGGCCAGGCGAAGAAATCTCAGTTCATGACGTGAACTCAGGGTTACCAGGATTTTCTAGTTAGAAGTAGGGTCTAAAGTTTTGGCGATTTATCACTCATTTGGCAACTTCCGCAATGTTCCAGAAACTTCTCAATAGAAAAATTATTCTTTGAGATATACAAATTTCCAGAAGTTTCTATGGAGAGACTATAAATAGGAGTCACCATGTATATTATTCCTGTTTACTTTGCGCCAGTGAATAAACGTAAGTTATCCAGAAACTTGGACTCGTTCTTGTATCCTGTGTATACATCTATGATTCTTGAGGATACGTTCATAACAATAGATTATATTCTATACTAGGAAGAATTACCTGGCATTACCCATGTGCTAAATAAGTACCCACTATTTATATAATTCAGGTAACACAACTCAATTTCCAAATAATCTGCTTTGAACTAAAATTATTCTCGCCACACAAATAAATGAAAATGCTTTATCAACAACTTTGAATCAACAACTTTGAAAATACTTCATTTTCTAGTTACAGAAATAACTCCTTTAACCCCTGAATTATTGCTATCTCAGCAAATTTTCATCTAATTTAAATAAAATTTTAACACAATACTTAAAAAAAAGTTATCTTTTAAATTCACAAAGTTAGAAAACCCCAAAACATAGAAGTTGTCATGTTGTGGTTAGAAAAGCCAGAACGTCTGCCACTTGCTCTGGAATTAAAGAAATGGAAGGAAAGAAGACCTGGTTAAAGCTCACCCTTTCTATTTAAGTGTTGGGCATGAGCAGAGTAGTTGAGTGGGGAAAAAATTGTTGTTACCGGAGTTTGCAATGAGGAATGAAAATATTAATGTTTATGCTTCACTTAAAAAAATGATTAAAAATTAAATTCCTTGCTAATTGAAAATTATCTTTTCTTAAAATGTGAACATATATACAGACCTTTTAGTCAAACTATATAATTGTCTAATCTTAGTTTTCCGAATGCGATGATATATATATATATATATATATATATATATATATATATATCACAAAACCTAAAAAATGCAAGTTTTAATGTATATTAAATATATATATATATATATAATAATAATAATAACTGTTCTACAGATTCGGTTCAAATAACATTGGAAAAAATGTTCTTTGATTCTATTAGGTTCAAGAAATAAATCACAACATTTGGTATTAGATTATAATCTATGCATTTTAGTTACATTTTATTTAAAAATAAAAAATTATTTACAATTCATGTGAATTTTGTTAAAATATTGTAAATTATTAAAATTTGATGAATAATTCTAATTAATGTACAAACAATATGTATTTACTTTTGTCTTGAAAAATATTTTTTTCATTACTCCACAGGATAAATTAATACTGTGTGGGTGCTTCTTTTAGAATGATTTAAACCAGTATTGGTACTCTCTGATATCAAAAGGTTGAGGATATCTGCAATTAGTGATATGCAATGCATCTATATGATATGTATAGTTATAATGTATTGATATGGCATATTGATGCATATCATTTAGTGATGCAATGACACTGTATTAATACTACTACATCAATACAGTATTAAATTTTCTGAATTTTGTGGTTTTTGATATTAAAATTAGAATAAAGATTGAATTAGAAACTAAATAATATTTCTACAAATTATATATTAAAATTGAATTATATATAAAAGATAATTGTAACACAACTTGAGAGAATATTGATTACAGCATTATTAGATTAATGATGCCAATTAGTATAATCCTGTTTGTATAAATTAAAAGCAACTGGATATGATTTAAATAAACAAAATTCCCAATAGTTAAAAAATGCAGTATCTTTAAATTGCATGATTAATATAACTATCATTCCCTGAAATTTATAAAATTACTCAATTAACTTAGTAATTTTAGTATTTTAGTTAATTAGTAATTTTATAGAGTAATTTTTTTTTGTATTTAATCAAGCTATTTTGCATGCAGTTATTCTAAGAACTTTGCCATTTTTGGAATAAACTACAAGAATATTTTTTTTTAGCAAAAAATATTATTTTCCAATTCCTTTTATCATTATGAGAAATAATCACCATTTTTTAAAAAATTAAATAAAACTCACAAAATGAAAATATGATCACAAATTGAAGAAAATCATTGACATGATATATATTGAAAGCTATATTGTATCAATACACAGTAAGTATCATATCATATACAAGGGTATCAATATGAAATATCAATGTATCGTAAGGTCATGTATTGATACATTGATACAGCTGTATTGATATGCTCATCACTACTTGCTATAGTATAAGAAAGCAAAAATGATGTGCTCATTAGAAGGTTAATCTATATTAACGTGTGATGGAGGTTAAAATATGTGAAATTTCTTACTCGATGTTGAGAAAAATCCAGCAAATGCGGGAGTCACTCTTTAGGAGACTATTACAAAAACTGGACATGATGCAGGCAAAGCTAAAAGCTGCAATTATCACAGAGGGGCAGAATTTGGCACAGTAGTAGACAATAAAAAACATAAATGCCTGAAATTAAAATTGTATCATATTGTATGAAGTAAAAAAATAAGTTTTCAAATATAACATGTATATAACTTATGACCATACTGGTTTATATAATTATTACTGTTACATTTATAAACATCAAATAATATTTAAACTAAATCACTCAAATTGTTGTAAAACATAGCATATAACAAATAAGTAATGGTTTCAACTAGAAGAAGAAAAATAAAATACTAAACTTGTTGATTTCATTACTTATTTGTTATATGTAGCAATATTAACAAAGTTTTTATTTTATTATTAAATATCATGCCTCTATAGTGCATACTATCTATCTCTATGCATTTATCCCCAATATATAGGAACAGCAATAAATATAATTGTAACAAACTCAAAGGTTGAGCCAGCAAGCACATATTTTTTAATATTTGTAGGGGTGAAAAATCGCAACTTTTTATTTAATCTCTAATAGCTCTAACATGTTCTCCTGTGATTATGGGAATACATAATAACCCTGATTTAACTAAGGTATTTGCACATTTGTATGGACATGCTTGGCGCATTTTTAAAATAATCATTATAATTGCACATTTTCTTATCTTTTGATCTGAGATTGCACAGCTGTTCATTCTGCAAATAGGTAGAAATTTTTGTACAAGGATTTTTACTTAACTTTATACTCTCTGTTATATAACAGGTTAAACAGCTGTTAATCTTTAAATTGGGATTGTAAAATCTGTACACTAAGTAAAAGCACATTATCAAGCATAATAATTACATTATAAAATATTAGGTAGTTCCGTAAAATCTTAGGTAGGCTAAATGTATGAAATAACCTTATATGTTATAGTTATATATAAATATATAAGAAATAATATCAATGTTGCAAATGTGCTACAGTAAAAACTACATAAGTGTACATAAAGTGCAATATTACTATATAAGGAAATAAAAGAATACAATAATCTGCAGACAAATCTTGATGAGGTAAGTCAAAAACGATCACAACTGTTGATGTTACACAGTTGAAATATTATTGCAATATTTTTACATAATAAGAAAATAATTACATGTTAAACTTACTTGTTTATTAGCTACTTTAAGATTTTTTCCAGTAGCTAGTGTCATCACGTGAGAATTGACAGGATTTCCCAGCAAGGACAAACTTAGTAGTGGTATCTCAAGACAGATCATCCACAGCATGTGTGCAAGAGGAAGTGGTAATGGCAAGAAGAAAATGGCAGCAATCACATGAAGGAGGGTGATGCTCAGACAACAGCACAGCATAAATAGGAGACCATCTTGAACACAGCACATGAAATGTCTTGCCTGAAATGCAAGGCATTCTGGGATAACACTTATATGTATTAAATCTAACAACAATAGGTTTGTCTTAGAGAAAAGGCTAAAAAAGAATGTGGCTCTGGGCTTTATTTTAAAGGTGTAAAATTTCAAATGAAATTTGCTTTTAGAGGGCAAATACTGCACTGATTCCCAGACATTGCAATACATCAATAAGTGCAATACACTTTGTGCGAAGGATAAGGAGAACTTGAGTAATGTATATAAGCACAAATAACAGCAGTAATGCAGAATATCGCTGTTTCGAGGATACGTTGGATCTCCTTTGTCAGTGCAAGAGAACTAACAAATCCAAAGTCCAAAAGAGGAATGCATTCCTATTTTGGACTTCGGGTTTTGTTGGTTCTTTTGCACTGATGAAGGGGATCCAACGTATCCCTGAAACAGTTGCATATTGCATTGCTATTGTTATTTGTGCTTATATACGTTGCTCAAGTTCTCCTTATTGCAATATATGCTCTTTACACATTCGCCAAAACATGTTTCGAAAAATACCCATTTCAAATTTTCAAAAGAATGACAATTATTCTAACTTTTCAAATCAGCACTAAATTAATATTAAAATTATTCATTAAATGTAACCTGGATAAATGTGGAGATTAGTTAAAAGTGTATTCTTAATTAATGCATTTTATTTTTCTGAGAATCTGCTATATGAAAGTATACTTTTACTAATAGAAAAAAGGAAAGAGTCAAACAAGTTCACATATACATAAAACTTACAGTAAAATTAAAAGCTTATCCCACTACATTAAAAAAAAGTAGTCAACGCCATCACTGCCACTATTTGATAAATCCTAAGTCCATGAGTTGGTGAGCGTCAGCAAGCAAGGGACTTGAAGGCAGTTGTGTGCACTGGCCAGGAGGCAAGAGCTCATGAAGCAAGTTCCAGGGATTGATGAGCACCAGTGAACAAGTATTGACCCCAATGGGCATACTATGCCTGCGTAGACGGTGGCATGAAAGAGCTCGCGAAGCAAGATATGGGGGGTTAATGAGCAGAGAAGGGCCAGAGTTTGAGAAATTTTCCTTTTGTGGCAGTCAATTTTATAACTGCAGAGTTGTAGTGGGAAGGTGAACATTTGCAGTGTGTTTTAGTTAAAAAGGAATTTTACTGGGCGAGTTAAAACAAAATTCATTTACTGCCCACAAACAGTTATGAAGTAACAAAAACAATAAAAGCAAAACATCATTGACTTCGATGTTGCTTACAATAATAGTTATTAAAGATCAATGCTTCAGCTGAGCCTAATCATAGCCATCAAAACATAACATTGGCTGTACATGCATATTGATAAAAACTACTTGCTGCCACAAGCAAGAAACACAATTAATAAAGTTTAGTTGAATTTATGCATCGCTCACCTAGTCATCACCCCCCATGGTGTCTTTATCAGCACTGGGTATTTATCCCTATTTTTATGGTAACACTACCGAAGTATGCTAATTTCCAGGGATATGGAAAATTAGCATATTTCGATAAGTCAAGATTCAATCTGTAGGTACTCAAATGAAATTCAACTAGACACTAAATCACAATATTATGTATTTAAAAAATATATATATATTGCATAACAATAACTTTTTAGGACAATATAAACAAAGCTAGAAAAGCATAAAACAAATACCTCCATGATCAGGTGATAAAGGCTGATTGGTTCATCCCGATGGAAGCAAAGACCACATGGAAGACTATTGAGAATTGAGCTCAAATGTGTGGGGCCAAACAGTCTTTGATTTGGAACAAATTGAAAGACTGGTTGCTGTATGCATAATTGTGGATGAAGAGGATCTATAGCAATACTAAACATAGGATAGAAATAAAACTGAATAAGTGGAAATGCATTTGAAAATTAAGGCATTGAAAATCTTAATATTTATATGATATATCTCTGTCCTTATGGTTGATGCAGACAAGTGTTAAATACAAACAATATACACACAATATTCAATTGTTTTTCTTTTTGTGTATATTATTTATATTTTAATATTTAACATGTAAATAAGTATGGAAACACGCCAATTTAGAAAAAACTTAAGTAGTAAACTTAGCAAAGACAACCAAGTTATTTGGTAAAAAAGTGTGCAGTGATGAAGGACATCCTTCATCTTAAAAATTTATATTGCCACTGATGAAGGATGTAGTGACGTCTGAAAGTATACTGGATTTTTAATTTCTTTTTTACCAAACAACTTGGTGGTCTTTACTATATCGTTTTAAAGATTTAACATTTAGCTTGTTCCTGAAGAATTAATTCAAAATACAGTATAAAAATACTCACAGAACTCACTTGAAGAGGGTACACCTGACCCCCGATTTACACGGAAGATAGGTTCTGCACAAATCCGTGTAAATTGAAATCTTGGATTTTGCTAAGTAAAATAGTGTAAAATGAAAATAACCCCAAAATGTGCATGATTCAGTCATTTTTTTAAGTAAAACAAAAGTAAGACATCTTAGAAAACTTAAAATTATACTTGGTTTATAAAACAACAAACACATATGAATGTAGTAATATAACATATTTAATTTATTTTACATTAGGAACAAAGAACAAAAAAACAAAAAGACCCTTAAAAATTAATTATAAGTTTAATCACTGTCATCACTTTCATGTACTATCAGTCTTTTCTTTCTGATAGGTATGATGTCACTTTCATCACTTGAGCTTTCTTGATGCGATTCTGGCTCAATGGTTGACGAATTAGGCAAGATCTCGGGTTGACAAGACTTTGTCATGAAAACGGTAATTAACAATTATGTAGGTTTTTTGCTAAATCTTTATAGACCTCTTCATATTGATTTAAGCATTTACGAAGGTCTCGCTGGAATCGGAGAGCTTGATCAACATTTGTGTCATATTGTAAGAAATGGTTGCCCAATTTTCTTCCCAAATCAAGTTCTACGCTTATGATTCTTGCTGTGAACGCAACTGGTTCAGATTGCTCTTCATCAGAATCATTGTCTTCATCATGTTTGTTTGTTTCATGAATCATGTTAATTAAATCATCTTCATTCAATTCTTCATCAGCCATTATTTCTTCAATATCTGCCTGAGCTAAATCTTCAAAACCTTCTCTTCCTATAGTATGGGCCAACTCAGTGATCTGAGAATATTCATGCTCAATTGGTGATTTATCATTTCCACTTTCAACAACATCCGGTCATATTGCTTTCCAGCAAGCGTTGATCGTTGATTGTTTGATCTGAGTGTATGACAGTCCAACATGCTTAACACAATCTAAAATTGTAAATTTCTTCCAAGCATCCATCAGAGTAAGAGATTCATCATTCTCCATTTGTTCTAAGATATACCTGAAAGTTTGCTTGATGTACAGTGATTTAAAAGTCAAAATTATCCCTTGATCTAACGGCTGTAATAAGGAAGTTGTATTCTTTGGTAAAAAATCAACTTTTACATTTTCGTGTTGCATATCTGGAGAATGACCTGGTGCATTATCAATTAATAGAAGAGCCTTAAAAAGCAATCCCTTTTTACTTAAATAATTTTTGACATCTGGAACAAAGAAGTTATGGAACCATTCATTGAAAGCTATGGCAGTGACCCATGCTTTTCTATTAGCCATCCAATAGACGGGAAGGTTTTTGATATTTATTCCTTTGAATGATCGTGGTGATTTTGATTTGTTAATCACCAATGGTTTCATCATATAATCGCCAGAAGCATTGCAACAGAAAAGAACTGTTATATGACTTTTCGCTACTTTATGACCACTAGCTGATTTGTGAGCTTTGGCTATAAAGGTTCTTTCCAGCATTTTTTTCCAGAATAATCCAGACTCGTCAGCATTGAAAATCTGACCAGAAGTGTAGGAGTTAGCGGCGATGATTTCAGCAAGTTTTGCCGGATATTGTTGTGCCGCATCTGAATCAGCAGATGCACTTTTACCTTTCATTCTCAGATTATGTAAAGAATGTCTTTGTTTGAATTTCTCGAACCACCCATGGCTTGCGGAAAAAGATACCTTCTTTCATCGGACGAAGTCGACAGTGACTGATTCTTAAGTGATTGATAAATCTTCAAAGCTTTATTTGTAACAGCATTGGTATTGATCGGGATTCGCTTTCGAGTTTGGTCTTCTATCCATATCACTAAGGCTTTTTCCATATTTTCCATTGTAACATCTCTAACATATGAAGTCGTACTCATACTGCTGCAGGTTCCAGCTGCTACACTTTTTCTAATGGAGTCTTCATTTTTTTTTATTGTCCTTATTGTGGCTTCATTCATGGAGTAAAATTTAGCAACATCCGTTACTCTTTCTCTATTACGTAGATGGTCTAATATTTGAATTTTAGTTTCTAAAGAAATAACTTTTCATTTGATTTTTTTTCAAATCCTTTGACATTATAGAACTTTAACAAAATTAAGCAAACTAATTTAAGCAAACTATAAAGATGCAAGAAAAACTATAAATGTTGAAAACTTACCAGTTCAAAAGATAAACGCACAATAATATAAGCTTTGCTGCTAAAATATTTCTGCACTATGTACTTGCATGAACCAGATAGCTTTACTGTTGTGAAATACGAGGCATGTTTTTTAAGTAAGTACCGTTTTGGAATTAAAAAAAGACGTGCAAAGATATCGCAATAATTTTATTTCTACATGAAAGCCTGTACCTTAATCTACTTTTCTACATAATTTCCGTGAATATTGAGGCACTTGTCATAACGTGGCACCAGTTTTTGAATACCCTCCTCATAAAATTCTGCCGCCTGACTTGTTAACCACTGTATCACAACTGTTTTGACTTCGTTATCGTCTTGAAGACGCTGATCACCCAGGTGTTTCTTCAAGTGCAGGAACAAATGGTAGTCGCTGGGCGCCAGATCAGGGCTGTATGGAGGATGATCTAGAGTTTCCCATTTAAAAGATTTGATGAGATCTTTGGTCCGATTAGCCACATGTGGACGGGCATTGTCATGCAGCAAAACGATACCCTTACTCAACTTGCCACGTCTTTTGTTCTGGATTGCATGACGCAGATTGTTCAATGTCTCACAATAAGACGCTGCATTGATTGTCTCATTACGAGGCAGAAACTCCACTAGCAATACTCCTTTTTTGTCCCAAAAAACTGTGCACATGATTTTCCGGGCAGAAATTGTTTGCTTAAACTTCACTCTTTTGGGTGATGATGAATGTCGCCATTCCATGGATTGTTGTTTTGATTCTGGTGTGACGTAGGCCACCCATGTTTCGTCACCAGTAACAATTTGGTCTAAAAAATCTTCACCTTCATTGTGGTACCGCTCAAGGAAAGTCAATGCACTGCCTAAACGTTGGGTTTTGTGCAAATCCGTCAACATTTTTGGAACCCAACGTGAACACAATTTCCGGTAATTCAAGTTCTCGGTCACAATGCGATACAAAACACTACGAGAATATTGAGGAAACCAGTCGCACATTGATGAAATTGTAAAGCGTCTGTTTTCTCTCACCTTTTCTTCCACTTTCTGCACCAAATCTTCATTAAAGACCGAAGGACGCCCACTCCGTTCTTCATCATGCACATTTGTGCGGCCATCTTTAAATGCTCTCACCCATTTCCTTACCATTCCATCACTCATAATGTTTTGTCCGTAAACTTCACAGATCTCACGATGAATATCGATCGGTTTTACGCCTTTAGCACTAAGAAATCGTATAACAGCCCGTACTTCACAATCGGCGGGACTCACGATTGTCGGAGGCATCTTAAACACTCAGTAAACAACGTATACAATGAAGAATCAGACTGTAATGGCGTCAGTGCGTAGACAAGAGATGTAGGTAACCAGCGCGCATGCGCGGAACGCCGACCGTAGCGCTGCGGCGGCGGAATCGCAAAACGGTACTTACATAAAAAACATGCCTCGTACATATGGGGATCCCCCTATTATGGGGATTTCCCTATACGGGGATTCCCCTAAATGTATGTATTTTACAACACCGGGAATCCCCTGTTATTTTCATCAGTGTTACCAAAGGAATAAAATTCAAAAATGTCATTGAATCTTTGTATAGGCGTATATGGAGCGGAATATACATTTTTATCAATTTTTTTAAATCTGTTAATTTATAAACCGTGTAAAAGCGAAATCGTGTAAAACAAGTACCGTGTAAATCGGGGGGATAAGTGTATTCCCAAAGTTAGGATAATACGTTTGTTGAAGCCAACATCATTCAGAGACTGACTTTACACTCATTATACAAAACATGTGGGTCCGTAAGTCCTTCCGAGAGGTTGGCGGTAGGGGAAGGAGGGTACGGTCCCTGTGGATGCCTCCCCCACTGGGTTCGGTCTAAATTGGGTGGCACTTCCCGGCCGTCCAAACGGTTACCTTACACTTTTTCTGGTAGGTCGGAAGGTCTGGGTCTCAACAACAACACTCATTATACAATCCTCCATGTGGAATAGCTGATATTTGCAATGGCAGCAGGGAAATTTGCTATGTACCATAATTTTGTGAATCTCTATGTGCTAGGATTGAATTTGTTGGTTTCCAAAATTATGGCACACAGCAAGCTTTCTTGCTGCCATTGCAGGTATTGGTTATTCCATGCCGACAAGCACATATTGAGAGCAAAACTTGTCCATGACTGATATTACCTGCAATAGGAGCATACTACTAACATACAGATATATATTAGTCAAATTGACCCGTTTCAAAAGCAAATAGATTCCTCCACAAGATGAGAGAAGAAGATATTCCAAGTAAAATCAATCCGACTGTAAGTTTGCTAAGAACAACTGACCTGCCTTATGATTAGAAGGAAAAGGGACATTTAACTTTTTGAAACTAATTATTTTGAATAATTTATATAGTATGCTGATCAGTATCCAAAGTATATTTTAATGTGGGTTTTTCTGCAGTCATAATTTTTTTTGTTTTTGTTTCCATTAGAGCTTGTGATTGATGTAATACCATTTATTTATTATCTTCTTCAATTAAACTTAGTTAGATATAAAATCTTTTCTTTCTTCGATTTTGAGTTGAAAAAACATGGGCCATCTCAAACATGAGTGGGAGAGTAACAATATATAAATGAAATTAAAAGTATACAAAAGCTGTTTTATACTATCAGCAAGAAACATTTTCCCTAAAAGATTTAAATATAATGCTTGTGTTCCTGATAAAATAGTGTTAATATCTATTTCAGATGAATTAATAACAAATTGAGCTGAAAAACTGTGTTTAATTTTTTTTTTAAACTTTATTTTAAACATGCACATATATATGTACAGTCAACTCCCCTGATATGTACAGCAGGGGGGAGAGAGGGATTAAAAGAATTCTTGAAATTCAGAAAATTTACAAAATTTAAAGTTGATGCAATCTTGCAATGTCATTCTTTCTTGTTTACTCTACTCACAAACATAAATTGTATATGAAACACAAATCTTTCTTATCGTCATTATTCTTCATTCTTATTTTAAATTAACTAATTATTTTAAATTAAAATGCCATCTGTTAACTTCTTAAACCTCATTATACTATAAAAACATGTTTCGAAGAATTTTTTATCAGGAAAAAATAAAGAACATTTATTAAGATTTGTAGAGGGAAAAAAAAAAAGAAATCTATATCTGCAGGTGTACATAATTAAATTATACCAATGTCATGTCAACAGGATATTAAAAGTGCAAATTCACGACTTTTTCTTAACACTTTTGTGATCTCATTGCCTTCTCATCTATGCCTTAAGATAACATTTCTTTAGACTTATGTTGTCAAAGATATCCATAGTAAATATTAGATATATTTCATAAAATGATTAAACAATTATATATTAGCATGAAGATAAAAGCCCCACTACAAAGTTATATTTCAAATTCAATGTAAATTTAGCCTTATATTTTGCAGTTTCAATTTAAGAGAACCTGTTAAATATTTAAATGAATGACCGAATCAACAAATCAGTATCTTAATAGTGTACAAAATATACTGCAGTAGAAGAATGGATCAAACCAAAATTCTAATTCATTCTCTTGAAATAGCTGCATTCCTAAGTACTCAAATTGCTATTTACATACTGTTATTCCGAAAAAAGTTCAGCATTTTTTTAATAATATATTTGAAAAATAGTTTTTCTGTATAAAAATACACAATAGCAGTTTTTTGATATACTGTTGCAAAATAGCCCTCAATTTCAATAATAATTATATGTTTGCAAAATAACTTTTTTGCATATAACATATAATAATTATCAAAATTTTACTCGATGCAAACAGATTGCATAAATGGAAAATATTTTCACAATTAAATGAAATAAACCAAGGATCAAGTGCAGATATCACAATATTGTTGCAAAATAGTCCTTCATTTCATTAATATTGTTTGAAAAAAAGTTTTTAATATTTATAATACGAAATAATTATAAAAACCATAGTCGATGTAAATAGGTAGAAAGATAATCATTGGTCATATCTCTCATGATTAAGTAAGAATCGCTACTTACGAGTGCTGATTTAGTAATTATAAGGAAACAGATTTTCAGATGTAAGAACAGGAAAACTGAAAATTCGAGACTCTGTGTTCCAATTTCATGACATTTTCAAGACCGATTTCACATTTTTTTTCACTGGCATAGAAATTACATACTTTTAAATGATACGATGGGAAAAAGAAAATATGGTAAACACAAGATTTCAGAGATATCAAAAATGAAAATTTTGGATTTTCAGATGTGATTCAATTACATCACCCTAAAAGAATTCCAAGGAAAACCTGGTCCACAATTACCCCTGGGGCTGTTATCTGTCTTCTGAGCATAATTTTAACTTTGGGAAGATACTCCCCCTATATGCAAGTTTTGTGATCATGAACTGAATTATCATATTTTACTAATTTCTGTAAGGATAAAAAATAAGTAGTTTTAAAGATTTTCCTGACAAATTAAGTAAGTGACTTAACCCTTTATGGACGGTTGACATGCCCGACCGTCAACTGCGAACTTGCATTCAAGGACGGTCATCACGCATTCGCGTCGGAGAAAATTTAACCCTGAAGGACGGCTGTCACGGGTGCACGTTTTCATATGGAACATTTTTATTTGAATTTATTTGTCTACTAGATGGCGTTAAATGTCCATGTGAAGAACTCCAATGTATTTTGCAGATACTTGACCTTGGCATAGGAGGGATCTAATGAATCATTTCTCCATCTGGAGAGGTGAAACATGGTTTTGTAATATAAACAAACAGAGCACTTCTCGCAGCTTCTGCTATTTTATAATTGAGTTCCGGTTCTTGTTTTGATTTTAGCTTAATGATTTCATTGGTGAATCATAGGAATATAAGAGAGTATTTTTTTTTATGTTTGGGTTTTAGAGGAATGTGCAGCAATGAAATCATTAGGTTATTTCGGATAAAAGAATGGAAGCAACTAACGAGTATTTTGTATTGATATATGTATGAAAAATATACATCAAATAGATCAAGTATTTCTTTTATTCCTGAAAAAAGTAGATTACTGTGTTGAATAGGTGATTTTTAGTGAATTTTTTTTTAGAGTTAGGCTTAGTGCAAAAAATTAGCCGTCCTTTGGGCCATGGCAGTTCCGGAATGCCACCGTCTGCAAAGGGTTAAGGGTGTTTTTCATCGAAATTACAAATTCTAAAATTTTTTGGTAAACAATCATCTTTTTATACAATAGTATGATTATGTAATATTTTTTACCAGCCATACTGTACAGGATGAGTACACTTTCTCGTAAAAAAATTTCAAGGACTTTCAAGTACTGTGTAATTTTTATTCAATGACGTCAATCAACCCTTCATTATGTAGTTGTATATGTTTCTGGGAGGAAAAATAAATGGCAAACTAATGTTATTGTTGAAGCTATTGAGGAAGTTTTTAGGAAAAAAAAAATCTATGTTGTTTACGAAATTTTTGGGAACATAAGAGCCGCTAGGGAAATTTCCAGTGAAAGCAGAACTTCTTAGAGAAACACAATGCCAAAGATCTGTGGAACAATTTCCTCCCTGCTTTTTTTAAGCACTTTCAAGGACTTAACCAAGAAAATGAGAATTTTCAAGTACTTTCAAGGTCTTGAAAATGGTCATTTAAAATTCAAGTACTTTCCCAATTTTCAAGCATCTGTATGCATTCTGACTTACATTCAAGGAATTTAACCAGTTAACAAAAATATTATGTAACATTTTTCACAATTTTAAACTATTAGACATGAAAGTAATATCTGCTGCGAATACAATACCTTGCATCTGACTGGAGAAATATAGACATATTTTCCATGTTTGCAGAACTTCCCAAGCAACACACAACTTCCCCATACTCTTGCATGATGCAGATCATTTCTCTAGTAGCATCAGCAGTGCAGTCGGTAAACAGAGAAACTTGGAGAGGAACATTGTCAACATTTTCAATATGGGGTCGGATATTATTTGTTCCTTTGGGTAGTTTTGCCTAAGGAAAATATATAATGTATGCAAATATAAGCACTGTTCTGTGGTTAATATATTTGCAATAATGTTATTGATGTGTTTGTTCACAAATTTCTTATATAATATGATAAATATAGAATATAAGGGTACTTTTCCTTTAGTCTGGCGCATGTGATAAATTGCCAAATATAGTTTAATCAGGCAACAGTTGAGCCATGGCAATTTGAATATGGACCTATGCCCACTATATAGGATTATTTCAATAGCGCTTAACTCTTAAAAACATCACAGAATCTGGCTTCACTGATTGTTGGAGGTAGGATGTGTAGCAACAGCTATTTGTGTAGCAAGTGTTCTGTGGCACATAGAGCACTGGCTTACTTCCGCTGCACAGATGTTAGTTTAATTTCAATTTATGGACTTATTTCACAGCACATAAAGAGCATACATTTATGGCCAAACGCATTTCTCCCAGGGCTTGAAAGGTTAAATTTCACGAATCAGAATGCCAAAACACAAAATATTTTCCATGAAAAATAATTGCCGCAAAAATAGAAATAATGTAATTTATTTTCAAACAATATAGAAATAGAATACTGTTACAAAGCATATGTTGTTCTAATAAATAACATACTTAAACCATATTTGATGATTTATCGCTTGTACCTGGTTAAAGGAAAAGTACTAAAATAAGTTAGAAGAAGAATATATAGTTTTTAAAATGAGAAAATATTTATTAAATTAAAAGTGCTTCCATGCATGAAACTTCAAATATTTAATATTCAGAGTTATGGCAATGACTTATATTTAAAATAGAATGAGGGAAAATTATGTAAAATGTCAATAATATAAAACTTCATCTCATCTTCAAAATACTGCACACACTAAATTTTATGGCTCAATTGGTTTCAAAGGCCAATAAGGCTTTTTCTTCAGGATAAACAGGAAGCACAACCTTGCTTATACAAACAAGTTCGGCTCTAAACATGAGGTATCCAAGTCTTCAATTGCTGACCATGCTTGGGACTCTAATCAAGATTTTATTTTTTTGGAAGCCAAGATCATTTTTATGCATAATTCAATATTTAAATTGTACTTTCTTGAAAGTTTCTCTATTTTTTTTTTCTCAATCAAAATTCAATTAGCACAATTCAACCGGTTGCATAGTTTTTATTTTTCCACTACTCTTCTGATTCAATCGTTAAATAGAAATTGCAAATTTTTATAAAGGCCTCATTTCAGCTCTGCTCATGATGCCAAGTGGTAACGATAATGAAAGTCTCAACAATAAATTCAGTCATGGAGGTAAAGGTCTCTCTTAACTTCATGGATTTAGTATTCTAGATAATAAAATTATTTTTAATTGTTTAAATGATTTAAATATCGTTATCACCATTTGCAACAATGAAATGTTAGATTTTGAAGTTGAATGGTGAAAAAAAAAAAATTGAATTTTAATTTCAAAATTATATATATATACAAGATAGGATCAAAAAGTTCAGAAACTGTGCTGATATCTCTAACCCTGATTGGAGGAAAGGGGAGCTATTTTACCGTGGTGTAGAGGAACATATGACACGAGATGTGGAAAGAAAGAAGCAGGTTCGTAGTGCAGGATTTTTCCAGACAATGTGTGCTAGTGAACTGTAGTCATTCGCGTTCGTCGAATATGAAAATGGCGTTTGAAGAACAATGTGTAAATATCAAATTCTGTCAGCATTTGGGGAAATCGCCGTCAGAAACATTGCACCTGCTGCAGCAGGTGCAATATTTCTTTCAGCAATTTTCCCAAATGCTGGCAGAATTTGATATTTACATGCTGTTCTTCAAACGCCATTTCCGTATTCGATGAATGCGAATGACTACAATTCACTGACATGCATTGTCTGAAAAAACACCTGCTTCTTCTTTTTCACATCTTGCACCATATGTGCCTCTACACCACCGTAAAATAGTTCCCCTCTCCTCCAATCAGGGTTGGAGATATCAGCAGCACGGTCTCCAAACTTTTTGATTCTACCTTGTATATATATATATATATATATATATATATATATATATATATATATATATATATATATATATATATATATATATAAATACTTTGAAAATTGGTATAAAATAAAACTGAGGCCGTTTCAAAAACTGGGCTTGGGCAGTCTTTTGAAATATATATAGCTGTAGTTTGATGAAAAAAATGGAGATTCTATGATAAAAATTGCATAAGGAGATAGATTTTTAGGTGAATATTTATTTATCTCTTTTTAAATTTTTTTTTTCATCATTCGGAAATGAAAACTCTGTAACAAAGAAACTACCGATGCTTTTCTTAATTTTCAACACCTGAGCAACAAACTTGAAACTTTTAGCTTGTGAAAAAAAAAAAAAAAATAAAATAAATAAATAAAAAAGGAGATTGCAGTCCTGAAATTGAGGCGCCAGTTGGATTTTTAACATGGGTGTCCCTGTTGCCCTGAGATTTCTGGAATTTGTCTGCCATTTAAAAATCTGTGGAAAAATATTTTCAACTTTTTCGAAATTCTGGCTCTTCTCAGCGCACTTTTAAATATCTTTAGCTCCCATTTAAAAGAAATTCGAGATTGCAGATTGAAAATTGAGGAAGGAGATATGTTTCTTAAGACTGGGTCAATTTTCCTTGCTTTTAAAAAGTTTTTTGAACGTATTTAACATCTATTGATTTTTTTTTAAAGTTTCTTGCAACTCCTGAGATGGAATGCTACATTTTAAACAACAGACCACAAGGTGTAAGGCCAATTTATTGGCTTCCGAATAAGGAGTGCATACATACAAATATGGATTTTCACATTTTAATTAATAAGACTGTTGCAGAGAAAGAGGAGAAAAAGCAAACAAACAAAACAAGGTTCTTCTTAAATTAAAAGAAAATATTAATATTAAATTTGTTTTTTGTTATGAACATGCTTTCAGATGGAATTTGTTGCTTTATATATATATATATATATATATATCACACACACACACAAAAGAAAGAAATCTCTAAATTAAATAAATTAAACTGAAAGAGTGTAGGACAGTCAAAAAGTTAACAAGTAACAGTGAGAATTAATTGACAAGAAATGAATCTCAATTTTTGTGAATGTGTGACATATTTTAGTCATTTAACTTAAAATCTGTTTTTCATCATTGTTTATGCCAGTGACTAGACACTTGTTTGGAAGCCTACATAAGACTTTAACTTTCAACTACTACATAAAAACAGATAATTTTCTTTTACTATATTTCTATCACTCCAACATTGTATTAATATATGGCATGATTAAACTTTGATGTATTATTTGTATTTTTATAATGAAAACAGATGAAAAGTGTACAAAATCTTTTAATTAGGCTTGTCTAGTTTTGACCTAGTATTCTTAAAAGAAAAAAAAAAAGTAAAAATTTTAAATGTTTTTAAAGAAAGATAATAAGTTAATTACTGTACAGAAATTGTGAAAAATACTCTCTCTCTATATTTATATAAATAAAAAAATTAAAAGTAGGCTTGTTTGTGTTTAATACTAATTAAAAAAAATTCTGTTTTAGGTTAGACTGGTAAAATTTCATGGTGGCCACCAGTTTATTGAACTGAAGGCTTTTTAAAATTAATTATCTACCAGCCACTTACAATTCTAGATTTGCTGTCTACTGGGAATTTTTTTTTAAATTTGTAAGGTTTTATAGCAATTGTGTACCAATATTAAAACTGCAATTAAGGAAGTAATATGCATATTTCTTTTACTAAACACTTTGCTGGTAATAATTATTTGATGTAAAAGAGGTCACTAACCGAATTTCTGAGTTTTTACTTTTAGTTTTATGCCAAATCAGGTTCCAGCAGACTATAAAAAAATTTAAATTTAGGGTATTTTAATTTCCTTATATGGTGTATTTTTTTACATGGCGATTATGTTTAATTGTTGGTTTTGTATTAATGTAAGTGATTTATGTGTTTTTAAAGCAGTAAAATATACTTTTAATTTTGGGTCTTGTACTGAAATCGCCTTGCCCCCTAATTATGGCTTTGTCCATCACACAAGGGAACAAACAATCTAATCAATTCACATAAATTATAAGATGCAGTGGCCATTAGATGCCTAAGATTTATTTTCAAATGTTAAAGACACTGGCTTATTACATATTAAACGTGCAATAAAATGATATCTATATAAATAAAATTGAAAATCTGTCTGTCTGTTTGTCCCATCATCACGGGAGAACGGCTGAACCGAATTTGATGAAATTTTGTGGGTAGCCTAGAAATAGCACCACTTAAAATTTAGTCTATGGTTGGAATTTCTACAACCAGTGATTCTCGAGATATTAGTAAAAAACGAAACTTTCGTTTGTCTCATCATCACGAGAGAACGGCTGAACCGAATTTAATGAAATTTTGTGGGTGGCCTTGAAATAGCCCCCCATAAATTTTGCCCAAGTTTCAAGTTTCAAGTTTCTAAGTCCAGGGGTTGTCGAGATATTAATGAATAAAGGAACTTTTTTTATAGGAGTTCTACTCTCCAACTCCGTGGTTTATCCAAACGGAAAGGATAAAAATCGTTTGTTTAAAGCGTCAAAGGGAATTAAAACTTTATTTTTGAGTTTGATGCAGGATTTTTGCATTAAATAGTCACTATCTGAAAGCATGAATTGCTTGAAACATGAATTTAAATGGAAAAATCTACCTCCATGTTTTTACATGTATTAACCTCCATGTATTTCATAAGCTTTTACTCAACGATTAGAAGTATAAAGAAATTAAAATGGTTATTTAATTTCGCATTTTATGAGGAAGATTCTATCTTATATCATATTGCTCGGCAAAGGAATGGAATTAAATGTGTTTGTTAATGATTATTATTATTTTTTCTATTTGTATAATAAATAAATGGATGTAAAAATATATTTTATAAATGAACGGTTTGATTGTTCTTTTAATTATATATATTGCGGACTGTTTACATTACTTTTATTTATTTTAGCAAAGAGGTTTCAAGCTCATATATTGTGTTTAGCTAATAAACTCATAATAAATGAACGGTTTGATTGTTCTTTTAATTATATATATTGCGAACTGCGTACATCACACTTTCATTTATTTTAGCAAAGAGGTTTCAAAGCTCATATATTGTGTTTAGCTAATAAACTCATATATTGTGTTTACCCAATAAATTCATTTTGCCGATTGTTGAAGCAGAAAAAGAGTAGAACGGATGTATGTATCTTCTAATACAATTTTAGTGTTTTCATTTAGTATATATACAGACGGGATATGGATATTTTATTCTTCAGATCTGCAAATTTAGAGCTACGAATTTAGCGGAATATCTCTAAATAACTTGGTAACTTTTCTTAAACTTTACCAAATTAGAGGAAATATCTCCAAATTGATAAAAATGACCCAAATCAATGAAATTAAATTAATTTTTTTAGAATTGAGTACTGTAAATGATGTTTCTGTAGCATTTGTTGGTCAGTCCATCCATCCTACTTAGTAACGCATTTAACTAATTTTTTTAATATTACTAAATTGATAAAAATATTTGTAAATCCATAAAAATATCATGGAGACGAAAATGTCGCCAAACCTTCCATGGAGATCACATTATTCAGACGACATGATTTCCATCAATTTATTTGAAGCAGATGATATCATGTCGCTTAGCAACGGATCCAATGTGTTATGTGTCATACGATTTTTATTAAATCTTATAAAAATATGTATATAAAATAAATTTCATTGACATTGCATTTTTGACTGGATAATATCAATTACGGTCTTCAGGTTTAAACATCATTATTATTGATATTTCGGGGACAGTTGATTCAGGAATTATTGATATTTTAAAATTATTATGCCATTGTTTCATTATGACGAAAATTGTTGAAACTCATATATAGTACTTTGTACAAGTAATCTTCTACAAATGCACGGGTATATCTTCTAATCTACGAGAATATAAGTAGTACAGGTATATTGGCAAAATTTTTATATATATTGGCATATATTGGAATCAATTACGACCTTCTGGTATTAAGATTACGGGTATTTTTGATACTTTCAATTTATTACGTCATCTTTTTTATTTTGGTAAATATTTTTAAGACTCATATTACAATATGTTTAAGCTTCTACTAACACACTGGTATATTTTCTAATTTGCGACAATATAAGTAGTACGTGGGTGCATATATTGATTCAATTCTTTTTTTTTTTGTGTGAATTTGTTTACAAAAGGGGCCAGGATATTTTATTCTTCAGATTTGCCCGTGAAGATAATTTTGCATAGTGAGAACAGATATTCTTAAACTTCTCTTTATGAGCAATAAATTTAATATTTTATCAGAATTTGCACATGATAGCGAATTATAAGTTTTTTTATATTATATACTCCGTACGAAGGACGGGTATGCTGCTAGTATGAAAATAAAGATAATTAATCAGTCCATACCCTATTGGACATATCAAATGTTACAGGGGCACTTTGTTCTGTGCTTTCAGTCACATGACTAGGTGAGTGTGACAGGTTGTTCTCATCAATCACAAATATATCTTGAACTGAAGAAACAGATTTCTTGTGCCGAAACTCAGACTCGGAAGACTGGAAAATACTTTCCATCCCTACATGAAGTCTGAAATAAATGTATCACAAGTTAGAATACATTTAAAGAAATTGTATGGCAAATATGTCAAATCATCAATACTTTAGAAAAAAATCTGATGTGGGCAGCACATGACTTTCCTTATATAATGCAATGAATTTACTACTTTTACAGTTAAAAAAAAATGTTATTCTTATAGTAGATACTCATATTCTTTCCAAGATATTGAACTTTCTTCAATTAGTCATCATTTTCATTGATTTAGCATCATTTTTATCCATTTGGTGAGACTTTCGTTAATTTGCAACATTTAAAAATGTTGCCAAGTTGGTGACATTATGCTAAATTCATGCAAAAATATCACCAAGAGTTATGGACGGAGAAATAAGTTATTCTTACAGTGGGTAAATGACTATTGGTGTTCAAATACAATAGTATTACTCAAAGAATCTTTTCTCGTGAATGGAATGAGTTAGATCCACCTGAGAATGAATGTCACCTAATTTATCGCATGATATTACATATGAAAAGTGAACATGTTTCTTAACAGTTAATATTTTTTTTTAATTTATGGGATTTTTTGATAAATTTATTTGAAAAATGTGCAATATCTCGAGAATGGTTCATGCTACTGTTCTAAAGTTTATGTCAATCGTTTTCTAATGAAAAATTACATAAGAAATGTCTATTTGCGTAACTTTATTAAAGGTTTTAATTTTTGATGATTTTTTTCAAAATTTCACTCGAAAATTTAGTGGGGTTCTGAACATTCGATTATGTTTTAAAACCATAGGCTTCCAGTATTCATGGATTGTGATTTTTGTATCAAATTTCATTCGAGTCGCTCCATTCGTTTGTGAGATATCGTCTCCACAGACTCACTGACACACACACACATACACACATACTTTTACACACACACACAGACATCACCTTAAAAATGTTCAATTTGTGATCAAGGATGCTTGAAACGTGCTCTAACGTCGAAAACTCGAATTCGAATTTTCGATCCCGTCACAATACTTTCCCTATACATTATGTATATAAGGAAAGTAATAAAGACAACCAAAAATTGGTTATTATTAAAAGTCTTTAATTAAAATCTTCATCTACGACGTATAAAAAATTCATAACCATAGTGTTTTTGGGCATTATTATGTCCTTCTTCAGTGGCAAAATGAAAATAGGTGGCGAATATGAGCTTAAATACACTGGCTACAACCATGAGACAAAATTTGCATATTATTCATTTTACATTCTAAATAAGATACATTTAAAAAACATAATTTAATTATAAAATACAAAAAAGGTCATAAATTACAGGTTAACCAATAGATATGTCATCAGAAGCAAAAGAAAGCAGCTACTAAATATCCAGAAAATCATACAATGGTTTAAGACGAAGCGAGTAGAGAACGAGATACCAAGCACATAACTGAGGGTCTGAATGGGATCAAAATTGCAAATAGAATCAAGGTAAAGATAAAAGAAATGGGAGATTTAATGACTTACATGTGAACTATGAATATTAGTGGACTGATTTCTAAATACAGATTGCTGTTGGTAAAAATAAGTTACACTATATCTGAGGAAGAAATATTCCAATCACGTGGTACAGAAAATGCAATCGTTTTTCAGTAACACAATGCATATTATTTGTCCCTGAAGCAACAATTTTATAAATTCTTCAAATGCATAAACTTAAGCTACACATTTAAAATTGAAAATAATCTCTTTCTCATGTATATATATATATATATATATATATATATATATATATATATATATATATATATATATATATATATATATACATAGTGGCTAACAATAAATTAAAAAAATTATAATTATTTATTAATTATATAAATAAATAAAAATGAAAAATAATGAAATAAGCTAAAAAAATTAGAAAAATCAAAAACATCTGAAAATAAGATACATTAATATTAATGTTTTCAATTTTATTTTCACTAAAAAATTGTAGCTTTAGCCAATTTGAAACTACGATTTGAGCGCCCTTATAATGGTGTATAGTGACATTCTCATTTATTCATTTCTTCTATGAATCTCTTGTTTAGTAAGAATTTTCATCTTTGCTTCATATTCATATTCTATTTTGCTTATACGGGTAATTGTCCTGTCTCCTGCTCTGACTCACTGGATGGGTCTGGGAGTGTCGCTGTGAATATTCGTACTGCCTCCTAGGTTGTATTTAGTCATGTTCATTCCGGTGCTTCTAGATATTTATTATACTGTTGAGGTTGGTCACATATACACGTGGTGAAAGAAGAAGAGTTCCTGTCACATGGTAATACAAACTTTCCTAATGTGTCTTCATTTTTTCATTTTTTGGTGCCTGTAGTCTGAGTTTGGACATTTATAATAATGTACTATTGTCCAATCTGAAACAGGCATTTGTTTGAGTTAATTAGAATTAAATACTCAGACCTGAAGATGAATTTAATTCTTTCTAATCTTTGAATTTGGGCCGGTGCTGATCTTTCCTATTATCGGCATTATTGCAGCGGTTTTGCTTCTATAGTGATGCTAATGTTTCACAATTACTTGAATAAAATATTTTTATTATTACTTCTTTATATATATATATATATATATATATAGCTAAGCAAAAGCTATGAAACAATTATCAGAAAGGTGAGAAAAAAGGACCAACTGGGAATACATAAAAGGCCTAGGGGGATGGTGACCCCTAGTTCCCGGTTAAAAGTCGACTTTTACACCAATGGTAACACTCCCGGAGCCATATATTACCTGAGGTCCTATTTCAGAACAACGTCAAAACAGAAGACGAACTCACAACAAGAACATGGAACTGATAGAGATATAACATAAAAAATATAAAATATTCGAAATCGAAAAGATGACCTTATTGAAAAACTCACCGATTCCTCTTTCGTCACACCTCTTACAACACCGCTCAATACCCGGCCGTCCAAACAGTTACCTTACACCTTTCTGGTAGGTCGGATGGTCTGGGTAACAACAACACCGCTCAATAGGGCGCGGTAGCCCATTGGTTAGCGCACTGGAGTTGCACTCGGTAGGCCCGGGTTCGATTCCAGCCACTGCCAAAACTGCCGCCGTGTTCATGCGGAGTACGATCACGTTAAACATGTGGGTCCGAAAGTCCTTCCGAGAGGTTGGTGGTAGGGGAAGGTGGGTACGGTCCCTGTGGATGCCTCCCCCACTGGGTTCCGGTCTAAATTGGGTGGCACTTCCCGACCGTCCAAACAGTTACCTTACACCTTTCTGGTAGGTCGGACGGTCTGGGTTTCAACAACAACAACACCGCTCAATAAATGATTCGTATGAATTGAAAATTCAGTTATCAGTAACGTTGCCATTTATAACTTGAATCGAAGATGTTGCCAAAATCCCTTTTAAAAGCATTGTCAAATTTATTATACAGAGTATTGTAACAATGACGTAGGAATTCAAGAGGATAGAGCTGTACTATAGCCTGCTTGATAAAAACAGTATAACTTTTGATACGACCCGCAGTATAGGTATGCATACGTGCATTACGTATGAAATGATTCAGTACAATATTACGAAAAATCATGTGACTCAAATTAGAATTCCAATTTATTATATAATGCATATTGATCTTGAATTGGCGTCTTTTATCGTATATCTTCGTATACGTAGTACTTCCATTTGAAAAATGAATACTTATATCCAGATAATTTATTTCTTTTGTCGTATTATTAGGAGTTTCCAACAAAGTTAAATTCGTAGGATAGAAAGTGAAATCAAAGTTGATATTGGTTTGTTGCTGTGCAATAAGGATGTCATCGACAAATCTAAAGTATGGTAACTCATTTAATATGTGAGTACATTTTTCGCAATGATGGAGGTAAAGATTTGCTAATAATGATGAGCATCCACTTCCCATCGGTACACCTTTAATTTGTCTGAAGAAATTTATACCATTAAATAAGATATTTTCATACAATACTATATCCAATACATTTTTAAAGTTTTGTAATGGCACAATTTTTTGCATTTGATATAGATTATGCAAGCCGGTAATAATATCATAAAGATTCGCCAAATTGATAGTATTAAATAGATCTTGGAAATCGTAACTTTTATATATCAAGTTTGTCGGTTGTTTGTTTAAGTTCCTTATCACATCTCCACTATTTTTTATCATGACTGAACCATTTTTCATTATATGAGTCATAATAGGTCGTAGATAAGAAATAAGCTGCGTATTTGCTGTAGTTGTATAAGCCTTAAATGCAACTGTGACTGGGCGAAACTTCACAGGATTTTTGTGAAGTTTGGGAATAATGATTAAATAAGGGTAACGTATATGATGTAGATTGATTCCTATACGTTTATGTAGAGCCTTTCTATGATTTTCCATTTCTTGTTGTGGTACATTCAGCTTTTGATATATCTCTTCGTCTTTATAACTTTTTTGAAGGAGTTCTATATAGTATGACAGACATGTAAATGTAAAATTTGAAGCTACTTTGTCCGTGTATGTAATAGCATATTTATTCCATAACTCCTCCAGAGTATGTCTGTTTATCGTTCCTTTTTCTCGATGATAATATGATGGATTATAAAAACGCTGAAAGTTTGACATGATGTGATCACGCCATTCGTCAAAAGAAATTAATGGCATACTGTATCTAACCGCCATTCTATAGATAAAATTCTTCAACTCTTTACCAAATCTAATTTCAATCTTGCTAAATTCCTGTATACGGTATTTTGTTCCTAATTTAAATGCGTCACGTAGGTGCTTATTAGTAATTACATCCAAGTCACCCGTTACAATATGTCCCAGATCATCATCGACATATTGGCTAGATGTACAATTACATATCATATTTCCATATAGAGGCAGATTTTTACTGATTTTGTTATAATTAAAAACTTTACGTCCTACTGGTACAACATAACGATATGACAAACAAACTTTCGTATTAGATATGGGAAAATGCATTTATTGAAGATTAAATATTCATTTAAAGGGGATATCATTAAAAGCTTTATTGGTAAAAGTAGCTATAAAGTACTCTTTATTTTGTTTAGGAAATGTTTCGCCATTCAGGTTGATGTTCCATTGAGATGCTCTCAATTTTATCATATCGAGAAATATAGCAAACCAGTTGATGACAATATCGGACTTATCATGTGGTCAGGGTAAGAAATTAGAAAACAAACGTAGGGGCCAAATGGCCCCCAGCATCAATTTTTTATGGGCCATTTGAAAATTTCTAAGGGCCAAAATAAAACAATTTAATGAAATAAAAAATATACATGATAAAACTACATAGGCCTAATCTAAATATTTTATTTGCTTGCCAAATATATGTATTTTAAAAAAAAAGACACTAAAGTGCAAATTAAAATTTTTAAATTGACTTATCGTTTAATTCCCATTTTTAGTTAGTAGCCAGTGGCCGGTAGGTCAATGACGTTTAATGGCCAGTTGTTGACAGCTGCAAAATGTGCGATGTTTTTCTCAACTTGCTTAATATTATGCAAAATTGTGTTTAAGTATGTTATTTAATAATGTAGGAATTTGCTAGTATTACCTATTTATAGATTTATTATACAGTAAACATAAGTCACTATTAGGTCTATTATCAAGAAATCTCCCCTTAGGGGATCTACTTTTATACAATCTGTTATTTGGATATTGATGCAAAAGAGGAGGATTTTAAAAATTGAGGGAAATTTAAGAGATTGGCAAGATATACATTTTTTTATTATTATTTGATAAGAAAACAAGACAAATTCACAGAAATATTTAAAATTTTTAATGAGTAATATTGTTAACATGCATTTATTATTGCTAACATCTCATTTTTAACATTTAATAGATTTTCAAAACTTATTTTAAGTGTTTTTTCTAAAACTAATTCTTTTCTATAAGTTAAGTGTCCCTATCCCCATCTTTTCCATTTCTTAAAGGTTTTCAAATTTAAATTTTTTATTTATCCCATTTTTGAATATTTTAAATATTTATATTCAGTAATTTTTTTTAAATCTTGTTTTAAATCTTACCAATGATTTTATTATAAGTCTTTTCAGGTGTTTTATAATATTTGTTTTCCAATAGATTACAAAAAAATTAATTTATCATGAAGCATTCAAATATTTTTGGAGGCAATTTTAAATTCAATCAATTAATTTAAGCAATTTCAAGTTTTCTCGTCTTGATCTTTTTATTTTTTACTTTTCCAAGCTGACGAAGTATTTACTATTATTTATTCCTCCTTATTATTTTAAAAAGTCCGGCCACTAATTTTTCTTTAATTTAGAGGGTCTTACCAATGATTTTCAGTGATTTTTAATAAATTTATAATCTGGTTTTAATTTTTTGATCATTTACTATGTAAATTTTCCATCATCGTGATCGCGATATTTCGGTCTTTTTTCCCGTTATATTATCGGACGTTACGTAACGCTTTTATTTTAAAATTTCCCCAATATATGTATTTCATAACAAGGAAATTCTTTATCCTCTTATGGAAATTTGATCTTTATAATATTTTGACGTTTTTGAATTTAAGAACTGGTCGCTAGAAACATGATGTTTTATTACAATACTCGAATTTTCCAATCAACAGGGGGGGGGGGGGGGAGCATGACGGCTCTTGACCGCGGATAAGTTAAAAATGAAACCGATTTAACTTTGAATTTATAATTATTGTTAACAGTTAACACTTCTAAAAACACAACTATGCAAACATTTTAGGAATCCATGCATTTTTAGTTTTATGCATCATCAATGAGAGATTAACTTTAAACAGGGTATAATCTATAAAAGGAAATCTACAATTTCTCTGAACAAAAAAAACTGTAGTGCATCGAGACTTTAAAAATTGTGAAATTCTCGCGATCTAGCTTTAAAATTAATACGAAGTATGTCCGGGTTGGTATCCTTCAAACGCGCTATTTTAGTCAATGCTACACACATTCATAATTTCCATATGGTCGTTTATGGACCGTGAATATGTAGATTAAAGTAGACTAGTACTATATAACATTGCAATGTCAGCAATTCAGCTTGGAAAAGAATTCCCCCTTCCCAAAGGTTGATGTCCATTATTCGCGCTGGACGCCCAGATTTTAGTTCGCTTGCGCCGGTCCCGAGCCTCAGCGAATTCCCGAAACTCTTTCTTATAGATTACTTCTTTTAATTTTTTATTATGAAAAACATGCTATAATGAATATTTAACCAATAAATAAATTCACATGCCAAAAATAGACAGGGCGAATTTCACGCAGCATGTTTTATTTTAGCGAGTGATTTCAATTCCGTTCGTGCATCCCTTTTAAATTTGAGGTAGGTGTAAGAATTATGAAAGACCTATTAGTACCAAAGATCTAGATTACTCCTCGAAGCAGAGTAGTTATTCTTTCGTACAGCGTGTAAAAATGGGGGTGTCTAGGTCAATGCATAGAACGCGGTAAAGACGCTACGCCACGGCATGTCGCAAAACACATCGGTGATTTAGAGGAGGGGTAAGATAGGAATGTTGCAAATGCAATAAATTATGATCTCCTCACAACTACGGAAAAGCCATAGCAGTATCGTAGTGATTATTGACAGATTTTTATTACTCCACAGGTGACATTGTTTAAAGAGAAGGGTCATTCTTTAAGCTATCAGAGTTTGGCCGGTAGTCAGGATTTTGTTAATCGTCAGTTTTTTAAGTTTAATCGCCATCTGGCGAGTAGGAATATTAAGCTTGTCTTATATTATTGTATTAATTTTAAATTGATTTATTGTTTTATACAAGAAAAAAAAAGGGTTTTTATTTTTCTTCGGTTATTTTTGGGAAATTATAGTGGTTTAATTCTAGTCGCGATTTGGCCCCCGATTCCGAAATTATGGTCGCAAACGATAAAAATTTGGTCGCATTTCGCGCATGGCCCCCGCTAATTTCTTACCCTGCATGTGGTGCATCTTCAAAATGTTTGTTTTTGTAATAGTGCCATATGCGATGTAGGTAACGTTTACGAATACCATAAACAGTATTTTTGATCCAATTTGTCTTTATATATTGATCGCTGTAAAATTGTTCGATTAATGCATCTATTTTTACTATAGTATTAATATAATAGCGATGAGATCGATTGCCACGATGATGTCTAATAACAGTATGTGTTTCTTTGGGGCTTAGTTGATGGTATCTTACCATTTCTGCATAATTCCAAATCACGATTTTCTTTATAAAGTAATGAATTAAGGCCATATGGAAAGGCTGTTCCAAATTGACTAATGTGAACGTTCTCCCACCATAACCTTTCGTCATGGTTAGATACAAAATCTATTATTTTTATACTAATATCATCAAAGTCATGTAGTCTAACGTAGCTTAATTCTAAATTTGAATGAAGTGCAGATTTATTATTATAGAGTTTGACTTGACTTCTGTGGAGATTGATTCTTAGATTGAGTGCATTTTTAGTCTGTCCAATATACTGTTTTTTACATTTTCCACAGGTGATAGAATATATGCAGTTGAATGATTTGCAGAAAGTACGATAATGGTCATGGTTGAAAGAGATTTGTTCACTCGCAGCCCTGTTGCTGCGAGTGAACCACTTTGCCCTGTTGCTGCAAGTGAACAAATCTCTTTCAACCATGACTATTATCGTAATAATAAATTTGACAATGCTTTTAAGGGTGAGCGTCAGTAAATTTTCCGCCCTATCCGCGCTTTGTTAACTTTCGCGGCACACATATTTCGCCGAAATTCGGCTCAAACTGTTGTGAAATTTTTTCTGAAAGATAAAATGCAATGCTTATATTATATTAAAACTACATTTAATGCCCCAAAAAACATAGAATATATTTTTTATTTTAATCCAAAATATTTTTGGTGCTGCCATCTGTTGTCGTAATTTAATTCATACCGATTATTTTTATTTTTTAATGAACATTTTAAAATATCTATTCCTTCTAATACAGTGTTAAATACAACAACAGATCATATATAATAATGCCACAATCACAGAAAGGTAATTTATCATTCTATAAATTTGATAAAGGATCTGAATGTACATCACTGAGGACTGCAGTTTTATCTTCAAGTTCCTTTGTCTTCAAGTCCAAGTTCAATTACGTTTCCGTTATTATGGCATTATATATGATCTGTTGTTGTATTTAATAGCGTATTAGAAGGAATAGACATTTAAAAATGTTCATTAAACAATAAAAACAGTCGGTATGAATTAAATTACGACAACAGATGGCAGCACCAAACATATTTTAAATTCAAATAAAACATATATTCTATGTTTTATTGGGTATTAAATTTAGTTTTAATATAATCTAAGCATAGCATTTTATCTATAAGAAAATATTTCGCAACTGTTTGAGTAGAATTTCGGCGAAATATGTGTGCCGCGAAAGTTAACAAAGCACGGATAGGGCAGAAAATTTACTGACGCTCACCCTTAAAAGGGATTTTGGCAACATCTTCGATTCAAGTTATAAATGGCAACGTTACTGATAACTGAATTTTCAATTCATACGAATCATTTATTGAGCGGTGTTGTAAGAGGTGTGACGAAAGAGGAATCGGTGAGTTTTTCAAATTTTTAATATTATATCTCTATCGGTTCCATGTTCTTGTTGTGAGTTCTTCTTCTGTTTTGACGTTGTTCTGAAATAGGACCTCAGGTAATATATGGCTCCAGGAGTGTTACCATTGGTGTAAAAGTCGACTTTTAACCGGGAACTAGGGGTCACCATCCCCCTAGGCCTTTTATGTATTCCCAGTTGGTCCTTTTTCCTCACCTTTCTAATAATTGTCTCGTAGCTTTTGCTTAGCTGTATTTCTCGACATTTACAAGCTGCATCGCGCTTTTATGTCTAGTTACTTTTTTGGTACACTTAGTACACTTGTATATTTTCGTTTTATGACATACATACATATATATATATATATATATATATATAATTGAAGGATTTTAATTTACTTGTATTATATATACCAAAGATTGATCACACATATATATATAATTAAAGAATTTTAATTTACTTGTATTATATATACCAGAGATTGATCATTATATATATATTGGAAGACTGTTTGTTAATTTGTTTCATATATAATTCCAAATTTGATATGGTTATTTTCTACCTCACTGCTTTCATGCTTTTTGACTCAGGATTAAAAACACACCTATAGCAACAGCACAGTGCAGAAGATTTTTTTTCCTGAAACTTTATTTGAAGAAAATTATATCATTTTGCTTAGTAATGGAATTAATTGAAATATGTTTATATGGCAGACAATTTTCATTCAATCTATCCAATTTAAATAATAAAGAAATTGATATTCAAATTAATTGAGCTGAGTGTAACAAAACTCTTTGGGATCTGCTAAAATCTCATCTTTGTCACTGCTCTTCTCAAGAAAGGATGGCACTAAATACTTGAAATATTGTAGAGTGATCACAACTAACGTAGGCTAGACTTATAGAAATAAAAAATTGTACAAAAACCTGAAAATATTATGAAAAGTATAAAAAACCATGAAAATAATTTTTCCTCAAAATTGGAGCCAACAATATTGGATGAAATTTTCTCTTAAGTTAGTTTGTATAAATACAAATGAAATCCTATTAATCATTTTCCCTAGAAAATTCAAGATTCTAATTTTCTTAATCTTATTGAGGTGACCATAGTGAAGCTTTTTAGGATCAGCTCAAATGTCATCTTAGTCACCACTCTTTCAAGGATGGCTGGTGCTAACAACTTATGGCAATACAGTCAACCCAGCATAGTTTTGCTGCTAGGAGAAAATAATTTTTAAAGTCAGAACATTCGCATTATAGTACTTTTGCTTTCATTGCATGTTCCAACAGTTTGTACAGAGAACAATTATAGTAATGTAGCTACAAGTAGAGCTCACACTCTTTTTATTGTGCAAGGTGCATTTAAGTTTAATGAGCTAATAAAGGGATGTTTTACTTTAGATAGCTTTCTGACTGAAGGAGTGTATGTCTTTATGAATTCTGATGCACATCAATAGTACAAAGTTAGAGTTGGTCAGATCTGTTGTGGTGATCTTTTAAGATGTATTTTATTTGGTTCCTTTTGATTACAAAATCCCGGAAAATCCGGTGTAATTCAATAAAGTTTCAGTTTTTTAATAACTTGCTCAGCTCAATTGGCTGCCACCACTCTGAAAGCACACCTGGTTTTATAAATAAACAGTATTATATTTTTCAATTGGGCTATATCTGTTATGGCTTTGGGAGATAAGATTATGGAAGTTATTGATATTTTTAATTTTTTAAATCATCTGTTTCATTTAAGCTAATATTTTTCATATTTATATTTTATAGTGTTTAATCAACTGTTGACTTGAACAAGCTTGCATTTAGTGTTCACTCATTAATTGACAATGGGTACTTGAACAAGCTTTGCATTTAGTGTTTGCTCACTCATTAATTGCAGCTCATTCTTATATGACAATTCTTGCTGAGGGAGAAAATACTCTTTCAACATCTGCACTGCAATGATAAATTGAAAGGTACATTTTTACTACTTTTTGTACTATTCCTCATGACCAACACAGTTTTTAATTTTAAAAATCTCCCTCCAGAAATGGTCAAATCTTAATTCTGGAGTTCAGTTTCTCACAACACACCCTGTCTGTAGTAATTTTCCCTCATGTAAAAGAACATCAATTATGACTTCTTCTGGTGGTGCTCCAGCAATTTCAACAATGCATTTACAGCTATCAGGTTCTATAATTTCAGATGGCTGAAAACATAAAAAATTGTTCAAAATTCATGACTTTTACTGAAAATATTAACTTTAAGTAACTTTTTAATTAAAATAAGTGACTTTAATGAAAAAAGTGACCTTTAGTGATCAGCTATTACATCTGTGTGCAGGGGTCAGGGTACCTTAATGTTTTAAGACAATCACAATTTAAAAATAAAACAAAACATGCAGTTTGATTTATAAATTAAATGTATTACACATATCTACAAGCCAGACTCATTGATTTGATATATAGTTCTTATTTTTTATAACATTCTTTCACTTTCCCTGCAATACATGGTAATGTATAGGGAAAGTATTGGAATCATCAAAAATCTCAACTCGAGTTTTCAACGGATCTACACATTTCGAGACCTCTAGAATACGAAAATACTATTTTTAGCGTGATGTCTGTGTGTGTGTGTCTGTCCGTGAAATGTATGTATTCACTCTAACTAAAAAACTAATGGACCGAATTTCATAAAATTTGGTAGGTAAGTCACTTGGGTGAGACCCTGGTGCTGATTAGTTTTTGGTAGGATTCGTAAAAACAGAACTCGCCTTTTTTTTGCGAAATGGGCTTCAAAAATTTAATGTATCCACTCTCGCTAAAATACTAATTGACCAAATTTCACAAAATTTCGTAGATAAGTTACTTGTAGGATACTCTGGTGCTGATTAGATTTTGGTACGATTCGGAAAAGAACAACCTGCCTTTTTTACAAAATGGCCCGCAAAAATTTCATGTATCCACTCTAGCTAAAATACTAATTGACCAAATTTCACAAAATTTGGTAGATAAGTTACTTGTAGGATACTCTGGTGCTGATTAGATTTTGGTACAATTCGGAAAAGAACAACCTGCCATTTTTTACGAAATGGCCAGCAAAAATTTCATGTATCCATCCTAGCTAAAATACTAATTGACCAAATTTCACAAAATTTGGTAGATAAGTTACTTGTGGGATACTCTGGTGCTGATTAGATTTTGGTATAATTCAGAAAAGAACAACCTGCCTTTTTTTACGAAATGGCCTGCAAAAATTGCCAAAATCTAAAAAAAAAAAAAAATAAAGACTAAGTATGCTCAAATGTATCAATTAAATTCTTGTTTTATATGCAATTTTTGATGAGGAAAAGAATATAACACACTCCATTATACTTTAGGACTAACCGTTCTCAAGATATTTGAGATATCATTGTACTTTTGTTACGCCGTTGTTATGCCGAGATTCTACAGTTCTAAATTTAATTAATAGTTCAAAATTGATAATAGCTTAAAATTCGTTATTTTCCCCTTTCCCTTCAAAATTCTAAATTTATTTGTTGTTTTGGAATATTTCGGCGATTTATTTCCCCTTTAACGTAATTTGTTATCTTTTTAAGGTTTTTATTATTCAAAATTGTGCGCAATGTGCCTTTAAACAGTAAATAATCTTTTGTTAATTCTTAATCTTCGTTTTCAGCTGTTAACTTCTTTTCACTTCATTCATGAGTTGCAGAAAAAAAGGCACTTTTTAAGACGAAATTTGACTTTCCCTCGCTTATCAGTAAACACCTGCTAGAGGGGTGCCAGCAGGGTTGCCTCACGACATCCGGTGACCATGCGTCACCGCGTGGGTTCGTGGTTGCTGTTTGGGAGAAGTGATCTTTTTCTGATTCTTGGCATAACAGCGTTTTATTTCCGCAGTGTATGCGTAAGCGCTCGGCGCGAAGCGCAGGGTTGTCTCGCCAAGTTTGGCGTCTCCTGGGAAGGCAAGCGTGTTGCCGGACATTCGATTCCTGACCGGCACTGTTGGAGGTGGTTTTTTTTTATCGTGCGAAGATCCGTGGAACGGGCCTCAATGCAAGGGCGCCCGTCTCCCGCGGTCGCCGTAAGGATGCTTTTAATCAAATCCCAAGCAAATTTATGCAGCTTGACCAAGATTTTGAAGTGTGCTTCTAATGAGGACATCATGACTGTCGGGGTCCAAGTTAATGCTGGCATAGTTGCCTTTGTCTGAAAGGCGTATCATCGACCTCAACAGTTTTTCCTTAATCCTACAGTGTTTGCAAAGTGTACCATCGATCCCAACAGGCCTTCCTTAATCCTACATTTCCACCAGATCGCTACAGGCTCTTGCTTGCCAGCGAATAATTCATATATTTTCTAAAACTTCATGTGCAGCGGTCTCCAAACTCCAGTGATATGTGTATCGTCGTTTCAGACATAAGTGCATCGTCATTCCACTCACGCAACTGTCCTTATTGCCGGCTCGAGTCATAAGTGCATCTCTCTACATTTTAGTGCTCCTCTCTACATTTTAGTGCTCCACAAGTATTTTTCTTCCAATAAATACTTCATTAAAAATGATCTAGTGGTGAGACTGTAGTGCTCCCTCTTCATATTTTTCTGTGTAGGCGCATAATATCCTTGAACGAAACAAATACCAGTGCAGCCTTAAGCTCGAAGTTTATAAATTTGTATTTGTGCTTTTGATCCGGTCATAGGGAACTGCAAGTGGCAATATATTGTTCTCTTACAAATCCAAGCTGTATTATTGAGTACATCAATAATTTGCTCTTTGTTATTTTTATTCTCAACATTTTTGGGGGTGGACAGCTCCTTAGGCAGACCAAGCTCTGGTCTTCAGACCAGAGTGGATTCTGTTTCCTGGGTCATTTAAATTGAATTGTCAGTAAATGCAATGTACTAAATTTAATAGACATAAATAATAATGAAAATTAATAGTTCAGATTGTTTAAATTTTTAAGTGTTGTTAATAAAAGTTAATTTTTAAATTTAACAATTAGTGTTTGTGATTTCTTTAGTTGTTGTTGGCTGTGCAATTTATTTATTTAAAAGGTAAGTGGAATTATTAGAAGTTTTTTGGTGTTGAAGTGTTTTTTTAAAGGTATCATAGTTAAGCACAGACCAAGCAATAGTAAAGGTTGAGTTAAAGTAAATAAAGAAACAAAATAAATATTATAAAAGGGGGAAACCAATATAACATGTGGTGCCGTTCACCTTTTTGGTTCTGCCTGAGTTGTCTGTCCACTGAATAAAATATAATAATTTAAATGGGCTGTCCACCCATATGATAAATTGCTATACAGTAACAATATTGAAATTTTTTTTTATTGTAATAAATTTCCATATGTATAGGGAAGTGCACAGTGTCTTGAAATGTAATTTCTTTTGGGAGTAAGATAATGTCTTAAATTTTTTAGGAAGCAAAGTAAGTAGTAAGATGGTAATGTAAGAATTTTTTCATTTTTTTTTTGTGTTTCATTTCAAAATGTGTAGGGTAGGCAAGTTTTGGGATTTTTTTTATATATGCTCTTGCCTGGTGCTGTTTTTGTTTTTATTTAGGAGTTTTTTTTCATTAAGCTTTGTTAGTTGAAATTTTTTTTTCTCTTTTCACTCCTGTGTAAGCTAATCATAGCTTGTTGTTTTAAAGATATTTTTTTTTGTTTTGTAGAATTTTTTTTTATTTTAAAGTAAACTTTGGATTTTGACTGTGTAATTTTGGAATTTGAGTAGGATTTTTTTTTGATTATGAGAAATTTTTTTTTCACTTTTAAGGATCTTTTGGCTATTTGTTTTGTAAGAGTGTGGTAGAGAAGTGGTGGTTTGTTGTGGGAATTCTGGGAGATTCAGGTTCAAAGGAGGCCTTGCTTTGCTAAACCATTCCTTCTCAACTTTTTAAGTGGGTAAAAATTTTTCTCAGTCTGCCCATAATGGCTACTTCAGTGTTTTGATGCCACACAGTTTTCAGGTGTTCACTGGGGAATGCACCTTTTTCCCTCGGGAAATAAATCACTTGCCCATGATGTATTTGTGTATTGTGTTTTTTTTTTGGGAAGGGATTCACGACCCCTTGCCCACTGTCAGATTTTTTTTAGATTTGAGAAATGTTGCAACAGTTTTTTTATGAGATTTTGAGATAGAGAGTTATTGGAAAGTGATAAGAATGGCGAATAATGTATGTGTATTAGTAGTTGTGTTTTAAGTGTATTGAATTTAATGTGTGTTTAAAAGTAGCTAAATATGTCAAAAGATCTGGTTAGTCTTAAATGTTAGGAATTTTTTTTATGATAGAAATTTTTTTTTCTTTTGGATTATAGTTTTGGGATTTCAGTTTCAGTTCAAATTTTGGGTTTAAAAATTTTATTAAAGGGGGAGAACAGTGATCAAGTTTTCTTTTGTTTTTGTTTTGTATAATTAGTCACAACTCTTGGCTTTGGGTGAAGTTAAAGGTACGGCTAATGGGTTAGTTTCATGGTCACCCGGAGGAATTTTGAGGTCTGGGAAGCCTTGTTTTCATAGAAATTCTTCTTCACAGAAATGTGTTTGAAAAAGAAAATTTTTTTTTGTTTTTCATTAGGCCATGTTAACTGTCACTTTGGTGCTTTGAAGCCGCCTTTAAGGTGCTCAGCTGGGGAATGCACCTTTCCTTTTTAGGAGAATTACTTGCCCGCTAAAAATTGTTTTTTCTTGTGTCATTGATCCTTCAGCCAAGCGATCGACTTTGGGTAGTGTAAAATTTTTTTTTTGTTAAATTGTGCAAGTTCAGTCTCAGAATGTTTGTTTTGGGGGGAATGGAGATTGTTCTTTGATATTCCTTGAGAAATTTTTTTTAATTGAAGTTAGCTTTGTAAAAATTTTTTTTTCCTTTTGTTTAAAAGTGTTTTGGCTCTTAAAAGTTTGTTGCTGGGAGGTTGTGTATTTCTTCGAATGTGGGAGAGGAGAGTGTGAAATTGGGTTTTCAGTTGTTTAGTTGTTTTGTTAATCTTGAAGTACTTCTCTAAATTTTATGTTTCGACCCTTTGAATTCTTCGGCTGGTCCAAAGTCTTCATCAAAATTATTGTTTTATTGTAATGACAAGTAATTGGGAACTTTGTTTTGTTTTTCTTCTTTCCGACTGCTCGGGTGATGCATTTTACAAAAGCAGATTTTTTTTGTTGTTTTGAAATTTTTTTTCTTTAAAATTGTAACTTTTTGTAGTTAATTGAACATTTTTTTTTACTTGTGATGATTGGGAGTGTTAAGATTGAATTGATGGACTGGGAGGTAGAATTAAATTTTGTTTTTGTTTAAAACTACATTTTGAAATTTTTTTTGTTGTTTGTCAGAATTTTAATTTTCTGGGAGGTGGAGCTAAAACTTTGGTTTGCTTGAAATTTACATTTTTGGGATTCCCTTTTTGTTGAAGTTTGTACTTCGGATTTTAGTGCAGGGATTTGAATTTTTAAAATTTTACCATTTGTGGAAGTTCTTCGAATTTGTTAAATTTTTGTGGACCTTGGAGTTAGTCAAATTTTAGTGGAAGTACACTTGTTTATGAAAGTCACTGCTGCAGAGATGATTTTTTTTTGGGAGAATTTCTCGTTCGACAGGATTTGCTTTAGGAAATTTAATGGGACCTTCAGGGTTGTGTGCTACATTGGGCCTACATTAGTTTCAAATGATCTCGCTGGCTTGAGTTCAGTTCATGTTCAAGTTAAATGTTTCTTTCTTTTACCCGTATTGGAAGTACATAGTCCTGGCAGTTCTGTTTGCAAAATTTTTATTTCAAATTATTCTTTTCAAAATTTGTATTCCATCTATTCTTTATGAAGTTTTTTTTGGTTCGATTCATTAAATCTACGGTTTTTGAGGGACCCGGGACAGACCTCTCCTGTCGGAAACACTTTTTTTTTCTGTTTTGTCATTGGGAATTTTGTTTTTAGGGAAGTCTGGCTTGGTTCAGTTCTATATCACTTGTACTTCCAGAGAGATGTGGAACCGTGGTTTGACAGACTGTTTTTCAGTGTTTTGAGATTTTCTTTCACCTGGCCGCAGTGCAGTTTAAATTCGAAATTTTGGTGATCATTTGTTTTTAGATGAGTAGTGCATGACAGAGCTGAGGGTGGTGTAAGCATGAGAGTGATTGCCTCATGTTGTATATAGAGGAGGCGGACCCAAAAGCAAGGAATGCTTGGGGGCGCCATGAGAAGTGTATTTTTTATGTCACATTGCCCAGGCTCTGTTACACACTACTGGGGTTCTTTGGCTTTTGTTTTGATTGGGAGGGATTTGATTTTTTTTGTTTTAGGAGCAGTGTATTTTTCACTTGTTGAGTTTCAAAATTTTTTTTTTATTAAATTTGGTGAGAATTCAGATGTTTTTTCTTGACGTTCACTTCGAGTTTTTGAATACTTTAAAATTTTAGAGTTGTAATGAATGTTTTCTTTTGGAGGGTTTTCTCCTCTCTTAAAGGGGAGATACGGAAAATTTTTTTTGAAAGTCTAGGAAAAGTGCAAGTTTTAAATTTTATGGTCATGATCAGTGTGCCTTCCCTGTATGTAAAATATGTATTGTAAACATTTTTTTCAGATTGTAATCCCAGGAGTTGCTACATGAAGCGAGTGTTCTCGTAGGTTTACAATTTCTCTGCCTCCAGGATGGTGTTCTCTTTTGGTCATTTTCGGCTCTTTGTTGTGAAAAATTTTATTCTAAAATTTTTTTTCCGGTGGTCGAGAGGAATTATGTTATGCCGAGATTCTACAGTTCTAAATTTAATTAATAGTTCAAAATTGATAATAGCTTAAAATTCGTTATTTTCCCCTTTCCCTTCAAAATTCTAAATTTATTTGTTGTTTTGGAATATTTCGGCGATTTATTTCCCCTTTAACGTAATTTGTTATCTTTTTAAGGTTTTTATTATTCAAAATTGTGCGCAATGTGCCTTTAAACAGTAAATAATCTTTTGTTAATTCTTAATCTTCGTTTTCAGCTGTTAACTTCTTTTCACTTCATTCATGAGTTGCAGAAAAAAAGGCACTTTTTAAGACGAAATTTGACTTTCCCTCGCTTATCAGTAAACACCTGCTAGAGGGGTGCCAGCAGGGTTGCCTCACGACATCCGGTGACCATGCGTCACCGCGTGGGTTCGTGGTTGCTGTTTGGGAGAAGTGATCTTTTTCTGATTCTTGGCATAACAGCGTTTTATTTCCGCAGTGTATGCGTAAGCGCTCGGCGCGAAGCGCAGGGTTGTCTCGCCAAGTTTGGCGTCTCCTGGGAAGGCAAGCGTGTTGCCGGACATTCGATTCCTGACCGGCACTGTTGGAGGTGGTTTTTTTTTATCGTGCGAAGATCCGTGGAACGGGCCCCAATGCAAGGGCGCCCGTCTCCCGCGGTCGCCGTAAGGATGCTTTTAATCAAATCCCAAGCAAATTTATGCAGCTTGACCAAGATTTTGAAGTGTGCTTTTAATGAGGACATCATGACTGTCGGGGTCCAAGTTAATGCTGGCATAGTTGCCTTTGTCTGAAAGGTGTATCATCGACCTCAACAGTTTTTCCTTAATCCTACAGTGTTTGCAAAGTGTACCATCGATCCCAACAGGCCTTCCTTAATCCTACATTTCCACCAGATCGCTACAGGCTCTTGCTTGCCAGCGAATAATTCATATATTTTCTAAAACTTCATGTGCAGCGGTCTCCAAACTCCAGTGATATGTGTATCGTCGTTTCAGACATAAGTGCATCGTCATTCCACTCACGCAACTGTCCTTATTGCCGGCTCGAGTCATAAGTGCATCTCTCTACATTTTAGTGCTCCTCTCTACATTTTAGTGCTCCACAAGTATTTTTCTTCCAATAAATACTTCATTAAAAATGATCTAGTGGTGAGACTGTAGTGCTCCCTCTTCATATTTTTCTGTGTAGGCGCATAATATCCTTGAACGAAACAAATACCAGTGCAGCCTTAAGCTCGAAGTTTATAAATTTGTATTTGTGCTTTTGATCCGGTCATAGGGAACTGCAAGTGGCAATATATTGTTCTCTTACAAATCCAAGCTGTATTATTGAGTACATCAATAATTTGCTCTTTGTTATTTTTATTCTCAACATTTTTGGGGGTGGACAGCTCCTTAGGCAGACCAAGCTCTGGTCTTCAGACCAGAGTGGATTCTGTTTCCTGGGTCATTTAAATTGAATTGTCAGTAAATGCAATGTACTAAATTTAATAGACATAAATAATAATGAAAATTAATAGTTCAGATTGTTTAAATTTTTAAGTGTTGTTAATAAAAGTTAATTTTTAAATTTAACAATTAGTGTTTGTGATTTCTTTAGTTGTTGTTGGCTGTGCAATTTATTTATTTAAAAGGTAAGTGGAATTATTAGAAGTTTTTTGGTGTTGAAGTGTTTTTTTAAAGGTATCATAGTTAAGCACAGACCAAGCAATAGTAAAGGTTGAGTTAAAGTAAATAAAGAAACAAAATAAATATTATAAAAGGGGGAAACCAATATAACACCGTTATCGGAAAAATGTCCAATTACCAAATAAAAACAAAAATTGACTTAAAAATGCAAATTTACTGTTATTTGGTGCAATTAAACCTAATCTAATGAATTATTAAAGAAATAAAGAAATACGAATTTGAGTCTGCAGGGAAAGTCATATGCTGCCCACATCAGATTTTTTATATTTTGGATGTACAATAAAAAAGTTTTTAGAATAGATTATAAAATTAAAGTCTACAGTTTTGTGTTTAACAAAGTATAGCCAATCAATAATCAATATAAATACAATGATATCTGATATTTACTTGCTCGATATAGTAACATTTCCAGATACAGAATCTTCACTTTTGGAATCAAGACTTATTTCCTCGAACTTGACAGCATTGATTTCCAAGTTCACAATACTTGGAGCACTGGCATGACGTGTTGGATTCTATAATAGCAGATAAATAAGTTGGAATATAAAATAAATTAATTTTTTACAATTCGTGAAATTAAATTTGTTTAGCTTACTGCAATACATTGGCTTGGGTTGAACTGATTGTAAAATGAAAAAAAAATGTGCAAAAAGTTTAGCCTAGTCAAAGATATTTACAATGAAACTCTAATATATACATGCATTGAACATGCCTGAAAGGAGAGTGCCTTAAAATCAGATCATACATGTATTGCAAAAAACAGCATATATGGATTGGTTTTGTTATGAAATGCATAACATGTGTTTATTAATTAATTCCCTTCTAAATTTCATATTTGGCAAATTCCATTTTTGTTTCGATTCTAAAACTTGTTCTCAAATATTTATTCCAAACTGATAAAGCACCAATTGTGTTTTTTGGCTTCTTGAAGTTTTCCCGCCTGTTTCGATAACCCTTGGCAAAATGTTACATTCCCGCACGTTTGTACATTTATCCGGATTCGTATTGAAATGCATTGGAACTCTTTTCTGTTTCGTCATGAGCAAATGTGCATTGACACTAAGACGCTTCAGTCAGAATAATGTGATTAAATTTAGTTGGCGATGTAACTTAAAAGCAGTAGGTTGCGTTTTGCTCGTGGGGCTTGAAATGGAACGTTTTATTCTTAAGAGAATATAAATGGTATTGATTTAATGAAAGAGTGAATTTTTCAAGTCGCGTGTAAGATGATATTAATTTAGGAAACTTTAAGTTGTCGGTACTTTTGAAATATATGATAAATTTTACTATCGATTGTCATTACGTTCAATGAATGTTATTGAGTATATTGAAAGCTCATGCTCCCTCTCGAGCATTATTGTAATCAGCTTGATGTCATGAAATCCTGTAAATTATGTGGAATAAGAAGAGTCTCATTTAATAAAGAAGAATTTAATTGCTGGAATTTCGTCTTTTATCACTCCTACTAACACGCCACTCATCCGTCACCATCTCTATGCGATTGTTCCCTTTCTACCATTCATGTTCCAACTTCAACTAATTGGAATTGACCGGAGTCCCAAAGTGTTTTTTCTGTCATCAGAGATGCCTTTTCACTTTCCCCATGTGCTACGTCTTCCCACATCCATCACCACTGTTCTTGCCTTCACCCGGACATCCAAGGTTAAAGTATACACACGACAAAAAGGTGAAACCACCCTCGTCATCCATCATATGGTCATTGTCAAGTAGTGAGCTTGTGGGATCCCCTCATTGACTGCATCCAACGCTGTTCCGGTGCACATGTCTTGTTACTTCCGAGGACCTGCCTGCAGAGCTTGCGTTCCAGTCTCCGCACCCCCCCTCGAACCGCATGAGTAGCCCCTGCTGGCCCACAACAGTTTCATGCTTATTATTATGCACTCTTCAGCCTGAAATACACAATGGCAGTAATGAAATTTGCTATGCACTGTCAAAATAGTGGTGCAATGCAAGTTTTACACTACCATTGCAGGTACTGGATATTGCGATTGATCAGTTATAATGATTTTTATAATGCAACAAAATTATAAAATGGCTTTTTTAATAAGATTACAGATATGGGGCAACACTTTGCACTATCTTCGAATTCCAGTAAATTATTTTCTAATCTTACACAATAAAAGAAAGTGTTTGTCTGTCTGCATTATCTGTAGTGAAAAATTGAAGCATCCGGCAGCAGTGAAATTTGCTAAAAAGTGCCTGAATAGAAATTCCAATGGCATTAAATTTTATATAACATGTTTCAACCAAAATTGCAAGTTATTAATTCATTTAACAATTTTTTTAGTAAACATGGAACACAAAATATATATATAATAAAATAATAAAAATGTCAGTCTTACCTCACTTCGAGTTTCCATAGTACTAGCGTCATCCAAAGTGCCAGAGAAAGCATAATGTCGGGAAAAAGTCAAAGGAGAGACCGCCTGGCTTTCCTTTCTAGGCTTTGTACTTAAAATAAAATGAATGCAAATTCAGATTAATGAAAAAATATTGAGTCTAATTTTATAAAAGTACCTCGTGTATTTTGAAAGTTTCAATAGCAATCATAATTTTACCAGCTTCATGTCCTGAATTTTATTGAGTAGTTTTGGGTTGTATACCTCTTTATGTTTAACTATAATACAGTGAGTAAATCACATGACTTTACGCACAATCAATAATGAACTTATTTACAACATTCACAATTTATTAACTATTATTCACAACTTATTCACATGAACTTATTCACATAAAGTGCAGCACTTATACAGATAAACGAGCAGAGTCTAATTAACACAATTTCTAATTTTTTGTTTATTTGTGCGTACATTCTCTGCTTTTCATTCTTTTTTGTTTACTTCTATCATTTATTTCTCCTTGTTTTTATTCTATTTTTTTCATTTTATCTTTCTTTTGTCACACTACATGGTTTTACTAGGCTAAACTCTGTTGTTTTTCCATATGAAGAGCAACAATGAAATAATAAAATAATGAAGTAATAATGAAATAATAAAGTAATCAGATAATAATATTAGTGCCCATCTCAAACTGTAAAAAATAAATGAATTATTAACTAAAAACAAAATGAGAAAATTAGAGTTGGCTCCAATTCGATGGAGCCAAAATAGTTTTGCAGAAATAACGTCTTGCAATATAAAATTCCAATAAAGAACAAAAGTTTATTTGACATTTTCAGTTTCATTTGTTTCATTTACAACAGATAATATGGGTCTAAAGTAATTAAAATCAAATACATAATTGAAATTTTAATCTTTCTAAGTTGCGAGCAATTGTCAAGTTAATACAAGTTTAACCACACATAGTAGACTTTACAGGATCTTCTACTATACCTAAAAAACTAAGAATCTGATTTGAAATCCAATTATATATTACTGTAGAGCTATCAAAGGTGATGGAAGATTGACAATGACAAACAAGATTGTAAATGCAAACTCTTAAAAAAACAAAAACTTATTAATAAAAAACAAGAAACACTGCAAAACATAACATCATCGTAATGCATCACGAGCTTCTATAGCCAGGGGTTTTCAACTGGTGGCTTTCAGGGCCACATGTGGCTTTTGAGGTCACTTTTGCGGCCCGCAAAAGCTTTTTGAAAAAAAAAATATTTTAAAAATCTCAAGAAAAGGTACGAAAAATATTTCATAGCTTGTTCAAAAAATTTATTAATTTTCATATGGCAAAAATGAGCAAATGAAGTTAATAAAGAATTAAAAGTCAGCCATTCTACAAGCAATGCACCGCATCGCACAGTGCAGTGGTATTGGGGAAATGAAATGGGGAATATGATATGTCACAGGCCCCTCCACTGACCTCCCTCCCCTTCACTCACGTAACAATAGACTCGCCCGGCAACGCTTGTTGGCAACTCCTTCCGTTTCCACTCACGCTCAGCCACGCTTGCTTGACATAAGTTTCACAAATTCTGTCCATTTTGGAGGCTTTGTTTTGTGTTGAGTCTGAAATGCACAGTTGCTTGCGTCTTTTACATGAATAAAAAATTAGAGGAAACTCAAAGAAACACAAAATTGAAAATAAAAACAGAATTTACAAGGAAAGCTGGGAGAATGACTATTTAATTACTAACAACAGTAGGAAGCTTCAGTGTTTGGTATGCATGCAAATTGTCTGTACCGAAGGAGTACAATGTTAAAAGACATTACTCAACAATGCATGAGGAGAACAAGTATGCAACATATAAGAAAGAAGCTCGACATGCAATGGTTGCAGACTGAATGGTTGCAGACTGTTGTGAAAATAAAATAAAACTACAAATAGGTATGTTTAGTAAAGACTTACAAAATCAGTCATCTTCTCTGTATGCCGCTTACGCTGTGTCACTTGAACTTGCAAAGGCAAAAAAAGCCTTCACTGAAGGCAGTCTGGTTAAAAAGTGTGCTATGGCAATGGCAAAGGCTTTTGAAGATGCTAAAATGGCTGAGAAATTTGAATCAGTGCCATTTTCCAACCAAACTGTACAGAGAAGGGCAATTGATATGGGAGAACAAGTAGAAAAATTGTTGCTTAGATTGGTTAAAGAAAGCATGCATTTCTCGCTATGCCTTGATGAAAGCACTGACCAGTCAGATGTCAATCAGCTATTAATATTTGTATGCACCACCGTCGAAGACTTTGGCAGTAAAGAGGAGCTATTTGATGTCTGCTCTCTTCAAGGAACAACAAAAGGGAGGGACATTTATGATGCTGTTAAAAAACTGTCGACAGAGTTGGAGGCTTCAGTAAATGTTCAGCCATTGTGACAGTCGGAGCACCAGAAATGACAGGGAAGAAGACAGGTCTGACGGGAAGCTAAGGAAAATGGCGTAATGTATCCTATGATCCACTGTCTCATTCACAAGGGAGAGTTATGTGGGAAATCAATGAAGAAAACTGAAGTTTTTAAACTTGTTAAAATTATTAATATGTTAAGAGATGGAAATCAAGCCCTTTTGCATAGACAACTGAAGCAGTTTTTGCTGGAAATTGAGGCTGAATATGGAGACTTGCTGCTATACAACCATGTAAGGTGGCTGAGTGCAGGAAAGTGCCTTGAATGATTTTTTGCTATTCACAAGGAAATCCATGAATTCCTTAATAAGTTTGTGTCCTCTGATACCACAGAACTAGAAGAAGTAATTCAAAGCCCAGAATTTTTAAAGCAGTTAGTTTTCCTAACAGACATGAAAAATCACCTTAACACCTTAAACCTGAGTCTTCAAGGAAGAAACCAGGTGGTATCAGATATGGTGGGAATTATAAATGGATTTCGAAACAATTGGGAATTAGTTAAATTTTCAAACGTTCTTTGGAAAACAATGAATTGACACATTTTTTTTGCTGTCTAGAATTAGCGGCGGAGAAAGACCAGGAAACTATAGATTTTTTAGATTTCAGTTCACACATTCAAGAGATCATTTAAGAATTCAACACACGATTCAAGGAAACTGAAACACTGAAAAGAAGTGTACAGGTTTACATGAATCCTCTTGGTGCTACAATCGAGGAACAAGAACCACATCTACAACTTGAGCTGTGCAATCTACAAACTGATACGTTCTTACAGACCAGACAAGAAAAGGGATAACATTTTTTTAAACTACTATATCCAGCAAAAAATACCCAAACTTCAGACAATTTGGACTATAAATGACTTCAACGTTTGGGAGCACGTACATATGTGAAAGTGTTTTTTCTTCTATGAAATGCATTAAAAATCAGTATAGAAGAAGACTTGCAGATTTTTCCTTGCTGCATCTTTTGAGATTAGCAACAACAGAGCTGGAGGTGGGCATTCATTCATTGGTAGATGCAGCTGATCGACCACAGTACTCCCACTAAATTGTTCTTTTTTAAGTTTTGTTTTGACTACAGTGTTAAAATTCAATTGTTCTGGGTATAATAGTTTTTGTTTATTTTTAATTTCACTCTTTTATGCAATTGTAAAATAGTGTGTTTAACAATTAAAATAATTAAACCTTTGTTTCAATTAAACTATGCATATTATTTCATACTGGTACCTCTGTTCCATTTGCAAAATTTTACGAAAATTGGCCTATTATTAAAGTGCGGCCCGTAATCATGCCTAAGGTTTCCAATGTGGCCCTCGAACCTGTACAAGTTGGAAACCCTTGCTCTATAGGCATTTTTAAAACTTTGCTATCAAATCCAGCCATCACAAACTTCTCAGGTAGAACGATCATACTATTTTCTGATCTGCTCGGCACTTTCTTTCCATGTTAATATCCACACACTTGTACAGCAATCCAATTTTTGGTTTGTATCATTTATGCAAAGTCCAGATCCTTTTATTTTTAATGGCAAAAACAGGCAATAAAAGGGATACAAACTACTGAATTATAGCTAGTACTTTTATAATTTGAGATGTAAGCATTACAAACTTTAAAAATGGAAAATTTTCATTCTTCTTCAATTTGACACGATGATTGCTCGAAATGTTAAGAACTTTATAAAAATAAATTATTGACCTAGAAACTAGATTTCCCATTGAACATTTTTGCAACTTATTAATTACATTTATTTTTTATAATTTAAGGTATTTTAGGTGAAAGTAAGCAAAGTGAAGCAAAAGCATGCTCAAATATAACCTTCTTATTTTTTACAGAAAAAGAAAATAGTTTAAAATATTTAAATTACTTTTGTATATTCATAAATAGTATTCTAATTCCAAAAATTGTTTACATTTTTATCCATTAGTTTTGGTGATAAGTATCTTAATTGTCTACATTTTTCATAACACTCTTATTTGAGAGATATCTTCACCATAGATTATTATTGATGTCAAAAACCACACCATACAAAGAACAATGAAGTTAATTAAATGACGAGAAAATGAATTAACAATGTGATACAATCTGTGATATTAATTCATACATTGCTAAAAAAAAAAAAAAAAATAATAATAATAATAATAAAAATAAAATAAAGAACAGAAAAGAATAGTACTACAGTTAAGTTTTTGATAAAACAATTTGATAAATTTGAAACAATGGCAATATTGAAATACTGGTATTTTTTTATATCAATACAGGTATTAAAATACAGACAAAATTTGACCAAAATACTGATTTTGGGGGATCTGGGTATCGAATTCCCTGATCTCACTGCATAACATTCATTGCACAAGTAAGTCAAAATACCTTGAATCATCATTGAGAAGAGATATGTGGCAATTCCAACCAGATTCCAAACCCATTTTTTCTGAAAACACCTGCAATGAAGCCATTCTGTGAATATATTTCCGTAAAATATTACATAGCAACAAACACAGAAACAAAAGGAATAGATAGAAATGCTTAAGGAAACTGACCCTACTCCTGAGTTCGTTCTCCTTCGAAAAATGAACAAACCGTATGCATGCCTTATCGAGCTGCTCTATGAGTTGAACAAAGTCCTACAATAGAAAGAGAAAATTTTACAAAATTGCATTCATTGATTAAATTAAAGAAGTCTTATTTAATGTTTAAATCAATAGCTCTAATACCATGACAGAGATTACAGAGGGTGGGTCAAAATATTGCACAAGTTATTATCTTAATTATCCACAGAAGTGTGCGATTATTTACAAATTATATGATGATATTTAATGCTAGAGTTTAGTTTCAAGGATGGACTTGTAGTAATAATGTCTTTTTAACACTTTCCAACATAGTTGAAAAGTGTTTACAACTTTGTTCATTCTGTCTGTCTGCTCATTCGAATGATAACTGCAGTAAAAATGACTTTATTAAAATGAAATTTTAGTATGTTGTTGAGACGGTTTGTGAGACATATGGGAATGTAAATAAATAATATCACTCAATTAATTTTGGATTGAACTTGAGTTAAAAAAGTGAAATACATTGAATCCTATGGGACTTAATTTTTTAAACATTTAAGCAAAGTTAAAATTTACAAATTACTTCGAAAATTTTAGGAGATATTCAAATTATTCCATAAAATATATAAAAAAAAATTGAGTAAAATATGTTTGGTAGTTTTAAAATCAAAATAATAACTACACTCATATTATATAAAGAGATCACATGACCCACTTTAAGATAAAATATGATATCTATCTTTATTCCCCAGTTTCAAAATCATGATTTTAAAAGTTCTTTTAAACTTATAATTAGTGTTGTATTAGTCCTAAAACCGCTTTATTTTGTGTAATTTCTGTGCATCTATATTCTGCACCTATGCAATTACAATACTTTTGAGTTTAAATGATCATCAAACTTTGATTATTTCTATAACAAAGCTTAATTTTAACATATGCAGAATATACACAAATCAAGCTGTAAGATGAGTTGTATAAGAATTGTTGAATTTTTTTAATGCAAAATTATTTAGCTCTGGAGTCTGGAATATAGGTGATATGAATGAAATATTTATTTATTTTATATAGAGAAGCAGATGATTTTATAGCATTGCCTTTTCCACTGACATTTTAAGCATGAAGTTAGAAAGTACTTTTACCTCCATGATTTTAAGTTTTTAAGTAAAATAAATTATTGTAGTACTGGGATAATTTAAAAAATGTCACCGCTAAATGTATCACATTTTAGAGATGTTTACATAAAATTGCATTGCAGTTACCAAGTGCTTTATAATCAATGCTTTATGCAGGATTGATCTTTCAGTTTATTTTTGGTGTAAAATAATGTCATTGTCTGTACTTGGTAGGGGAGCCATATGAGCAAATAAGGTGTGTTGAAAAAGGGTGAGATTTTGAAAGATTGTAGCTCGGCATGTAAAATTTTGAGGGGGAGACAGCAGTGGTATCATGTTTTAAGTTTTTATTGTCTTCTGCTACACAGTTATTTACAGAAGACAAATATTTCAGTAAAACAGCAATTGTTTTGCTTATTTCAATGATCTTTGGTTTCTTTCTTCAGTTTTGACTTTTGCTTTTTCTTGAGTTTTAACAGAATGGGAAAATTGGCAGTTTTTTATTAAAAAAAAAAGCATTAATATCCACAATTTTTTAGAGTGCAAAATTTTGTGATTCTTGAAAAATTCATGACTTTTAGCAAAAATGGACAAAATTTTTGTGATTTTATTTAAAAACACTTTTTAAAAGCACTAAAAATGGAAAACATTGTCTTATTGATTGTGATATTATAGCTTTCCTTTTTATACAAATCGCGAATTTATACTTAAAATCATTTTAACATCCTTTCTAAAAAATTGTTTAGCATTTTTTCAAGTAAATTGTGAATTTTAGCAATTTTTCTTGAAATGCACGAATCTATGTGTGGCAATTCCACATGTCTCAATTTTTTAGAAAGAACATTAATAATCACATTTTTTTAAAAAAGAGTGTGAAATTTTGCAATTTTTGATAAAAGACATTTAAATTCATGGTTATTTTAAAATAGAGCTAAAATTCGCAATTTCATGGAAAAAGAGCTAAAATTTATGATTTTAATTTAAAATACTAAAATTAGTGGTAATTTCTTTTTAAAGCTTTGCAAACCAGATGAACTATCTTGATCATAAATTTTAACTTTTAAGTTAAATCATGAGTTTTTTTAAAGCCTTTTCTAAATTTACTGGAGTATGGTTTAACTCACCTTTCTGATACCAGAATCCATTTTTAAGTAGTTGATGGGTTTTTTTTTCCAAATTTAATAAGTAAAATTTTGAAAATTCGGTATCATTGGTCCAAATGATTACAATTATTACCCTTCACTTTACAGGGCTTGAAAAAATCTTTCAATTCACACCATACTTAACAATGTACGTCCAAGGGGGTAACTTGCCTTCCCGCTCCCTCGAGGGAGCTAATGAAGTTACGAACACAGAAATTGTATCGCAGCTATTTCTCACAACAATGGTTGAAACTATTAAGTCTCGTGATCATTGAGCCACATATAACCCCTTTTATGCATAATTATGTCAAATTTTCTCCTATGTTGCTATTTTAAAAAAGTATAAAATTTCAAATCAATTTTGAAGTTTTCTCTTGAATTTAAAAAAATTCTATCCAGTTGGAAATTTTTTGATAACAAAGCTGGATATAAAATGTAGTGAAAATCCATTAATATTTGTGGCAGCTATCGCATATACAAGAAATTGACCACAGACATACAGACAGACAGACATCACTCCAAAAATAGTCAAAACGTGTTCAGGAAGTAATAAAACATATATTGGTATTCAAATCTCGAATTCGAAAATTTTTGTAAAAACAATACTTTCTCTATATTATATTACATAGTGTGAGAAATAAAGGGAAAAATAAGATAATTTGACTGAAATTCAGATCAGAATCTAATGGAGGTGGCAATTACAGAGACTGTACCACCCTTATCCTTAACCCATTACCTCTTGGATGGACTTTGGGATATACAGATTTATCACGCCCATACTGCAGGTAGGCACAGGGATAGTTTTGGGCACTGTCGAGTATCGAACATGAGACTACTGAATGTGATCCTTCTGTCTTAACCACTATGCTATCCTGGCACTGACATTGTTCTTGGCAACCCTCTTAATTTTATATACAGCAATGGGGGGGGGGGGGGGGGAAGGGAGGAGGGAATGAATGCAGCCCAATTTTAAAAATTGAAAGCCCACAAGTACTAAAAGGTTGTTGATCCCTTTTCTAGGTGATGGCTGGTAAGAGAGCGAGTAAATATTGTCACTACTTTAATGGAGTATTTTATTTATTTACTGCATTTGGTTCCCTTGAGGTTTGGCAAAGAACTGCCAGCTCACAGATGGGAAATTGTATGTACAGATAAAAACAGAAAAAACAGATGTTTGCTTTATTGAATAGCATTTGCTTTGTTGAATAGCATTTTGTTGGAACTAAGTATTCTATTTCATAGTGAGTGTCACTTATGTAGGGCATAAGGGATTTGTTTTGACTCAGAATTTAGTTAACTAATTATCCAAAATTGTTTTAAAAGCATCACAGAAAACAGCATAAAGTGCAAAATAAGGGTGTCATCCAGCTTTGAATGAGAGAAAAAAAAATATAGCCACTTTTATTTTGTGCTTTATGCTGTTTCATATGATGCTTTATAATCCATTTTAACTTTGAGCCTCTTTTGAATTTAATACCTGTTTAACCAGGCATTCAGTGCACCAAAATTAAAAAAAAATTACAACTTTTAAATACCAAGATTGATATGCAGCTGATGTCATTTTAAGTTAACTCAATCAGAGATTTCACAGTAACTAATACTAAATTTGTATTTTGCTTTTCAAGGGCTTTCTTGCAAAATATAATAGAAATTCCATACAGCATCATGAGTTTAGCGAAGTTTCAAGACAAGCTTAAAAATGAGAGTTACAAAGCAGCCTCTATGATGCAAATTAAAAAACCCTACCAATAAAAGAGAGACATACAGGACAAGCTTGGTACTGCATTGTCACCATCCCGATAAAGATCTCATTGCCAAGTTGATGAAGACAGCTGTTTGTTTCAGTATGCCATTCTTCGTACTTCACATCTGGGTCGGGGATAATCAAAGAATCACTGCTGAGATAACGATTTAATGAATGCTGTCGGCTGCAACCATCCAAACAAGGAGGATCCCAAGATCTATAAGATACATATTTAGATCGTAAACATTTTTAGTACAGCTAAATATAGCATAGTCTATATGGAATTTTCCTAATTTTTCACAGTGAAATAAAATACTTAAAAGATCATCATTTGTTGAAAAGAACATAAAGTATATTTTTAGATCATTACTTGTTGAAAAGGTTTTAACCAAGATCTTCTCCTATGAGTGCATGAATGGCGGAAACCAGTTCTGAATAAACTTACAGTTCCATTTTGGACGACATGATCTTAACTAAGGTATTTTAAACAAATAATGAATCTTTTATTAAAAGATCTTACTTTACTCAAAATGGTTAACTTAGAGGCAGTTAACTCTGCCTAAAATCCACATGGTGTTTTCCTGATCCACAAAGTCATTAAAAGGTCTTTATAAAATATTTTAAAAAGTCAGTATTTCAATAAAACGAAATTTAAAAAAATCTAAATACTATGAGATCTATTTTCTAAAGCAAAGTTTCTCAAGATGCCATCTACAGGGCACTGATGGACCATAGATCCTCTAAGTAGGCCATGAAGGAATTTTAAAACTACACAGTCAGAATAAAAATAAAGTCAGAATAAAGCCAAAAGAAAGAATAAAATCAGAATAAAGACAGCATTTCAACAAAATTAAAATTTCCAAAAATTTAAATATTAAGAGATCCATTTTTTAAAGCAATGTTTCTCAAGATGCCGTCCATAGTGCACTGATGGGCCATAGATCCTGTATGTAAGCCATGAAGGAATTTTAAAATTACACAGTCATAATAAAAATAAAGTCATAATAAAGACAAAAGAAAGAATAAAATCAGAATAAAGCCAGCATTTCAACAAAACAAAATTTCTCAAGATCTAAACTAAACGCTAAGAGATCCATTTTCTGAAACAATGTTTTTCAAGATGCCACCCACAGTGCACTGATGAACCATAGATCCTTTAAGTAGTCCATAAAGGAAATTTAAAATTACACTGTCAGAATAAAAAAAAAAGTCAGAATAAAGTACAAATAAAAAATAAAATCAGAATAAAGCCAGCATTTCAACAAAACAAAATTTCCCAAAATCCAAATACTAAGAGATCCATTTTTAAAGCAATGTTGCTCAAGATGCACTGATGGACCATAGATCCTCTAAGTAGGCCATGAAAGAATAAAATTACACAGTCAGAATAAAATTAAAGTCAGAATAAAGCCAAAACAAAGAATAAAATCAGAATAAAATCAGCATTTCAACAAAACAAAATTTCCAAAAATCTAAATACTAAGAGATCAATTTTCTAAAGCAATGTTGCTCAAGATGCACTGATGGACTATAGATTCTCTAAGTAGGCCATGAAGGAATTTTAAAATTACAGTCAGAATAACATTAAAACAAAGAATAAATCAGAATAAAGTCGGCATTTCAACAAAACAAAATTTCCCAAAATCTAAATACTAAGAGATCCATTTTTAAAGCAATGTTGCTCAAGATGCACTGATGGACCATAGATCCTTAAGTAGGCCAAGAAGGAATTTTAAAATTACACAGTCAGAATAAAATTAAAGTCAGAATAATGCCAAAACAAAGAATAAAATCAGAATAAAGTCAGCATTTCAACAAAACAAAATTTCCAAAAATCTAAATACTAAGAGATCCATTTTTAAAGCAATGTTGCTCAAGATGCACTGATGGACCATAGATCCTCAAGTAGGCCATGAAAGAATTTTAAAATTACGCAGTTAGAATAAAATTAAAGTCAGAATAACGCCAAAGCAAAGAATAAAATCAGAATAAAATCAGCATTTCAACAAAATAAAATTTCCAAAAATCTAAATACTAAGAGATCCATTTTCTAAAGCAATGCTGCTCAAGATGCACTGATGGACCATAGATCCTCTAAGTAGGCCAAGAAAGAATTTTAAAATTACACAGTCAGAATAAAATTAAAGTCAGAATAACGCCAAAACAAAGAATAAAATCAGAATAAAGTCAGCATGTCAACAAAACAAAATTTCCAAAAATCTAAATACTAAGACATCCATTTTTAACACTTTACAACAAAGTTGAAAAGTGTTTATGACTTTGTTCATTCTGTCTGTCTGTCTGTCTGTCTGTCCGTTAGCACGATAACTGCCGTAAAAATGAGTTTATCAAAATGAAATTTTAGTATGTTGTTCAGACGGTCTGTAGGATCTATGGGAATATAAATAAATAATATCACCCAATTAGTTTTTTATTGAACCCGGGTTGAAAAAATGAAATACATTGAACCCTATGGGACCTAATTTTTCAAACATTTTTTAAGTAAATTTAAAATTCACGAATATTCACGAATTGCTTCGAAATTTTTAGGAAATATTCACATTATCCCATAGAATATATAAAAAAAAATTCAGTAAAATATGTTAAGTAGTTTTTTAATTAAAAAAATTATTTAATATAGGGAAAAAAACAAATTCAATTAAATTCTGACTTTGGGATATCTTCCAGAAAGAAAAGAGAGAGATATTATATAATAAATATCTCTCCATTTGTTTAAACGTTTTGCATATGGGAGTGGCTTCATATTTTAAGATAAATTTGGTAGATAACAATTTTTCATTTTTTTAAAATTTTATATAACTCTTCATGATAAATTTAATTGATGGCATTTTAAATGCACTTTCCTACGTCCTAGAGAGTTAAAATTTGGTACACAGCTTAAATTTGTTGAACATTTTATTCGACAAAAATTTGATGGATCTTTAAATATAGATTATACATTTTTTTCGAAATGGCCTGAAAATAATCCCCGTTCACTTCTATAAATCATTGGTGTAATATTGTTAAAAATTCTGATGTGGACAGCACATGTCTTTCTCTGCAGACTCATATTCGTTCTCTTTATTTATTCAATGATAATTTGAGTTTATCTGCACAACATAAGTATTTTAAATGACATTGAATTTACACGTTAAACTTAAATTTGGTTCTCATTTGATAGCTGGACTTATTGTCAAAGGTGGCGTAGCGAAAACACAAAAAAACTAGAATATCTCAAGAACGGCCAGCCCTAGAGTAATGGGGTTAGTCTTATTCTTTTTGTTGTCAAAAATCACATATAAAATAGGAATTTAATTGATATAATTGAGCACACGTAGTCTTTTATTTTTATATATAACGATTTTTGCTGGCCATTTCGCAAAAATAGCCCGTTCCTTTTTCCCGAATCGTAGTAGAATAACCTACAAATGATTTATATACAAAATTTTGTTAAATTTGGTATATAAATCACTTGTAGGTTATTGAAATATTATACTCTAAATTTTGTTAAATTTGGTTCATTAGTTTTTAGCTAGAGTGGATAAAGGCAATTTCTGCGGCCATTTCGCAAAGAAGGCAGATTCTTTTATTACGAATCGTACTATAATCTAATGAACATCAGGATTTCCCACAAAAAACATACCTACCAAATTGTATGAAATTCGGTCCATTAGTTTTTCAATTAGAGTGGATGTAATATCCGCACAGACACACAGAAACATACACAGATACACCCTTACACACACAGACGTCTTCCTAAAAGTAGTTTTTTCGTGTTCTAGAAGTCCCAAAACGTGTAGATACTTTGAAAATTCGAGTTCCGATCCTCGGCACGATTCCAATACTTTGAGTACATACACATACACATATATATTATCTGTGTATTATCTGTGTATCTAAATTCCGTGCCTATGCAATTACAATAGTTGTGATTTTAAATGATCCCTAAACTTTTATTATTTCTTCAAGGAAGCCTAATTTTAATATATGCAGAATGCAAATATCTCAAGCGATTGTAAGATGAATTACATAAGAATTGCTGAATTTTTTTCACACAAAATTATTTAGCTCTGGAGTCTGGAATACAAGTTATATGAATGAAATATTCATTGATTTTGCATAAAGAATCAGATGATTTATATTTCGATACAGTTTTAAATATTTAAGTATAATAAATTACTGTAGTTCTGTGATAATGTAAAAGATATTACCACTGAATGAATCACATTTTAGAAATTTTTAAATGAAATTACATTTCAGTTGGAAAGTGTTTCATAATCAATGCTTATGCATGATTGATCTTTCTTGTTTAAAGTAATGTTTCTCAAGATGCCGTCCATAGTGCACTGATGGACCATAGATTCTTCAAGAAGGCCATGAAGGAATTTTAAAATTATACAGTCAGAATAAAATAAAATATTAAGCTGAATAAAATAAAATATTAAGCTGAATAAAATAGCATAAGTGTTATAACACTAAACTGTAACACTAAAATAGCATTAGTGTTACAGCTGTATTGTTGTTGTGAACATCAAGAATACAGCTGTATGTTTAAGGTAGTATGTGACGAGTGTGTTTTACATTGCAATGCAGCATATATTCATGGTATATTGAGGAGGGGTGTCATTTTTTATATTAGTTCATCAATGGTTAATATTTTTTGGACTTCTGCAGTGAAATATAAAATTAAAAATAATTGTTTAGTTTAAGTTTTTGAAAATTATCAAAATATATTGGTTATATAAAAGTTTATGATTGATGTATTATTGTATAAAAAAGTAGTCATATTTGGAGTAGGTAGGCTGCAAACACTTTTCGGTGTTTTGGAGTGGGTTGCAGATACTTACAGTGTTATCAAGTGGAACATAGAAACTTTAAGTATTACTAAGTTGGCCACAGATACTTTAAATGAAGTGACATGGATATTTAAGGTATTAGGAAGTGGGCCACTTTTAATAGTTTCAATCAGGGCTGATGTCCCGAAAGTTGTTTGAGAATTATTGTTTTAAAATTCTCCAAAATTTTCTTTTAGAATTAAAACATTAAAAATCTGGAATAACTTCATTTTAAAATTGGCAAATCAAAATTTAATTAACAATTCACAGAGCATTTCTTTCTATTGGTATTTTTCTTTCAACACAACAATCATGTCACAGATATCTGGCTGCACATGCAATATGTTTTACTTATTAGATTCTAATTTTCTGCCAGAAAACTATATGTGATTTTTCTTAGTTGCAAAATCAGTGGGAAAAAAAGGATAATAATAACAATTTATTAAAAAAATAAAATAAAAAACTTTAATGTGATGGAATTTTTTTTTGATGCTCAAGAAAATCGTCCATAGTTGAATCAAGAGCTAAAATCCTGGAATAACATGCTATAAAACTGTCAAATTAGAATATACAGCGAAAATCAATCAAAATTTATTGGAATCATGCTTCTACAACCACTTAGCATAGGTAGACTGGTTTCAGTCTTCTTACGACTCATCAACATAGCTGTTACTGCAATGGCATCAAGAAAACTTGATATGTGCCACATTTTTTTAAACCTCTATGGAGACTAAGTCAGTTATATCACACAGTTGGCATCAAATCATCAGAACATTGAATTTGAACTGCATACAGCACAAAACAAGGTTCATAGTGTTGTGGTTGCCTTTTAATATTTAGTAGGAAAGAGTGGAGTACATTTGACAGTGGGGTATAATCCCTTATTAATGTTCTTTATTTCATTTATCCATTTTACTTTCATTTATGATTTTAATATTCTGTTCTATAAGCGTTTTATTCCATAGTAGTTCTGGTCAAAAATGGCAGAAGTTTGTTTTGTTTTAAGTTTTTGTAATGTAAATTTATATAAATTAGCTAAATATTATAGCTAATTTAGCTAAATATTAATATATTGTAATTATTTTATTCTATTTTTTATTTTCTTTCATTTAAAACTAAATTTGTGCTTTTCAGTAAAGAATTAATTAATTTACTGCAATTTTCCAATAACTTCTAATTCTATAATTGCAATTTTTCAATAAATTCTAAAAATTTCAGTTTTGACTATTTTTAAAATTTATGCAGCAGTTTGATATTTCAAATCCTTTCATAGTTTTTATTTTGTTTATTGTATCAATTGTTTTCTTCTTTAAAGATTAAAGTTATTTAGAATTTTCTCATTAGATGCCAGTCATAGAACATACAGCATTTTCAATAATATGAAATCATGCTTCCACTGCAGTAATCAGTATTGGTGACCTTAATAGCAAAATCAGTTCACTGATGCTGGTTTGATTTTTTTTCTTACGCATTTTCTTCACTGCAGTTCTGCAATTTATGGCAATTAATGTAAACATAACTGCAGTGAATAAAATGTATTGCCATTTTTTGCATGTATCTTATTTAGCCTTATGTATATGTAAAAGCAAAAACAAAAACAAAAAAATACAATAATACACAAAGGAAAAATTTTAACAACAGAAAAACACCCTGTCAAGTGAAATTCTCATGATTGAAATTGAAAGTACAGTAGAAAATAAAAACTGACCTAGGTGATGAGGTTGTAGTTTTTAAGGCAGAAAAGAGGTGATAACCTTCAGCTGGAAGTTCAATATAGGCTTCAGAAAAATTCTTGTTAAGAGAGTTGTTTAGAGGGCTGTAGGCATAGCCCATGCAGTGGGCTGTTAAACTGGATCTGTGGTAAAAATCTAAGATCCTTTTCCTAGCAATAAACATGTTATTATTCACAAACTAAATGAAAATAAGATATTAACACATGAAAATGTTAAAATTTTACATGTATTTAATAAATTGATGAAAATACTATACTTTTGGTAATTTATTAAAGGCCATGGAATTATTAAAATAGCTGCATTAGAACTATATATTTATATGTCCAGCAGCTTAAAATAAAATACAGCAGACTTCCTCTAATCCACACAGCTTGCAACCAGAGGTTGTGCAATTTACAGAATTTTGCAGATTATACGGTCATCACTGCATAAACTAATGTGTAAAATTGAGACATTGGTACATCCTGAGTTATTTAATTAAAAATCACTCTACAATAACATTTAAAGCAAAATTAGCTACTTTTATAAATTTCACTGCATGTTTTTAAAATTTTCAAACATAGACCTAATTTTGTACAGATTTTTGTTTTAATATTTTTTCTTACAGTCTATGATCAGTCATTATTTCTTGTTCTGTAAATAAAGCTCTGTTTCTGTATAAAGTTAAGGTATCTATATCCCAGAGCTAAGCTCTGCTCAAAGCTAACTTTTTCTTATTTATCATCAGAATCGGCATCCAAATTAATTTTTGCAGAATTTAATATACTGTTGTAATTTATTATAAATTTAGCTGTTTATGTCCAAAATACATTGCGGATTATAGGCGTTTGCAGATTATAGGGTTGCGGATTAATATGAGAGTCGACTGCATTAGCAAATAAGAAATGCAATTAATAGTGACTCATGCCCAATGTGACATATGCTGCAGAGGCAAAAAATATCAGCAAGTTTATCATATGAAGTTCATTATATAGTCTCCGATGATTTATTTATTGAACTAGTTTAATTGTATTTTGTATCTACAAATTTTTTGTTACAATGTTGGTTTATCAGTTCACATTAGATCACGGGTCTGCAAACTCTTTAGTTCATAAGAGTCTTTGCTACAACTAGAATAATCACCTTGAGCCAAATATAATTGCATTTAGTAGCCTTTTAGTTGACAGCAGAAGCACTGTTGTTAAAATTTAATGAAGTCCAAACAGTTTGAGGTAAATAAAGATATTTTTTTTTTCATATAAGATAATTCAATTTTGATGTAAGCAAACATTTCAGAATGTACTACTTTTTAAAGAGAACTCTCAAACATATAACTATAAATTTATCAACTTCCAGTACAACAAAATGTAAACAGAGAGAGAGCAAGTAAGTTGTAAACAGCTAATATTGAAGTTTTTACCTATCAGAATCGGTAAGGACACGAATATCATCTCCATCCCAGTACTCATTACACGCATCAAGGACTAGATCAGCTGTACCTTGAGAGAACAGTTGATAACTACCTAAAATCAGAAAAATAAATAAATAAATAAAAATAAATAAATAATAAATAAATAAAACAATGCGTGTGACATTGTAAAATTACAAGCTCTTAGATATCATGACATTACCTCTGTGTAGATCTTTCACAACTGCACAGGATATATTTGGGAATGGCATTTTTAATCTAGGAAAATTGAGTGACCTAGCTAATTTTCCTTTTTGTACTACTTCAGGGTGCTGAAAAAAAAAAAAAATTCAGAAATTCAGAAATACATAATTGCAGGGTTCATAACTCAAACTTGGAAATGAAATCTCCCGAGTTTCCCAGGTTTTCATGAAGAATTTTTGAAAACTTTTGAATTACGACAGTGTGAATCATGACATTTAGTGGTATGGTGTACCTGAAAAGTCATGCACATCAAATTATCATATAATGTACAGAAAAATGAAATAGTAAAAGAATTTTTTTTTCACTTTGGTGGCAATAACATATCTTCAAAAATATATTAGAAATATTGTCTGCTGGTTTTAATATGTCAGACAATTATTGCAGGCTTATTTTTTTATCAATCAAAGAACATGTCATTGAGTGAAAGAATTTTTATTTTAGAGCAATATTTCTCTAGCTATTTTTTATGAGTGTCATTGAAGAGTTTCATTTTTGAAAACTTTTGAATTACGACAGTGTGAATCATGACATTTAGTGGTATGGTGTACCTGAAAAGTCATGCACATCAAATTATCATATAATGTACAGAAAAATGAAATAGTAAAAGAATTTTTTTTTCACTTTGGTGGCAATAACATATCTTCAAAAATATATTAGAAATATTGTCTGCTGGTTTTAATATGTCAGACAATTATTGCAGGCTTATTTTTTTATCAATCAAAGAACATGTCATTGAGTGAAAGAATTTTTATTTTAGAGCAATATTTCTCTAGCTATTTTTTATGAGTGTCATTGAAGAGTTTCAGTAGAAATACCTATACTCTAATACCTTTAAAAATTCAATTTATTCTCAAAAGAATATACATTACAAAAGAGCAATATTTCTCTAGTTATTCTTATGAGAATGTCACTGAAGAGTTTCAGTAGAAGTACCTAGGCTTTATAACCTCTAACAATTCAACAGTTCAAGGTTGGTATAGGGTTTTCCGAAAAATTGAATCTGTTACTGAAAGGCCTGTCTGTTCTCACTTTGTCTGCAGCAAACTCAGTTTCTCAAAAATGGTTTAGTAACTTCATAATTGTTAAATTGTTAAGGGGTTTTTAGAGCATGGGGATTTCTTCTGAAACTTTTCAACGACACTAATAAAAATGTCTAGAAAAATATTGCTCTAAAATAAAAATTCTTTCACTCTGGTGAAATGTCATGTTCTGTTCGATTGATAAAGAAATGGAAGCCATATTTATTTTGCAATGAGTCATGTGATCTCTTCATATAAAAAAGGTGTAATTATTATTTCAATTTTTAATGAAAACACTACCTAACATATTTTCTGGACATTTTTTTTACACATTTTATGTGACAATTTGAATATTTCCTAAAATTTTCAAAGCAATTTGCAAATTTTAACTTCACTTAAAAAATGTTTGAAAAATTATGTTCCATAGGGTTCAATATATTTCATTTTTTCAATCCGGGTTAAATTCTAAACTAACTGAGTGATATTATTCATTTTCACCTCCGAACATCCCACAAACCGTCTCAACAACATACTAAAATTCCATTTCGACAAAGTCATTTTTACAGCAGTTATCATGCGAAACGACAGACAGACAAACCGAATGACCAAAGCCATAAACACTTTTCAACTATATTGGAAAGTGTTAAAAATAATTCTGTAATTATTGTCTGACATATTAAAAACAGCAGACAATATTTCTGATATGTTTTTGGGGTATATTAGTATTACCTAATTTAAAATAATTCAACTATTTCAATTTCTTAGTACATTATATGAGAGTGGCCTTTCAATCGCCCTGTATGTCATCCTTTTATTTAAAGAATTAAATTTAAATTCAATAACCACAAAATTTTATCATGAAAAATTAGCCAATTTTATGATAAAACAACCATGAAATTAAATTTCCAAAACCAAAATTTTGTTTTCATGTACAGTAGGTAAAAGAATTTTAAGTACAGCTTGAATCATTCAACAGCACAAAACAAATGCCCTTTCCTGGTTCTAATTCGATCTTTTCTGGTTTCTGTTGAAAAATTATAATTTTCCATGAGTTTTCATTCAGATTTTAACACAAGTTTAAATTATCAAAAGATTCAAAGTTTCCCATATTCTCTGAGGTGTATGAACCCCTGAACTGAGTAAAATATAAACCACAAAAACTTTACTTTTACTAACAATAATAAAAAAAAAATTCTTACCACATGCCTAAATATACCAAGCTGTTGTTCAAGATTATAGAAATCAACAACAGAGTCTGAAAATCCAATCTGTTTTGCTAATTCACATAAACATCTAAAAACAAAACAAAACAAAAATCTGTAAGCAATCATTTCACAACCAACCTACAAATATTAATCAAACTAGAATCATAAAAATATTTAAAAAATAGACTTGCTCATTTATTCGCTAATTTTAACTCTAATGTTGAACTGATCATATTAAAGTAGTATGCTTAATTTGGTGTAAATTATAAAAAATCCAAAACTGATATTGGATTGCAAAATAGGCATGCATGTCTGCACACAACACAGGTAAGGTTTTCATATACTTGGAAAATGCCATCGTTGAACTAAATTTGGACAAGTTTTGAAAATATTACAAAATAGTAAAAAATGTGCATGTACATATCATGGTTAAATAATTTTGTAGATATTGCAAATCCATGAAAAATGTAAATGCATATATTGCATAAAAAATGGGCAAATAAGTGGCATTCTTAGATAATTTGCTAAAATAGCAGCCTACAACAAAATATCCAATTTTTAATGGATTTACTTATTTAGGTTACACTACAATACAAATTAACTATTTTTGACATGGTATCTGTGACAAAATATGTGCTTTCATTTCTTTCTTTAGCTGACATTTTCCATTACTTAGCAGGATTTTTTTATAATACAGTTGTTTTGTTTAGAGATATCACATCATTTTGTGGTAATTTTTTTTTGTTAAAATGAAAGGGAGAGTCGTGCTTGCATGCTTTGTTCTGTACTTAATAACTGTGGTTAAAATTTTTAGGAATGTAAAATTTTTTTGTCAGTATCTTCAGCATAGTATGAGTATCAATTTCCAATGTGAAATTCGATTGGGTAATAACCAAGACTGCAGTTGGGCAATTTTCTTTTTATAGAGCCTACCATAATGTTACAATTCATTGGTAACTGTTTGGACGGCCGTGAGAGCCACATTTGTAATTTATCCTACACAAATAAAAATGGTGACAATAAGATAGATGTCCATTTTAAGAATTTTGGTAAATAATCTCCCTAACTCCATTTCATGTTTTCAAAATTTTATCTAATGCATAGCATGTGAAACAAATATAATAAAAATTACTAAATTTCCTTATTGGGTTGTTTTCTGTTGCTAAAGCCAAATGACCCCCCATATTCTACTTAATTCCTTACTTAATTCTTACAGGGAAGAAGAAAAAAAAAAAAAACCCTGAAATTTGATTTTACTTTTTAAAAGGTACACCATTGGGTCATAAGAAAGTATATAAAAAAAAATCATCAAAATCGGTTAACTGGTTTAGCTTGTACACCCATCAACAGAGAAACACAACAACAATAAAAACAAGAATAACTAGAAACGCTACATTCAAAAAGGCAGTTTTTAGTAGGATTTTCTTTACTTGTATTCTACTTTGAATAATGTTTTTTTTAAATTTTCATCTCTAGGCTTGTCCTATGACAGCCAAGAAAAAATTATTTCTCTAGCTTAGAAATAGGTTGAGATTCAGGGGGCTGATAAACACATTCTGTGGAGTGAAGTAAATATACTCTTGGCAGTGCTGGCAGATTTTTATTTATATTTCATTGCTGTATCATTTTCATTATTTGTTGAAGAATGCTGCCACATTCCTAAATTGCAGTCAGAAAAAAAAAAAAAAGGTATGATCACCTAATCTCATCTCTCTATGCCATTGGTAGGGGTTGTTTTTGAAATTGCAATATGCTCTCAAGTGGGTGCTTACTTTATAGGTTCCATAATACTAAATTGGCTTTAAAAAGTATTTCAAATAATAAAAAAAAGCTATAATTTAAAAATCTTATGAACAAACCTTTTATTTACAACAGGGACAGCTGCATCATTATATAAAGATTCAGAAGCAATGTGGTCAGAAAACTGAGTGTAGTGCTCTTGAGCTGTAGGATTACAAGTGTTTAACAAAATTCCAAGACCCTATTTGAAAATCAAAATACCTCATATTAGTGAACATTAAAAATGCATAAATACCACACAAATCAATTGATATGAAACTTTATATTTTCGGAGTATAAAATTTAACTTTTGGAGTAAACAATTTAAATACAGTTATAAAACTACTATAGTAATTATATAAATTTCTTTTAAATTTGATAAAAAGGATAAATAAACCAAGCAATAATGAGCTAAAGGTGATTTAATATAGAAAAGAAAACAATCGAAAAAATGTTACGTAGCAAATATATTCTAAACCAGTCGTGCACAGCCCGCGGGCCGCATGCGGCCCTCGGCTTAATAGTGTGCAGCCCGATGCCAGCTTCAGCTTGGCGAACACATAAAAAAAAATTCCAAAACTTTTGCAAAAAGAAAAAGAAAAGAAAAACTGCATCATAAACTATTATAAAAAATTATTTTTTATATCACATTTTCTTTAAGACTAATAGAAAATCTGCAAAATGAGTTCAGTCGTCGATTTCAAGATATCAAAAAACTTGAGAAATCGTTGGAAGTGTTTGCAATATCACTTGCGACAAATATTGAAACAGCGCCCGTCAATTTTCAGATGGAGCTTATCAAAATTCAGAGTAACTCCGAATTGAAAGCTAAATTTTCCGAAGTCTCTTTGCTAGAATTTTACAGAAATTAATTGCCTTGTGAAATGGAAAAATTGAAAATTCACGGTCGAAAAACGATAACATTATTCGGGAGCACCTACTTATGTGAACAATCATTTTCATTAATGAAACAAGTGAAATCAAAAGATCGTTCTCGTCTTACTTATGAACACTTGTAGGGAAACCTATGGATCGCTATATCCAACACTGAACCAGACATTGAAAGAATAATGAAAAACAAACAATTTCAAATTTCCCACTAGCTCTACAAAAAAATAAAAGGATTTTGGCGGTGTCTGTACGTTTTTGAAGCAAGTGAGTTGTTTCGTTCATTTCTGTATTTGTTTTTAATTTTCACTTTTAATTTTTTGTTTCGGTATTTACTAAAAATATATTGCTGGGTGGTACCCCCCCCCCCCCAATTGCGGCCCGCCGTTGCTTAGTCTATGTGAAATTGGCCCGCAGGTGCTAAAAGGTTGTGCACCCCTGTGCACTCGGCTTGTTTCATAGTTTAGAATCTAAACTATGAAACTGTTTTTAGACAATAAGGTGAAGCCTAGGGAATATATCAAATTGTATTCCCCTATACTTACTCACAGAAGAATACAAATAAAAACCTAATATTGTTTGTCTATCAGGATTGCTTATAGGCTCAATCAATGTATACACTAATTTAGTCCATGGTAAAGGGTAAAAGGGTGCAGCTTCCTTTGGTCAAAGACCTGAGGCACTTGAAACAGGAAGTTTGACTTGGCCTCATTAGCTGGGCATAGTGGAATTGTCTTCACATCTAGGATGGCCTTGCCAGGAGCAGACTCCCGATGTTATTTGCCCATTTCACCAAGTAACACCCTCGCCACAATGAGGCAGCATATTAGGACTGGGGGTGGGGGTGGGGGCACGGGGGAGAGGGTTAGAGACAAAAATATGTTTCCACTTTGTACCAAGTGCAATGGTTACCTCGGCCTTGCCTGTGCATCTTCTTTCCTGTATTGGTGTTCTACCAGAGAGGTTTTCTTGAAAAATACAATGATGGTTCTACATGTACACAAGGCAAAAGGTCTTTTGGACTTAGTCTAGCTCTGACTAGGTCAAGTAGGATAAATAAGAAGGAGACATCCTAATTTTTGCTGGTTTGTTAAACTTAATTAGGAGCAAGCTTATAGCCAAAACTCTTTAGATTTTGCAAACATTTAAAAATTACACATATTTTTAAGTTAATATTACATAAATTCTAAATAAAAACTATAGATATTACAAAAATCTACTTTGGGTATATATTTCAACACAAAACAGATAATTTTTATAACCTTTTATACATATATAAACATAAGCCACAGCAACCTGTGTTGGCGCAGAAGCTTTGGATAGAAATTATTTTGAAATAAATGTTGAAATTAGTGAACACACACAATACTCAATGATTTACTTTAAACCTTATTTTAAATATGCTATAATTGATACCATTGGAAAATCATCTACACTATTAATACATTTTCAACCATGAAACTGTGTGTCTAGGGATTTAAAATACAAATACTATGTTATACAGTAGAGGTTCATCTTAAATGGCAGGCAGGGATGTTGGGATGTATATGATCTGCATGAAAAAAAAAAATATAGAATGTTAATTATATGCAAAAAATTAAGACTAAAGAAGCCGATATATCATCATTGGTGAGCACCTAGACAGAGTTACGGAACTTAAGAATTTCTGGCAGCTATTAATAACGGTCTGACTGAGAAAAAAAATAAAAAATTCTAATTTCTCAATCTTATAGTTATATGCTTGAAATTTGATATATAAGCATATTTCATTACTAATGTCAATGTGTCCAAAATTAATGCAATTTTGAGTAAATTAGTTTGTTAGGATATTATTCAATAGGGATTTTTTTCTTGGATTCCTTTAAAGGTAAGTAGTGCGGTTATTTTGCTTTGATATAAGCAAGTTTAGTCATGACCTACCTGTGTGACATGGTGCTATGGGGTGTGCAGGCTAGGGCACTACAGCAGTTATGAGCACTGCAGCTAGTTAATTAATAACCACATAATATATTAACTAAACAATCAATTCACTACTATTAGATACCGATCAAAATAAATAAACAGATATTATTAATTAATGTTATTTGATACATATAATAGGAAAAATATTATACACCTTTTATAAAAAATATTGTGTACACCACCGATTAGAAATGAAAAAAAAAAAAAAAAAACAGTAAATATAACAAAAATATACTTGCAAAAGTTTCAAATTTTTTTTGCCAGCAGAACGATGATGGTTGATGTTCAATACACTATGTTTATTTTACAAGAAAATGGGAGAATAAACTTAGAATAAATGGTATAGTAAATAAGTTGAATTACTTGACCTATTTACTATCTCATTTATTCTATTAATCTACCATATAAAGTAAATTATTAAGCTAAACATGGTTTAGTTTTAATTAAAGCTATTTATAAACAATTCAAAAATGTAAATCAACTCTTACAGAAACTGAAGAAATAACACCTACCAAAGGTTTTAAGTTTCCGATAAAACATTTCCAATTTGGGTCATCAAATTGGACACCAAATGAATTATGAATATTGTGCGTGAGATCTAGTACTTCCACTTGACTACCTGGATGATATACTGAAAAATAAATGAAAATTGAATGAGCATAAATTTAAACCAGGAAAAAGAAAAACACTATTATGGATGTACGAGTGACTAATAAGAATTGTGTGTAGTTAGAACACTACTACTTTATTGACATGTTTTGCATGAGGACAAATACAGACAGACAAAGTTAGGTATTTACTTAATATATTATATTTAGATTTAAATCAGCTCGATTTGAATCATAATTTTCACCACAATTAAATAAAAATAAGTTGATTTAAATATCATTGGAATGTCAATAAACCGATACCTATAACAGGCTTATTTAGTACTTTAGAGAAATATATAGCCTGAATTACACAACCACTATGTGGGCTGGGAACCTGCTGTACCTTCCATTTATTATATTTTATATAGCATACAAGCAGGATCGGCCAGAGGGAAGCGAAGCTGAAGCTAGAGCCCAAGGATCTGGCTGAGAAAGCAGGAGCCTTAGGGTCGAAGTAAATATCACAGTTATTACCTACAGGGTTTTGCATATGGTTTTACAAGTTCAGGGCAGCTGTAACAAAATTTGCATTCTAGCTTTTCTACAAAAATGTCAGGTTATAAATTCTTGCAGCAAATCTTGTCATGAGAACCATTGATTGCCGCAATGGTTTAAGGTAGCTCACAGCATTTGCTGTGGTTTCCACAACTTAGCTGGAACCTTGACTATAACCCTTCTTGAAGCTACAGTACTTAGCTGTAAAGCATGAAATATGACAGGGTGTAAAAAGTTAAGCAAAAATGTTTCTTCCATCTATCTGCAACAGTTGCGCACATAAAATCTTTGCTTTTAAACCACTAAAATATACATAAATAATAAATAAAAAAACATTCAAATCATATGCAAGCATTGCAACATATCAAAGGTCACACTCCAAAATACCTGGATTCATCCATTTTTACACTCTAACTGAAAGAGTCACACTTGATCCCCCCTTGTAAACCAAATGATAAAAAAAAAGTAGAGGGCAAAAATCAACTTGATCTACGGCTATTAACATACAGATATGTGGTAGGAATGATATAAGCACAATAGTAACAAAACAAAAAAGCAAATTAAACACTAAAAAGATACTTTACTGTGGTCTTTAACATCCAATCTTTTGTTGATTTTAGTGAGCCGCTTGATCTCCAACACATCTTCATTTAAGCAATGAATGTCATGTAGCTCTTGACTTGCGTCACCTGAATCATCACAGATTTGGGTGCTGTCTTCAGATGCAGATTTACTTTTGGGGGATTTCAAAAAGAACACTTTCTCTGCAGTGGGATTCGGCCATGAAAGTATGCCTTTTTTATCCACACAACACAATGCCTATTTAAATAAATATAAATTCAATCATAAACATATTTTCACAACTTTTTATTTAACTTGATTTGGTTACAGTAGGGCCTACTATAGGAATGTACTTGTTTTTGGTGAATAATTTGAGACTGTAGCAACTAGAAAATCCAAATTTGATATATTGTTGTCTTTTATGTACTAAAGTTATATACGCTTCAATAAATAGATTTTTCATACATTTAAGTTACAAATAAATAATAAAAGAGTGTACTTTAAAAAAGTATGTTTTTTGCTTTAATTTGTTTTTTTCCCTCTATCAACAATAGTATATGTAAAGGGAAAGTGGATGGGTCAAAAAATAATACTCTCAGATTAGGATGGATTTGAAAATTTTGAGTATCTCGAAATATAATCAATCATTTTTTCGATAACTGTTTGTCTGGGAGCACAATATTACATATTTAAAAATATAGAAAAAAAAATTAAAAATTAGCACTTTTAGCATAGTGAAATAGATAATGTATAAATACTTCGGTACAGATGACAAACTTTTAAGTAAGCAATTAAATCATTAAAAGAAATTTTGATAGAAAAATATTTTTAATATGATTTTCTGTTTCTTAAACAGAGAAATACAAATATTTTAAATTAATATTGCAGTATCATTGGAACAAAGTTGAAAAAAGCACACAGTTGCTTTTAAATTTTTAAGAGCGAATTAAAAATAAATAAATTATAATATAATTAATTAAATTAAAAAATTTATTAATTTTGAAGTCTATCTTATTTTAGTAAAGTGGACAAAAATTGCAATGTATATTCATCTTAATACATAATTACAGTGAAAATTGCATCTTGATATTGGTGTGAGCCAATATTAAGACAAGACTCATATTGCAGTATACAAAAGTGCTCCGATTATAAATTCGATGATTTAAAAAATATTTGACAGAAACCTTCTTTGATTCTGTAGACATCTTACTTAATAAAAGAAGATGTCTGTTTCTTCACCTGTTGGTTGCATAGTGGAAAATACAAGCAATCCATAGAGACGGAATTTGGTACAGTGACACTTCAGGTTAGGATTGAAAACACCCTTGGAGTGATTAAAAATAAAAATAAAAATACAAATCAGTGTTGTAGTTACTTTATATTGAAGTGAAATTTTCACACAAATCGGTTCTTTAGGGAATAAAATATTATCACAGTTTCCATCTTGATATCATCAGAAAGACAGAAGATAGATCTTTTCAATGAGTTTTAAATCGAATAACCAAAACAATTATTTTATATTTAATTCTTTTTTTATTTTATCAAAATACGTATAATTCATGCAATGTCATTTTTGCGCATTAGCTGAATAAAAATTCACACGATGCTAATTTCTAGCATAATTTTGGCATGAAGTCCTCTTAATTTTAGTATGGAGTGATATCTTCACTTTAGTAAAATGTTTCTTTCTAATTACTCCATTTTTTAATTTTCTAAGAATTTTTAAAGTGTTTTTGTTGTAGTCCTGAGAAATTGAAATGCAACACATTTTTATATTTTAAACAAACTTACTGTAATACTTCCCAAAATTTGCAGGAGATTAGCAGATCGCCACAGATATCCATCTCGACTAAACAACAAGGAGAAGAAAAAATATTTTAGGTCTTTCCACTTAATTGTCTTTTCCAGGAGAGGAGGAGCAACTTCTTCAATTTCATCGAACGGATCAACTGGTTTCTGAAATCATAGGGTAAGCAAAATAATAAAGGATTGTTAAAATAGACTGTATATTGGGTAAAATATATATATATAATTTATAAAAAAAAATATATATATGGTGAAGGAAGAACCCACCAGTTCTCTGCTTCCCCTTTCACCACCATATGCCTAAAAATATGCATATTAGTTGTTATTATGAGCATCACACATACTATAAGCACATCCTGCAAAATCAAAAATAGAATAGCTAAATTACATGCTAAAATTTAAAGACAAAAACTTGTTACAATTTCTGGAAGAACAATGGGTGTTTAAGATAAAAAAAAAAATTCTCATTATTCAGAGTTAGGTTTAATTCTAACATAACTCATTTTTTAATTCTAACATACAATATTTTTAAATAGCTTTTTTTTTTTCAATCTGCAAATGCAGTAATTTATGCCACTCTTTTACGATGTTTGGTTGCTAATTTTTTCCATCAATTGTTCCACAATAACAAATGTACGGTTTCCTTACACCTTTCTGGTAGGTCGGACGGTCTGTGTCTCAACAACAATAACAAATGTTTAACAATGTTTTATAATCAGTAAATTCCTGACAATTTGTATATAAGCGTTATTTTACAAGTTCCGTAATGACAATTCTGTGTGACTATTATTTTAAATTGAATAAATTTTAGTTTTTTTTTTTTGCAATTCATGTGGATATATGAAATTATTAAAACTATATTAAAAAATAAACATAAAATAGTAGTTGGATAAAAGTATAAAAACTATGCATAACTACTACAAAATTACAAAATATTAACTAAGTCTAGGAGATATGGATAATTGGTACCATTTTATTATCCAGAAAATTATTATTTTTAACAAACAGAAATAGTTGTAATCAGTTAAATGAAGTACCATACCAAACCAAGCTTAGAAGAGTTGACATATCCAAGAAGATAGGAGTTGCCCAGGACATTTAGCAGGACCCAACATGTTGGTAAGGCAATGGGAAGGAGAGGTAAAACAACAAGAACAGGTCTTAGAAGCAAATGATCATCAAAGTCAGATTCAAAATACACAGCATGGATAATTCCGATAGCCAGTACTATAAACTTAAAACAAAATAAGTGTATAAATCTTTTAAAGTAAACACATCAACTCAATAACAATATAAAAAGAGCCCTTAATTTTCAATTGAGTACAAGGAAGTATAGTTTAATTTAAAAAAATCCAGTAATAAATGTATCACAGGATTTAATCTACATACTTTATTCAATTTACTTGGCCAAACTGTAGATCTAAAAATAGGCACTCACCACAGGTCGCAATTAAATGAAATAACTAATCGACAACCACTTCCCCCCTCCATTCTGTTTAAATCACAAAACTGCCCATAAATTATTATGAACTGTGTCTTTCTTCTCTCCCCAATTCTCATCTTTCATATATATATATATATATATATATGCCTTTTTTGCATGTTTGTGCCTTTGTATGTTATATTATGCTTATGTGTTAATTTATGATATTTTAGTTGAATTTTGTTCTCTTGTGTCGTTTCTCTGTGGATCTCGTTTATTCCGTTGTTGGGCACAGATTGCATAAAATTTTAACCACATGCTTTTATGCAACCATAAAAACAACGAATTTTAGTATATCTGTCTAGAATGTGTCTCTGAAGATGTTTCCAGTAGATATACTATTCATTGCTTTATTTTCTTTTTCCTGGTCATTTAATGATCTATTTTTCCAGCCCTTCCTCATTACTTTTTGTTTTATTGTAATTAAATGCATGTTGCTGTGTTTATAGATTGGCACTCCTGCACATTTTGTTTTTATAATTTTAATTTATATATATATATACACTGCTGGACAATTGCTAAAGATGGATCACAAATTGTAATGTAGCACAACATTAAGCAGGGGTGGAGGCCCATCAGGATAAAATATTGTTGTTACACTGTTCGGAAATTAGAATAAAGATCATTTATTGTTCTGGAAAATACAGAAGGTATTGAAACATCTGAAAGGGAAAAAGTGTTCATTTGATGCTGTGTACAGAGAAATGGAAAAATGTATATGAACGGCAGCAGGCACCTTTGAGAAAGCTGTCAGAACGAGATATGTCCACCGAGTAGTGCGATGCAACATTCCACATGTTATGTCATGCTTTGCCCAACATTATCCAGCAGCTGTTGAGGCAAGTTATCCCACTCCTCTGTTAGTGCACGGATGAGGGTGTTCTTGTTTGTTGGAGGATATTTTCGACCAGCAAGTCGCTCCCCCAAAGCATCTCAAACATTTTCAATGGGGTTTAGACTTGGAGAACGTGTTGGCCATACGAGGCATTGAATACCCTCACTGACTAGACAATCCTGAACAATGAGAGTTCGATGACACGGTGCATTGTCATCCATGAAAACAAATTTATCACAGAATACACCACGGAAAATGCGAACATGAGGCAGTAGAACTTCAATGTATCGTTGGCTGGTCATAGTCCCAGTTACAACCACATGTAGGGGCGTGCGGTCATTGATCATGATGCCGGCCCATACCATGATGCTGCATGTCGGATATCGGTCCCTTTCCTGGATATTTTTTGGACGATAAGCAGTACTACTCTCGCGCCAGATCAGTTGGTGTCTACAATCCGATGACACACTGAACATACTCTCATCTGAGAATAAATAGTACGCAAGCCCAGTCTTGTTCGGCCCAATTGCGATGCTCACGACACCATTGCAAATGGGCGGTACGGTGCAGTCTGCACAATGGGACACACACAACAGGTCTGCAGGCATATAATCGACTTTCTCCCAAACGTCTGGCTACAGGTTTTCGGGAGATCTGCTGTCCTGTGGTAGCAAGAAACTGATTTGCTACCTGCTGAGCTGTGGTGCGCCGGTCCTTTTCTGCCGATAGGACAATGTGCCTGTCTCCTGCAGGCATCGTATTTCTAACACGACCTCCCCCGTGACACTTGCTACACATTCCAGTTGTTTTAAATGCTTGCTACAGCCGTGAAACAACGCTGTGGGTGAAGTTGAACTCCCTGATCTGCTATTTTTTTCGATCTTTCCAATAATACGGCTATGTATAAAATCATCTAAGTTATATCGGGAAAACATACCGAAAATTTCAAGTTTGTCAATTAACCTTTTCCGGACGGTCGACCCACCCGCTCATCGGTTGCTAACTTGCATTCAAGGACTTGAATTTATTTGTCTACTAGATGGCGTTAAATGTTCATGCGAACAACCCCAATGTATTTTGCAGATACTTGACCTTGACATAGGGAGGATCCAATGAATTAATTCTCCATCTGGAGTGGTGAAACATGGTTTTGTAATATAAACAAAGAGAGCACTTCTCGCAGCACCTACTGTTTTATAATTGAGTTTCGGTTCTCATTCTGTTTTTTGCTTTATGATTTCGTTGGTGAATCATAGGAATGCAAGAGAGTATTTTTTTAAGTTTGCGTTTTAGAGGAATGCACGGCAGTGAAATTATTAGGTTATTTCGGATAAAAGAATGGCTGGTCTAGGATGTTTTCTTTCTGTGGGAGATTATACTCGTATGATAAACAAACCGGGCAGTAATGAAAGTGATGCAGATAGTAAAGATTCGTGGAACTGTGGTATTTCTGAAGATGAATATGAAAATGCAAATGATTCTTCGAATTCTGAGCGTACTATAATTACAACGCCGCCAGCTTTAGTAGCCATTTCTGTGAATGATGTTCGGATGGGAGATTTGAAAGATTTGATTTCTTTTGGGTTTTTGATCATACTTGGAATCAATCGCAATATTATGCCGCCTAATTTAGATAAGGAAATTAATTTTTTTAGCATATTTTTCGATGATGAATAGTAGAAAATTCATAGTAAAAGCAACTGATGAGTGTTTTGTATTGAGATTCAAATGAAAAATATGCATCAAATGGAAAATAAGTATTTCTTTTATTCCCGAAAAAGTAATTTCTTTGTTAAATAGGTGATTTTTAGTAAATTTATTTCAAGAGTTAGGCTTAGCGCAAAAAATTAGCCGTCCTTTGGGAATAGTTCGGAAGCGAAGCGCTCCGTCCTTTGGGCCACAGTAGTTACGGAATGATGCTGTCTGCAAAGGGTTAAATCTTTCCCATAAAACTTTCACTTGGAACACAACTATCCACATGCGTCAAATCCTTGAAATCTCTTATCAGATCTATCATGTGACGAACAGACATAGAAATGAAAAATTTGCATACTTACACCTCTTCTTACTGTATCTTGCACTTATTCTAATTTTCCATATTTTGCTTCCTTTCATTTTGTGGTTGCTATGGGTGATAATGTCATCCATCCTTAGCAATTGTCCAACAGTGTATATATATATATATATATATATATATATATATATATATATATATATATAAAGATATTATTACATACATATATATATATAATAACATGTTTATATATTACTTATTAAGTACATATAACCATACTTGTTGATTTTACAAAAAATCTGCGATAGAGTCACCATTAAACTAAAACTGTCTACTGATCACTTGCTACTAAGTAAACATTTGAATTTTCAAGTCTACTAAACTGTGTATGGGATAGGGGAAACAATTTGTAAAATTCAAACTTTTGTCGAATTTGGATCGAAAGTGGTACCATAACAGTAAAGTCAAATAAAATATCATATCTGATATATGTTTAACTTATATGCACAACATACAAGCACATTTTGGAAATTGCTATTTTTCGCCTAATTTCAAAAATACTGAGATGTGCCAAATGAGGAGACCAAATCAAGTATAAAATTAAGAAAATTCTGAACATAAAACTAACTTCTTAAATACAAAAGTACTTAAGCAGGTTTAATGATGGAATGAACTGTAAAATTAAAATATTTTGAGCATAAATTTTATCTGGGACCTATAAAACAGATTTTATTGTACTGTAGCCTTGCTAGGATGTTTGATTAAAATAAAAGACTTGATTAATCTTTATTTATAGAAACAATTATACCTTATATTCAAATTTATCACTTTCAACTCAACTTTTCCTTTAAAATCAAAGACAACCAAAAATAGGTTTAAAAGTCCTTCAATAAAACCTCTTTCCCCAACATACAACATTATACCGCCAAAGCATTTTCGGTGCCCTTTCGCCACAAGCATAGTGATGCCCAAACGTGTTTTGGCCATGTCATTTTGTATGTCGAAGAAAGAGGTTTTATTAAAGGACTTTTAAACCTATTTTTAGTTGCCATTGATTTTAAAGTTTAATTAGTTGACGTGTATCCATACTATTTACCATTCAGGGTAATAGAGCACCTACTATACTTAAATTTCCGTCTATTTTAACAAAATACAAAATATCTGGACAACCTGTTTAGCACACTTAGCACTTATACAAAGTCTACACTTTGACAACTAATAAATTGATTAGTAGTTTATTTCTACAAGAGTAGCAGGAAGAACGATCCTTTCTAGATAACAAAATACAAAACATCTGGGCAACCTGTTTAGTACATTTAACACTGAAAGTATACACTTCAACAACTAATAAATTAATTAGTAGTTTATTCTTACAAGAGTAGCAAGAAGAACGATTCTTTCTAGATAACAAAATACAACTGCATGATATTCTTTGCTAAACAGAGTGACTGGCCTCTGCAAAGATTTCTTCAAAGCAAGCCTGGTAATAGAGAACAATATATATATATATATATATATATATATATATATATAAATATATATATATATATTTATATATATATATATTTATATATATATAAATATATATATATATTAATATTCAAGTTATTTTACATAAAAACAGATGTTTATCTATATATGTTGCCTGCAGCGAAAAATTGAAGTATCGAATAGTGCCAGAATTTGTTACAGAGGTGCTTCACGTCCCCAGACAATGGACCGTGGAAAGACTTGAAAATAAAATTCAAATTGGTTTAAAAGTTATATGGACTTTTTAAAGTAAAAAATTGGCCATTCCACTATTTCAACAAATTAGATTTATTCATTCTTTGCTACTGCAGATGATATTCATGAGTAGGTGTTTTGATAAAATGACAGTCATTTTGTCCGAAAGAAAAAACAGCTGTTTGCAAATTAAATGCATCTAATTTGTCGGATTTTTAATTTTGATAATTTTAAAGATTTTATTCTACTTTTTTTAATTTGGTATTATATTATCAACATGAACATTGTGCTGAAATTAGACTCTAATTGGATGAAAACTTGCTGAGATAGTGATTTTTAAATTTTACTTCTGGGGTTAAGAAATCTATTTTTTTTTTTTACTATGACTTCAAGTACTTTCAATGACATATTTTCAACAATTGGCAATCAAGTGCTTATTTAGGGCATATCAAAGGAATATATTTAAAGTGTATTGTGCTTACATTGTGCAATTGGCATGGTTGCGCATGAAAAGACAGATCAAGGAATGATATTAGTTTAAAACAGACAATTTGGAAATTAAGTGGTGTTACCCATATTATTTATGTAGTAGACAGAGAGAACCTGGGCAATTCATTATGTAGAAACTGAGCAATTCATTTTAGCCATTAAATAAAGCAGAGTTTATTTATATCACAGTTGAAGGGACCAATATATATATTTGTTTATGTTAAAGTCGTAAATGTTATAAAATATGCACAAAGAAGCAAATAAAGAAAATATAAAAGGAAACCATATGTATTTCATTTTAATCTTAGATATCTTTAACTCATTAATTCATTTTATTAATCCCACCAATAAGAGAACATTTTCTTTAATCACACAATAAAATTAAGTAAAAGAAGAATCTATTTTAGTCCAAATTTATTTTAAAGTATACAAATAGAAACCTTTAAAAAATCATTCTAAAATAACATTTTACCAATCATTAAAATTTAAATAAATAACTTGGTATCACGTCTGATTTCAAACAAATAAGATTAAGGACACAACTTTAGACAGAAGGTCTTTTATTAAAATTTCTTATAAGACGTACAAAGTAAAAAATGCCAGAGTGCTTTCTAGCATTAATACGCTCTTCATCAGTGGCTACATGGAAAGTAAATAGAATTGTTCACATATAGACCGGTAATATAGCAAATTTGCATAAATAAATATAAAATTAGTAAATAAGTATGTAAATTAGTATGTTGCTTTAAAAGATCGTTTAGCTTATAAAAATCTAGTTTTCCTTACCATCCAAAGATCTTCCGTTCCTTTATTCAGTTCTCTCATGAATTTGGTTTCAAGCCTGCTCATTCTAATATTACCACTTTATTTAACCATATTCATTCTGATAAACTTGGAGATATTGATGATTTTAAAAGCTATGCTGGGGTGTATGTGGTTCCCCTGTTGTCTCCCGATGGTGACTATAAATTTTATATTGGTAGTACCAAATACAACGTTGGCATCCGTTTAGCAGAACACGCTCGTGATGTCAAAGGTGGTAAACTTTCTACAGCTCTTGCTCAATATGTTGTTAATGATAACTTTCTGCCCGTTTTTGAAAAAACTTTCCTTTTAATGCATTGTAACAACCCACGTAATATTCTCCTTTATGAATTTCTTTTTATTTATATCTACCGTGCATCGATTTGTAATTTTAACCTCGTTCAAATTTTAAATTTTGCTTGGCGACTCATTCTCGACTCTATGCAATTCAAGTCTCTTCATAGTTATCTTTGATGTCATTCTCATAAAGATCAGGCTTGACTGTCCTTTCGAATTTGTATTTTTCCTGTAATAAAATAATATTTTTTAATGTACTTTTCTTGTGATATACTTGCATTTTGAATCCGTTTAAAATATATTTTATATTTTTTGTGTATATTTCTTGGATAATCGTCTGCTCATTTACTAATTTTATATTTATTTATGCAAATTTGCTATATTACTGGTCTATATATAAAAGATCCTATTTACTTTCCATGTAGCCACTGATGAAGAGAGTATTAACGCTCGAAAGCGCGCTGGCATTTTTTACTTTGTACATCTTATAAGAAGTTTTAATAAAAGACCTTCTGTCTAAAGTTGTGTCCTTAATCTTATTTGTTAAAATCTAAACATCAGAAGACTTGTTCAGTTTATAAAACCCAATAATGGTTTATCAACACCTAAAAAAAAAAAAAAAATTCAATTTCCTCCATATAATAAATAACTTACAAGCAAAATAATTTTGCTTATGAGCCCAAAATTGTAGTTGGCTCAGATAAGAGTTATTTACAATGGTGTCCGAGTACTTAACTCTGCATGTTTAGATGATATGGATGACAGAGGTCTAAATAATACCAAAATCAGAATTTTCTCAGGTCTTTGTAAATTATGGCATTGATTTCCACTTTTGGAGAATTAAGACTAAACAAATGTTATTTAATATTAAAAAACAAAACAACAAAAAACAGAATGAGAACACACAGATTAGAAGTAGCACATAGATATTGGAAATAAAAGCGGAGAACGTAGGATTCATGTTAAATATGAACGAAAATATAATCATTTCAGTAGTTCAAACCCCACTTGGCCAGAACAGAGATTGGTGGTTTGATTCCCTGCTGAGAGACAAAAATTCTTATAATATTGGCGGCTTATTACTCACGAACTACTATATAATGACCTAGTACTTAGACACTTATTAAATGACTTATTATTTTGGTACAGGATTTATACTTCACTTGCTGAAATTCGCTGTAAGTGGCCACATATCATATTGAACACTTATTTCAGACACTGAGGGTGATCATCTTAGATCAGGTTTCAATGTATAAACAAATACAACCAGAATGATCAGAATTATATTACTTTATTTATACATTACAATTAAATTACTAAATTTAAAAAAAAAACGCTTACTTGACCCCCTTGATGCATGGAGTCTCCAACATCTTGAATTTAGCATTAAGGGCTGGTTTTCTTAGACGTGGGCTGTTGAAGTTCTCAGTTAAATACTCATTCGCAGGTGCAAAAATCTGGCCCCTGCTCAACTGCCGGTGCATACTTTGATTCTAAACATAAAATTCGGCAATAATTTGAGGCATAAAAACTGATTTTAACATTGACATTCAAGTATATTTCCGAGTTATATGTTGGGACCTGAATGCCTAATTTGGACATTCAGTTCATCATACATTTATACTTTTCCAAAAAGCATGTGCAATAATAGAGAAAATTGGAAAATTTATGAAAAAGTTTATATGTAGAACATATTTATAAGGTTCATAGCTCTAGCAAACTGGATCATATATTTGAACAGCTGTTTTAAATGACTTGATGCAAGCTGAAATATTTTAAGTCCCAATATTCCTAGTTTTGAATGCTTTAAAAGATTTTATTAACAATTACCTGACAATTTTATCAAACTTTTTACTATTTTTGTGAGACTTAGAAAAGTATCAAAATGGAATTCCAGGATTTTTAGATTGATAAAATGAAAACACTATATTTCCAGCATACTGAAGACCTGAGCATGGAAAATATGAAATCTAATGACTTTCAAGGTTTTTTAGACCATGTAAAAAATCCTGATGTCATACCTTAGAGAGTGCTATACACTGTCCAGGAGCAGCATGACCAGGTCTCATCAAAATTACATCTCCTTCAACTAGCAATGAAGAGGGTAAGTTGAGGAGGTGTCTATCTCGATAAGTCCACTGAGCAGATATGCAGGGTGACTGAGGTGTGTGAAGGTTAGAATATTCACCTAATTCCCAAGTATGATTCTGGTTTTCTGTCAGGAAAAATAACATATTAATATTGTGAAAATAAATGTACTTTTAGTACAAATTCTTAATACACAGGGAATAACTGAAAAGCTCTTGAATATTCCGAGCTGCTAAATTTGTATGGTAAAATTTTGAAATGTTTATTTTTTTTTAACTTACCAGGATTCTAACTTCAGAGCATTAAAAAAAAAAATGATGTGGACAGCACATGATCTTCTCTACATAATGCAATGACATAACTTCTTTCACAGTGAAATAACGACATAAAAGATCCAAGGCATAATGTTTTTAACATTGAATCATACACTAACATTGGATGCCTTTCTAGATAGCAACATGCAAAACAATTTTGAAGTACCAAATTAGCTAATATTTCACACAAATCTAACTTGAAAATTGAGATATTGCTACCATCTGCTAAGCAATGTAGTCCATACATTAAAAGATGTTAATAATTAAGTAATTAATGTGACACCATTTTTAATACTGTAGAATAGCATCATTTTTGCCAATTTTGTGACATTTTCATTAATGCGGCACCATTTTCAAAAGTCACCAAGTTGGTGATATTTTATTAAATTAGTCACCAAGTATTACAGGCAGAATTTCATGTAATTTTTTAGAGAAATGTAGAAGTTTAGAAGTTAAGTTTTGAAAAATTATTAAATGTTAATAATGAGAAGTTAGCAATAATAAATGCATGTTAACAATATTATTCATTAAAAAATTTAAATATTTCTATGAATTTGTCTTGTGTTGTTATCAAATAATATATTTCCCCCAATTTTTAAAATCCTCCTCCTTTGCCTCAACATTCAAATACTAGATTGTATAAAAGTAGATCCACTAAAGAGATAGTAGAGTTTTCTAGCTAACAGACATATAATGACTTATGTTTACTGTATAATAAATATATAAATAAATAAGAAATAACAGAAAATTCCTAAATTACTATATAACATACTTAAACACAATTTTGCATAACATTAAGCAAGTTGAAAAACACATCGCACATTTTGCAGCTGTCAACAACTGGTCACTAAACTTCATGGACTTACCAGCTAGTGGCTAACTAAAAATGGGAATTTTAAGCTTTAGTATATACACACATTTAGCCCTTCACCTTCCTTCATTTTTTTTTTTTAAATTACAAAAATCGATTAATAACTTCTTATAAAGCTATTTGCTTTTTAGAAAATAGTTTGGAAAGAGTATTACATTCAAAATACAAATTAATTAAAAAGAAAAAAATAGTGGAAAATTTTCCAGAAAAACATAGCAGAAAATTTTCTGACCCACATCTCTAAACACACGAAAAATATTTAAAATAATATATACATACCCTCTAGAATATTAAGAACAGATTTAATTCTAGATGCCATTTCAGTGTGTCTTAGCATGTTGTCCCAGGATACAATTAGAATGTTCATTAAAAGAAAAAGCGTCAGAAAGAAAATTTCTGCTGATATTGATTTCATTCTGTAGCTGAAATAAAGATAAAACATGACATAAAAACTAACAAAATTGTAATACATACTTTTTCATTTAGCATATTTCATTTATATTTTGTAAACTACTTTTTAATTAATTAAAAATACATAATTTTAAGATAAATAATTTTCTTTTTCGGAAAGTGTATGCATACCAAATGTGAGAAGTAGTTCATTATTAAATATTATCTAACATATGATTTGAATTCCCTTTTTTTTGAACATACAGTAAACTTCCCTTAATCCTGCATTTGATGTTTTGGCATGCCTTTTAAACAGCCCTTGGATCTATTTGGCTGCACTGAGGTACATTTACTGTAATAGACCAAATGATTTTATATGCAGATTTCTGTTTATTAAAGTTGATCTTATAATTTTTTAATTTTAAATGTTTTTTTACATTCTGTACAGTATAATCCAGTCCATGTAACAATTTAAAATAAATATTGTATTTATTGTCTAATACATTGTTTTAATTTTTTTTATTTAATTTTAGTTTGGCATGTGATAATTTGGCACTGCTGAAGTCTTAAGGGTGAGCGTCAGTAAATTTTCTCCCCTATCCGCGCTTTGTTAACTTTCACGGCACACATTTCGCAGAAATTCTGCTCAAACAGTTGTGAAATATTTTCTTATAGATAAAATGCTATGCTTAGATTATATTAAAACTAAATTTAATACCCAATAAAACATAGAATATATGTTTTATTTTAATTTAAAATATTTTTGGTGCTGCCATCTGTTGTCGTAATTCAATTCATACCGACTATTTTTATTTTTTAATGAACATTTTTAAATGTCTATTCCTTCTAATACGCAATTAAATACAACAACAGATCATATATAATGCCATAATCACGGAAATGTAATTGAACTTTGACTTGAAGACAAAGGAACTTGAAGACAAAACTGCAGTCCTCAGTGATGTACATTCAGATCCCTTATCAAATTTATAGAATGATAAATTACCTTTCCGTGATTGTGGCATTATTATATATGATCTGTTGTTGTATTTAACACTGTATTAGAAGGAATAGATATTTAAAAATGTTCATTAAAAAATAAAAATAATCGGTATGAATTAAATTACGACAACAGATGGCAGCACCAAAAATATTTTGGATTAAAATAAAAAATATATTCTATGTTTTTTGGGGCATTAAATTTAGTTTTAATATAATCTAAGCATTGCATGTTATCTTTCAGAAAATATTTCGCAACTGTTTGAACAGAATTTCGGCGAAATATGTGTGCCGCGAAAGTTAACAAAGCGCGGATAGGGCAGAAAATTTATTGACGCTCACCCTTAAACATGCCAGATTATTGGAAGTTTATAAATTTATTTAAATTGGGCATCTTGGAAGATTTTTCAGATTTTTGCATGCCCATGCAATGCACAATCTAAACATATTAATTAAATTTAATATAAAATTCTTATTTGAATTTAAAAAACAATAGCAGGTCAAGTTAAACCATTTGAAATGTTAAAATTTATTTGCTGAGATGTTTTTGTTGTAGTGGAAAATACTTTTTGATTTGTAATTGGAATAACAGGAATAACATTTTGGTTCAGTAGAGCCAAGAGTTAGGATATTAATTCAGTATGTTGAAGTCGCTTTAGGGATGGTAAAGCTACTTTAGCTCCAATAATTTTAGTTTTAATGCAGAATACAAATATGTACATGTAAAAAATCACTGGAAGTGTGTGTGTGGCAGGGGGTGGGGGCTAATGCAACTATTGGGAGTTCTGCCTGTCTTCTGCCTGTGTTAACTGTAAAGGATTTTAAGATTAATCATTAAAAGTTAACTGCATATTTTCAACTTAATTTGTGGGCTTATTGGGAAGTTTGTCACTGTATTTTATCACAATTTTTATTTGTGTATATTTATATAAATGAAAAAAAATATATATATACATAAAATTTTGCATATATGATAAAGTTTTCATTTTATCTACATACTTCTGGTTTCCATATATTTGGTAAGCAAGTAGGATCACAATTAGAAGACCTAATATTATTGCACTTGAGCAAGAAAAAGTAGAATGGTAGCTTTTATGATGAAATGCATGTTTCATCCACAAAGGAAAGCAATGTGAAGAGTTTGAAGACTGAAAGAAAAGAAATCATCAAAATGAGATTCATGCATGAACATTATAAAAGTATAAAATAATATTTAATTAATAGATAAACAAAATTTTTCAACAAAATATTGTAATTAGAAAGCCCAAGTCTAATTTTGGAATATTTACACATATTCTATAAAGCTAATTGTACTTTTATGTGCAAAAAAGTAGGATTTATGATTTTATTAGACAAGCATGCTTCAATGTTCATAAAATATTTATGACAGGTTCTTGGTTCTGCTATGAAATTTCATCACTTTCAGACTCTTTTTAAGCCATTATATATTACTATATTTCCATCATTTTACAGTATAAATAAAAGTATTCCATAATTATTCTTAAAATTATCACTAAATGAACATTTCTATTTTTCTTTTGTTTTATTAACAATATAATTATGATTGAAGTGCATTTTTTAGATGTGTAATTAAAGTGCACATTTATGCATTAAAATCATGCTTTAGCAAATGCGTTTTTAAAGGTCAAAACCATATTTCATTATTCGGAGGTTCCACCATTGGAGGTAAATACACAGAACCAGATATACACTTCTGGGGCTGGAAATATGAAATGGTGGTGCCCGATATTTGGAAATGTCTATAAAGGAGGTTTTACTGAAAGCGTTTTAAAATTAACATTTCACACCAGTGCCTATGTACAATTTTGATATCTACTGGAGAGGATATTGACTTCTAATCCCCACCCCTTCCCTGGTGACGCTACTGCAACATTACTTGTGAAAATGATGATATCAAACTAGATTTGATTAAAAATATGAGAAGAAGCATGAACTTACAATCAAATTATAGTATTAACTTTTCATTATTTACAACAGCAATTATAATCCCGATGGTTCGGAAATATATTTTAAAGATTAGAAATAGATTATAGATTAAAAATAACTGTTAAATATGAAATATTTGCGATTATAAATGAAAACTTAGATCACATTTAAAAGTATTAAGTCAAATATTAATGAACTTAGATGTGAATCCATATAAATTATAACTTATACAAATTACTTGTTCTTTTTCTAACTCATCTTTAATAGCAGATTTTAATTTGTTCAATGCTTCCCTTGTAGTTAAACCATCACCATCAATTAAAGTATTTCTTTCAGAAGACATAATTAAACGCTACATAAATTTAAACATTAAAATAATTGCTTTCAAAATCGACGCTTCACTTTTAAATAAGCACATGGCATGTCTTTACTCATTGTTACAAAGTTTAAAATAAACAATATAAAAATATTTATATTATTAATTGATATTAAAGATAAGAGTAAAGTTAGAAAACAAATAAATGTCAACGAGGTTTTTGTGCTTATATACAGGAATACTCTTCTACAGTCTGCGCGTGCGCAAAATTAAACCATGGCGATATACATAGGAATGTTGTATGATTGACTGATCTTGCCAACAGATGGCAATCTTAGCCTGTATCTCGTAAAAGCAACATGGCATGGCTATGGCCCTCACGTCTTCATTTTCCAGTCTAATTTTCCATTTGGTTAGCTATGTTAGTATTCGATTGCGTTCGGCAGCTTAGCGCCAACATTTCAAATACTCATATTCTTATTCTTTATTTAGTAGTATACTAAATTGCATTACATTTGTATAATATATATATATATATGATGTTCACAAATTTATCGCATAATATTACATATGAAAAGTGAACGTATTTCGTAATAGTTAATACTTTTTTAATTTTATGTGATTTTTTGATACATTTATTTGAAAAAAAAGCACAGTAACTCAAGACAGGATTGTGCTAGCGTTTTAAAGTTTGTGTCAATCGTTTTCTAATTAAAAATGACATAAGAAATGATTATTCATGTAATCAATACTATTAAAGGTTCCGAGTTTTTGATAATTTTTTTCATTCGAAATTGGGAGGGGGGAGTTTACGGAACATTTAATTACGTTTAAAATCAAGAGACTTATAGTAATCACTGATTGTAGTTTTTGTATCAAATTTTGTTCAAATCGCACCATTCGTATGTGAGATATCGTCTCCACAGACTCGCGGACACACACACACACATGGACTCCTTTGGATAACTAATGTAATTTTTCCATAATGACGGTGAAACACTTAATAACCCCTCTCTTCCTTTTCCGTGTAAAAATGCAATTTTTAAGGAGCGCCCAGAAAATGTGTATTTTCAAAATTCGATGGTTAATGTATGATTTTTCGAAAAAATTAAGTAAAAATTAATGCCCAAAATAGCTGTATAGAAATTAAATAAGGTCGAATTGAAATGAAATGCATTCCTTTTCAATTTATTTTTCATCTTAATCAATAGTTCATAAAATTATAAGTTGTTGTTGTTGAGACCCAGACCGTCCGACCTACCAGAAAGGTGTAAGGTAACTGTTTGGACGGCCGGGAAGTGCCAACCAATTTAGACCGGAACCCAGTGGGGGCATAAAATTATAAGTAATTTTTTTTCAAAATTTCATTCGAAAATTGGGGGAGGAGAGGGAGTTCAATTCGGTTATGTTCACGATAAAACAAGTGTGCAAAGTTTCACTCTACTAGAATTACTTAAGAACTTTACATATTTTCGCAGCAGATTACAGAAACATAAATATTTTAGCTAAATGAGACTTTTTTTAACCTCCGACGAAAAAAGACGCCAAAGGATTCTGAAAGAAGAAAAGACGCCAAAAGAAAATAAATCTGTGCCAAACGGTCATTAAATATACAACCATTCAACCGCAAGGCCCCCCGCAGACCACCCAAATATCAAGCAAAACGACGAAAAATGTTTCCCTCTTTCACCACCACACACAGGGAAACTTAAGGCTTATCTTTTGATAAATCCCGCTGTCTGGAAATTAAACTCTAGGTGTGTGGGGGCCTTTATACGACTGATTTAGAACCTCCAGTTGATACAGTCCATAGTGGCTGGAGGCTCCATCAAAAGTGTTCACACACAACGAGAGAGATTTAGAATGTATCCTCAGTTCGTCAATGCTAAATAATGTTGTAGCGCCTCCTCTAAGACCCCCCAAGTTGTTTATCTCTTTCCTTCACAGCGTGGGAACCGAAGGGCTTCGGCACAGGCTATGGGCTTCGGGTACCGATCTATTACACCCCTCATTACACATCGACCGGCTTTGAGCGCCAAATAGGTTTCCTGCCATCCGGTTTCTTCCTTTCAAGATGGCGCTTGTTTACATTTGGTGTCGCGATTGCATATGATGGTACTTTTAACTTTTAAGATAAGAAAAACATTTAAAATGATTGAAACTTGTTTGAAATGTAATTATTAATATCAATCTACGCATTAACTTACCTTTCAGCGCTAGATGAATTCTGATGAAGATATTGCTGTAATTATAAAAGCATTATCTGTATGAGATATTTTTCTGGATTGGCATTCCCTACTGACTAGTCAGCAACTCTTGTACCTGCATATGTTTATTTTTAGTTTAAATTATTATAATTTAGTTTAACTGATTTTGATCTAAATTCTCTATATTTCCTTTTTATACAAGTATGTATCATTTCGTTGAATGATGCATGTACTTAATAATATTTCGCATGCTGTCATTATATTTCTGTCTATATCCACTATTATGAGATACATATTTTTAATAATTGTCATTAGGACAAATAGAACTGCAGAATCTTTCAAATCAAAATTAACAGGAATTAACTATCAAAATTAAAGGGTTGAAAAACTCTTTCAATTGATACCAAGTTGGATAATGTGACCCCAATGGGCTAACTGACCCCCTCCCCCCCCAGGGGGCTAATAATGCCACGGACACAGAAATTGTATTGCGACTATTATATGCTATAATGATTGAAACTATTAAGTTTCGTTATCATTAAGCCACAGATAACCCTTTTTATGTATGTTTATGTCAAATATTGACCTATGCTGCCATGTTAAGAAAATAGAAAAGTTTGAATATTTTTTTTAATTTCTAATTTTCGCTCGCATTTAATTTTTTTTATCTAGTTCCAGATTTTCCGTTATCAAAGCAGAATTTAAAATTTCGTGAAAATCAATTGATATATGTGGCAGCACACAAAAAATCGACCACAGACAGGCGGACGTCACTCCAAAAACAGTCAAATCGTGTTCAGGAGATCCTAAAACATATATTGACATCAAAATATCAAATTCAAAAATTGAGTAAACAATGCTTTCTCTATACTATATTACATAGTGTGGGAAAGTAAATGTTCACAATTTGATGGTTGCTGATAACAAAAGGGAAAAGACTTTAACATTTCATTCCAAACAAATTACACTTTTAACATTTCTGTTTACTTACTCAACCCAAATTTGGTACATGTTTGTAATGTTTTTGAAAATTTACGCATGTTTTATGTGTTAGCAAATTTTGTACTATATTGCAACTGACGTAAATTTCAATATGAAATGTGCGACGTTGCAATGTAGTACAAAATTTGTTACAAAAGTATTCAATTCAGTTTTCAATAAACCTGTTACAGCACTTAATTTTACTATAAAAATAAACAATATATAAGAATTTGGACTCACGGGACAGAATTATAGCGAAAATAAAATCTAGATAAAATTGTTTAATAAAATGCATTTTAAAAATAAATACTATTTATAGAATAGAAACTATTTAATTGCTATGCAGCGGCAATAACTTTCTTCAAATTAAATAATCTGTTAAATGCTATTCTTATTGAAGGATAATTTTTGTGTATTTTTATTAATATCTCCATAGCAACTATGCTTAAAAATTTAAAACATGGATAGTTACCTGTAATAAAATAAAGAATAATCGCAGTATTAAGAAATATTGTTTCTCCTAAACATGTTTTCACTATTTTTAGAGTGATGTCCGGCTGACTGTTGTCGATTTCTTGTCTGCACGATAGCTACCGCATATATTAATAGATATTCACGAAATTTTAAATTCTGTTTTGATAACGGAAAATCTAGAACTAGATAAAAAATTAAATACGAGCGAAAACAAGAAATTAAAAAAAAACCATTTGAAATTTTCTATTTTCTTAATATGGCAGCACAGGTCAATATTTGACATAAACATTCATAAAAAGGGTTATCTGTGGCTTAATGATCACGGAACTTAATAGTTTCAATTATTATAGTATATAATAGTCGCAATACAATTTCTGTGTTAGTGGCGTTATTAGCCCTTTCGGGGGGGGGGGGGGGAGTAAGTTAGCCCATTGGGGGCACATTATCAAACTTGGTATCAATTGAAAGAGTTTTTTGAGCCTTTAATTTTGATAGTTAATTCCTGTTAATTTTGATTTGAAAGATTCTGCAGTTTTATTTGTCCTAGTAACAATTGTTAAAAATATGCATTTCATAATAGTGGATATAGACAGAAGTATAATGACATCATGTGAAATATTATTAAGTACATGCATCATTCAACGAAATGATACATACTCGTATAAAAAGGAAATATAGAGAATTTAGCTCAAAATCATTTAAACTAAATTATAATAATTTAAACTAAAAAGAAACACATACAGGTACAGGAAGTGCTGACTAGTTTGTAGGGAATGCCAATCCAAAAAAATATCTCATACAGATAAGGCGTTTATAATTACAGCAATATCTGCATCAGAATTCATCTAGCGCTAAACGGTAACTTAATGTGCAGATTAACATTAATATTTACATTTCAAACAGGTTTCAATCATTTAAAATGTTTCTTTTATCTTAAAATTTGAATGTATCATCATATGCACGCGCGACAATGTAAACAAATGCCATCTTGAAACAAACACACCAGGTTGCAGGAAAACTGTTTGGCGCCACAGCACCAATCTATGTAGGGACTATCAACTTTCTCTCCAACTTGTACTTTTGAGGGGTGTAATAGTTCGGTACCCAAGGGCTTCAAAGAATTCGGACACTTGAAATTTTCAAGTGATAAGGATAACATCACCTCAATCTTATCAAGTTGAAAAGGATTCATTCCAGCCGGAAGTGGAAAACTTCACTTTTCCATAGCGTGAGAAAACTGACTCAGTGGACAGTCAATGAAAAGAAAGAAGCCGATAGACGACGAGGAAAAATTTGCCTCCCCTGTATATGTATATATATATATATATATATATATATATATATATATATATATAATAAAAGTTTGAAAATCCAATGAAAGAAAAGAGAGAAGTTTCAACTAAAAAAAAATTCTCTCTCTCTCTCTCTATATATATATGTATGTATGTATGTATACAACCGATTTTAGTATATCTGTCTAGAATGTGCCCCTGAAGACGTTTCTGGCAGATATACTATTCTTTAATGTATTTTCCTTGTCCTGGCCTCACCGTGCTCTGCTTTTCCGACCCTTCCTCGTTGCTTTTGCTATTACATACACACTATTATATTGCCCGCGGTTTGATGCTGTGTTTACTGATTTGCACTCCTGCACTTTCGTATTTGTTATTTTAATTTATATTTTCAACACATTATACTATCTAGCTGCAATAGCGCTAACTTTATAATGATTTTCGTATTCCATTTTACTTTACAATTAGTATTTTGTGTATTTTTATGCACGTTTAGTTAACTACGTATTTTACATTACTAATAACCTATCAAAGCTGCACATGCGCTTTATAAGTTATATAGGAAATATAAATCTCTCATCATTTTTCTATTTCTGTAGTGTCAGAATTGAGTCTGTAATATGCAGTGTCCATTATTTTCATTTCTTTCTCAATTTAATTTCCTCATCAGTTCGTTCTTCCCTTGTATATTTATTTTTATTTCTTTCTCCATTTCCGTTCTATCAGATTGATATTCCCTCACAATTTATTAATTTATATGATCCATTTATTAAATTTTTTCAATGTTTAATTTTCAATTCTTCCATTGCTTTATTTACAAATTCATCCAACCATTTTTCAATTTTCAACTTTATATCTCCACTCACCGCATCAATTATGTATTTATTGTTGTGTAATCTCCTAGGATATTTCCTAAGCATTTCATGTGCTTTCTCTATTTCAAATGAATCCAGTTCCACTTTTAGATTTAGCGCCTGGCAAGAAAGTTGGTCTAACCCACCAATCTTGTGCTCGGTACTTGTGTACTGGTTGGGGTACACTTGGATCGAAAACCATTGACCAACAATGCTCTTTTGATCCTTCTTTATCCTACTATGATTATCACAAGCATCTTTCATTTGCTTCATGCAACTCCAAGACTTGCAAAACTTGTCCCGCCGCTGATCCCACTCAAATCGATAATCAGAAAACTCTTAATTTTTGTAAAGTATTTAATTGCATCTACAAAATCACCTGCAAAATCCGTAATCTTGCTTATATAGGACAAATCAAAAATCATCTACATCTCAGAATTAATCTACATCGCAGTAATATCAAAATTTATAATGGTAAACAAAATGAATGTTGTATCGAGTTTGAACATTTTCAAAAACATGGATTTGAAAACATCATTATCTCTATTCTAGACATCTTACCAAATCTTCATCATCGATTATTTTTTGAAAACAATTATATAATCAAACACAAATGCATGGTCTGAATCAACTTCTTTTTAACCAAAATATTGTCAAAAAATCATTCGCAGATTACACACCACAACTTTTATCACTATACAACTTCATCAAAACTTCAAACAATGTTTATAATTCTAAAAATTCCAAACGCATTAAAAGAGGTAGTAAGGTCAATAAACATACTAGCAATAATTCAAACTTTCTCTACATTAAAACTGAAATCATTAGCTTTTAAATCTATATGAAACTTCCTTCAATATGACTGAATGTAAAACCTGGATTTTTGCTATTAAGAAAAAACTTCTTAACACTGTTTATAATGTCTTTATTAAGTTAAATTTGTCAAGCGCTCACTTCTCCACTTATTCTTTGACTTAATTGTCACCCGAGCGCATTATCTCAATCGTAGCTTAATGCCCGCTAATTTTCAACCAGGTATCCCTCCCTCTAACTCTTATTGTGCAATTAACTTTTCAAACCGAATGATTGACTCCTTCAATATCACCCAACTTTTCCATCACCTATCACATGAATTTCCAATAAAAAATATCAATATTATTAAATCATATAAATATAATATACCTTTCGGTAGACTTATTTTTAACTATAACCATATTTCAAAATCTACTGACCCATCCTCCTCTACTCCGATAGATAATCTTTGTAATTGTCTATAATCTTTAATAAAATAATCTTTGTAATTGTCATTCCCTTGCATTGCAACCATTTATAAATACCCATTTTGGTCATGTACTAACGGGTAACTTAGATATAATCACTGACCCTTCCTTAAAACTCATTATGTCATATGGAACTAAATACAGACTACCTTCTAAAAATCATCCTAAATCTATCCTTAACACTCTCTCCCTTGATCTTGATAAATTCATTTATAAAATGTCCATTACACATTCCATACCAATGGAAGCCTTTTGTGTCCGGAAATCTAAAATTTTATCCCATGTTCAACTAAATCTAATTTTCAATTATCAAAATTAAAACAAACCATTACACATATGCAACAATTCTTAGTTTTTACGTATGTTGACAAAGCTGTCGTATGTCGTATGTCGAAAATGCAGCAATCCGACTCCTGGCAAAATCCAGAAGAGAAGCCACAATCCTAATGACATTACGGACTCAAACACTCCTTACTAACTACCAAAAGCGAAATGGGACAAAAGCATAAACCCAAACTGCCCCAGCTGCAATACACCGGAGACATTAGAGCATGCTATTATACATTGCCCAAAATACAAGACAGAAAGAAACAAATGCTGGAAGGACATTCAAAATCAAAGTGTCACAAACCTAATTGAACTCTTAGACATGGAAAAGTATGCGGAACCCACTCATGCTGTAGTGAGTATTGTTTCTTTTGTCAAAAAGATGACTTGTGCCTGAGAGACTGGCTGCGAACTGATCGCTGTCAGAAAACGTGAGCATTTTATAGCCAAACTAATTTGCATTCTACAACGAAATAGCAGAGGTGATCAAAAAATTTTCTCGGTTAAAAAATTTAAAATGCATGAGTCAGAGATTTGGCACTGATTACTTCTAGGTAACTTCCCAACATAACAACTAGCAGATAATGGCTAACTAAATGATGACAGGACACTTGCCACTTGACTAGGAACTCAAGAAGTAGATAGAGGCGGCCATATGCCTACTGTGAGCAGTGCTGCCGTAAAAAGTCGGTTTCAATCGAAACCTTGAAGAAGAAGAAGAAAGTTCCTCATTTTCTTTTTCTCCATCCAATTATACGCACAACGGAACCAAAAATGTTAAATTTGCTTTCATCTGCAAATAAGACATGATTCCAATACGTTTCGGGCTTATTTATCATTGATTTTGCAAAGGAAAGCCTAAACATTCCATTTTTCGCACTTAACAAAAAATTTTCTTCGGGCAGAACGCCCATGTAATCCAGCTGATCTGAGTACTCATCGAGCAATTTCAGGTGAAATTGAAGTGGAAAAATTTTCAGTAAATTCTGTAGAAATTTTTACAGCACTCAAACGTGGATTTTTCACAAATTTTCTAACTACAAATCTCTGATCACGTTGAGTTAATTTTGCTAGACGACCTTTTTACTTTCCTTATATACATAATGTATAAGGAAAGTATTGTGACGGGGTCGAAAATTCGAATTCGAGTTTTCGACGGGAGAGCACGTTTCAAGCATCCCTGATCACGAATCAAACATTTTTGGAGTGATGTCTGTGTGTGTGTGTGTGTGTGTGTGTGTGTGAAAGTATGTGTGTATGTGTGTGTGTCAGTGAGTCTGTGGAGACGATAACAGACGAACGAATGGACCGATTTGAACCAAATTTGGTACAAAAATCACAATCCGTAAACACTGGAAGCCTATTGTTTTTATACGTAATCGAATGTTCAGAACCTCCCTAAATTTTCGAATGAAATTTTGAAAAAATCGTCAAAAAATCAAAACCGCTAATAAAGTTACGCAAATAGACATTTCTTATGTAATTTTTCATTAGAAAACGATTGGCATAAATTTTAGAAGGCTAACATGAACCGTTCTCGAGATATTGTACATTTTTCAAAAAAATTATGAAAAAGTCACATAAAAAAAATTCCTATTGAGAAACATGTTCACTTTTCATATGTAATACCATGCGATAAATTGAGTGACATCATTCTCGTGGATCTAGCTCGTTCCATTCATGAAAAAATATACTTTGAATAATACTTTTGTATTTGAACGCCAATAGTCATTTATCTGCTGTAAGAATAACTTTTTTCTTAGTGCATAACTCTTGGCGAGATTTTGGCGACGAATTTGGCGAAATGTCGCCAACTTGGCGACTTTTTGAAATGTTGCCAAATTAACGTAAATCTCGTCAAATGGATAAAAATGACGCTAAATCAATGAAAATGACAACTAATTGTCGAAAATTCAATATCTTGGAAAGAATATTAGTATCTACTATAAGAAAAACCTATTTTTTTACTGTAAAAGTAGTAAATTCATTACATTATATAAGGAAAGTCATGTGTTGCCCACATCAGATTTTTCTTACTTTGTTATCGATTCGATTTTCTTCTTTAAAGCTTTTTATCACATACCGCATCGTAGAATGGGATAAATTTACTAATTTAGCGATATTACGAACGGATTTACCATTACTATGAAAAATAATCATTTTCGAATGTTGTTCGTTGTTTCCTTACGACTACGAGCCATTTTTAAATAATACTATAAATATTACGTAGCAAGCAAAGATTAAAGCCAAACGCTTTTTTAAATGTCACCACAATGCAAAAATAAAAATGCGACAGACAATATTTTAATTTATGAATTTATCCAAAAATTTTTCGGTGTACGATCACTTTTGTGACGTGTTCTTTCTCTGCCTCCTTGCATTTTCATTTTTATAAAAAAAATGAGTCAATATTTAAAAAAAAAATGTTAGGTTTTATGCAGAATCACATGGAAATGATATGAAAAAATATTGAACTTTATATTCGAATTCAATTCCAGGCGACAGCGCTTTTTCTACAAATTTTTAAAGTGTACAAACACTTTTGGGAGCCACTGTATATATATATATATATATATATATATATATATATATACATATTTATATATATTATATATATATATATATATACATATATATATATATATATAATATATATATATATATATTATATATATATATATATATATATATATATATATATATATATATATATATATATATATATATATATATATATATATATATATTATAGGTGACTCAACCATAAATAAGAACCATGGGAGTGATGTTGAGTTATCGTTATTTGGACTTGAAATGTGAAATCAGATTCTAGTTTTTTTTTATGTCGACTTAAATATTTAAATTATTAATGTTTAAATATCCATTTTGAAATAATTGAAATTCTCAAATTAAAAATGTTTTATCTTGTGTACAAAATTAAATATTTATAAGTTTTCTGCTTTTATTTAAATGTTCTGTAACAACAATTCTTAACTGCACGAGAAACGAAATCGTCTGCTTCAGTTCTGGAATTTCTGAGTTGATTTTTTTTTATGAATTGTGGAACGATCTATTTTTGCAATTTATTCTTTTAAATTCTGTGTGGGTTAAAGAATAAATATTTTCCAGTAAGGTCATTTTGTTTCTTTTGCCTTTTGCTTCTTTTGGAAATGTAAGTACATCTTGCAATATTATAAGAATTTTTTTTTCTTTGGAAGTTTTCCTTTACATACAGTTTTCAAATAATTACATATTCAAATTTTATCATTTTCAAAGTAGGTATTCGTTAATAGTTGAAACTAAAGTAAAATTCTTTTAATTTTTTTAATTTATGTGGTAAGTAATGCACTAGTATTAAAATGTTTTAAACTTTGTATTAATGTATTTAAGAATTAAATTATACTTCCCACTAGTGATAAGAGTAACTTTATCTTGTTGAAAAGTTCAATCGTTTTTTTAACAGCTGTAAACGTTTTATTATGAAAGTGAACTTAAATGTAAAATTTTATGAATAACATGAAATTTTAAAACGTTCCATTAGTCTCATAATTGACAGCATATTTCATAATATAAAAGAGATCATTAAAAAGTGTATTCTATTCTATGAGATTTATGAATGAGTTTCCATTGTGATTGAAATATATTTGTTACATTTGTTGAAAATTGTAAACTAATTATATATAAGTACTATAACAATATAATGAAATTATTTGAACATTTTGCAGCAGTGTAAATTGCTCGTGTTCGATTTGAGTCAGAATGAAATAAGTGGGTCTGGATAATGTAGAATATGAACATTTCAGAAAGTTGAGTGGGGCTGTTTACTCCAGATTTTCTGTTACTCTTATATAAAGTAGAAAAGCCAGTAATGGACATCCTTCACCAATAAAAAAATGAAAATAGGGTAAAAAATCTGATTTGGGCAGCACATGATTTTTCTTATATAATGAAATGAATTTACTTCTTTCTCAGTAAAAAAAAATGATGTATAAGTTCCACGGTACTGTGTTTTTAACGTTGAAGTTCAGCGTTTCTCCGAATTAGAACATGTAAAACTATTTCAAATCAAATTACACAATTAACCTATATTTTATGCAACTCTAAATTAACAATTATCAATAGTACTTATAGCATCCTCAATAATTAATATAGTCTTTATATTAAAATATTTTAATAATTAATTCATCAATTAGGCGTTATTTTCTTTAACTTGGCGTCAATTTTACAAATTTGTCAACATTTTTGTCAATTTGGAGCAATATATTTCTCTAGATTATTCACCAAGTTCGCCAAACGTATTTCTGAGTGTTACAGATAAGCGGAGAGAAGAGCGAAGGTATGTCCGTTATATGGCGAAATTAAATTTGCAAAACAATGCCGCCCGTTTGGCGTCATTTTTATTAATCTGGTGACATTTTCGTCACTTTGTCAACGACATCCGGCCAAATTTTTCGCCAAGCGTTATGAACTGACAAACCGAAAAATGGGTTATTCCTGTAGTCTATTCTTATGTTCTTTTCAAGATATTAAATTTTCATCAATTAGTCGTCTTTTTCATTGATTTAACGTCAATGTTACCAATTTGGCGACATTTTTATCAATTTGACGACATTTCCGCCAATTTGGCAACATTTAAAAAGGCCATCAAGTTGTTGATGTTCCGCCAAATTTGTCGCCGAAATTTCGCCAAGGTGTCATCAATTTCGGTTTCATCAATTTGGCGAATTTTTATCAATTAGGTGATATTTTCATCAATTTGGCAACATTTGAAAAGTCAGAAAGTTGTAGATATTCCGACAAATTCGTCACCAAAATATTTCCAAACGTCACGGGCGGAGAAATAGGTTATTCTTATAGTAGAGTAGCAGCGATTACCCGGCGTTGCTCGGAATTTACGATGCAAAATTGTGATAAAAATTACACCAGAACATATAGGGCCGTGAATCTTACACATTGCTTTTTCACTGTGAAAGAAGTATATTCATTGCATTATGTAAGTAAAAAAAAATCATTGCATTATATAAGTCATAGCTGCATAAGAATGAATCTTCCTCATAAAATGCTGATAATTAAATAACTATTTTGATTTCTTAATACTTCTCGTTGTTGAGTAAGCCTGTGAAAAATAAACCATGGTGATAGAGTTTCCATTTAAATTCATATTTCAAGCTTGCGATTTTCAAAAGTGACTAATACGTTTAATAAACTCCCATAAAACTCAGAGATTTCATTGACTGTCACGTTTTAAACCAACGATTTCCAACCTTTTTCGTTGAGAATCATGGAGTTAGAGAGTAGAACTCTTAGGAAAAGTTTCGTTTCCCATTAATATCTCGACAACCTCTGATATTAGAAACCCGAAACTTGGACTAAATTTATGGGAAGCTATTTCAAAGGTACACACCAAATTTCATTAAATTCAGTGCAGCTGTTTTCTCGTAATAATGGGACAAACGAAAGTGCCATTTTTTATTAATATCGCAAAAACCCCTTGTGATAGAAACTCGAAACATGGACTAAATTTTAAGTGGGGCTATTTGCTATTTTAAGGCTACCCACCAGATTTCATCAAATTCGGCTCAACCGTTATCCCGTGATGTTGGATCATACATACATACATACATACATACATACATACTTTTCTTCTTTATGTAGATAAATGACCATTGCCGTCCAAACACAAAACTTTGACCGAAAGTGTGTTCTCCTGTGAGTCGAGGGAGTTAGATCCACGAGAATGATGTTAATAAATTTATTGCACAGAATTAGATACGAAAAGTGAACATATTTCACAATAGTTAATAATATTTTTTTAAATTTTGTATGATTTTTTCCTAAATTAATTTGAAAAATGTGCAATATCTCGAGAACAGTTTATGCTAGCGTTCTAATGTTTATGTCAATCGTTTTCTAATAAAAAATTGCATAAGAAATGCTTATTTACGTAACTTTATTGAAGGTTTAGATTTTTTGATGATTTTTTCAAAATTTTATTCGAAAATTTGAAGGTATATACACACACACACACACACCTACGCACAGATATTACCTCAGAAACGTTTGATTCGTGTTTAGAGATGCTTGAAACGTGCTCTCCTGCCGAAAACTTGAATTTGAATTTTCGAGCCCGTCACAATACTTTTCTTATATATTATACTATGCATATAAGGGAAGTAATAATGTTTTAATGATTTTATATCATTCTGTTAGTGGTTTTCAAACTTTTAAACTCGTGGATTCCTTAAGGAAAAGTGGAGAAAAGTAGACCTCTTAATATCATAAATTGAAATAGGCCACACACACATAATAGAAATATAATATGAAAATCCAGTGATAGATTACAGATAAGTTGTAACTCATTTAACTATAGCTTAAAATATAAGATTGTCAAGTTTATTACTTTATTACTTTTAATTTATCTAACTTTTCATACTTGCTAAGTATAATTAATACTTTTTGTTTGCTTCAGGGAATTTGAGTAAGATGCATTTAAATACAGACTTAGGAATTAGAGCAGCAATGTTCATTTCAATGAATGATGATTTTCTTTTTAACTTCTAATCTATTCCTCAAATTATATTTCAAATAAGTGAGCTGAGAGAAATTCATTTCACACAACTAGGTGGTAGAAAATGAAATTAAGCACCTTTAACCGCTTTCTTTATTTCTTAAATGTAGTCGTAGTTTAATTGATTGATTTTGTATTAATTTGAAAGACTTTTCTATAACTTTTAATTATAAAAACAAAAACAGGATTTAACAACAGTTTAATTAGTTATAACATATATTTTTGTGTTATCCACGAATACGGATTCCAAGGGGTCCGCAGACCCCAATTTGAGAACTCTGTACGAGTGCATTCGCGACGAATCTTCCAATTTCTTGTCTGAGCTTCATAGAGTATAGTCTTCATCTTAGATCCAGACCGTTCGACCTACCCAAAAGTGTAAGGTATCTATTTGGACGATCGGAAAGTGCCACCCAATTTAGACTGGAACCCAGTGGGGGCGGCATCCACAGGGACTGGACCTTCCTTCCCCTACCATCAAGCTTTCGGAAGGCCTTACGGACCCACATATTTAAAGTGCCCGTACCCCACGTAAACACGGGGACAGTTTTGGGCAGAGCCGGGTTGTCCCAACTCATAGAGTCTTTCTACTTTTCTGATTGTTTTTGTTACTTCACCCGTATTTTATATCTCAATTTTCGCAATGGTAATTATTTCATACCACGCCAAATGTAAATGCATTAATTGTCAAAGTGCAGTTGAGGTCAGCTAACTGAATGGGAAATATAATTGAGGTCAAAAGCCCTTCCTGAATAAAATAATAGCCCGCTTATTTGGTTCTAAAATATTCTAATAGGTAAATGAAAAGTGCATTCATTAGGAAATTATGAAATAATTAATGCTTTTAAAGACCATCCATAATATGTTATATTTTAACGCATTCAATAAGAAATTGCATGGCTTATAATAAGTGCAAACGAATAAATACATGTTTCTAATATACATGCCAAACTGTTTAAATTTACTTGAATTTTATAAATGTAAGCAAATCATTTTATATAGGTTTTGAATTATTTAAGTTATTAACTATTTCAGTAACTTATAAGTAAGACTGTCTTGGAATCTTGAAGGATATGATAAAAAAGTTCTTTGAGAGAAAATTTTTTGTGAAATTTAGGGAAATTAAATGATATTTGGAGAAGAAGCTACAAGTTTTCTTATTTTTTACTTTTTGTTGGGTAACGTTTTAATTCCTGGGTCGCGTAACGCATTATTCACTGACAGACGTTTTCTTGCTTTTGCTAATGTGGTTGCTTTTTATTTTTATCTTGAAGAAGGAGGTTTTTTGCCTTCGAAAAGGGTTGATATATATTTAATCCATTGTTTATATTGTTACTAAAGAATTTTTTTTTGTTGATAGGTGAATAAGTTAGATAAATTGTTATCATTTTATCTAGGCTGGAGTTTCGAATAAATAACACAGCTCAGCACTTATTTATGGAATATGAATCAGTTTTAGCAAGTTTAAATCAATAAAGTTTTAGCCCTTTAAATTTTTTTAATTTGGTGGGAAATGTTTCGATGTATAGTATCACGACGTATCTTCTGAAATCGTGAATTCAGGATATAGGAATGAGTCCAAATTCTGGAAAAGCAACACTTTATTTAAAGCACCAGTAAACATAAACAAGAACAAAATACAGGTGAAAAAGCCGCAAAATCACCGTCAAATACAATAAAATAGAAATGCTCAACTTATTTACAAAACAGACGATTATATTCTCTAAATATTGACGTATCTGCAAGTCACGTTTACTTGTATCACGATATCAGCAACTAATTGAATAATGATCAGCTTATATACCCTCTGTGGAAATTTCTAGGAATATCGACGTAACTTGGGAAAATTTTAACCAAACTAAAACATTAAGGAAGTTTCAAGAATTTGCGAAGTAAATTACATTTTAGAAAATTTGTTTCTAGGTTCATCAAATTTGTTGTCACGGTTAAGCAATACGACCTCCGTAATGGCAATGGTTACTTGTAAATGTTGTTTTTCCTTGAGGAAAGGCTAAAGGCTGTGAAAAAGATTTGAGTATTTGTAACAATACTTGGTATATAACCGATTTAGATAACATTAGAATCATTGGAACAGGAGAATAATTTTGGATTCAAACTAAAATACTTCATAAATCTAAAATACCTATAAATCAATTATATAGGTATTTTAGATTTATGAAAGAGAGAAGTTATCTATATTAGAGAATAGATAGAGAAGTTATTTTAGAATATTAGAGAAGATTAGAGAGTTATCTGGATATACTGGATAATTAGAGAAGTTATCTAAATTAACTGGAGTGTAGCTCAACTCAACTTTCTCATGCTAGAATCTATTACGTAGCTTGTAATTTGTTTTTCTTTACAAATTTTGCAAGAAATTTTTTTAAAAATCTATATCATTGGTTCAAATGATCACAATTATATCATAATACCCTTCATTTTAAAAGGCTTGAAAAAAATATTTCGATTGATACTAATTTTGACAATGTACCCCCTCGGTTGGGTAACTTTCCTCCCTCCTCGAAGGGGGAGGGCTCATGACTTCACAAATACAAAAATCTGATGTGGGCAACACATGACTTTCCTTATATAATGTACTGAATTTACGTTTTACAGTAAAAAAAATCGGTTTTTCTTATAGTAGATATTTATATTCTTTCCAAGATATTGAATTTTCGAGTATTAGTCGTCATTTTCATTGATTTAGCGTCATTTTCATTCATTTGGAGAGATTTTCGTTAATTTGGCAACATTTCAAAAAGTCGCTAAGTTGGCGACATTCCGCCAAATTCGGCGCCAAAATCTCGTCAAGAATTATGGACGAAGAAATAAGTTATTCTTACAACAGACAAATGACTATTGGCGTTCAAATACAAACGTATTACTCAAAGTATCTTTTTTCATGAATGGAATGAGCTAGATCCACGAGAATGATGTCACCCAATTTATCGTATGGTATTACATATGAAAAGTGAACATGTTTTTCAATAGGAAATATTTTTTTTTATTTTATGACTTTTTGATAATTTTTTTGAAAAATGTGCAATATCTCGAGAACGGTTCATGTTAGCGTTCTAAAATTTATGCCAATCGTTTTCAAATGAAAAATTACATAAGAAATGTCTATTTGCAAAACTTTATTAGTGGTTTTGATTTTTTGACGATTTTTTCAAAATTTCATTCAAAAATTTAGGGGGGTTCTGAACTTTCGATTGCATATAAAAACAATAGGCTTCCAGTGTTTACGGATAGTGATTTTTGTACCAAATTTGGTTCGAATCGGTCCATTCGTTCGTCAGTTATCGTCTCCACAGACTCGCTGATACACACACATACTTTCACACACACACACACACACACACACACATACACACACACAGACATCACTTCAAAAATGTTTGATTCGTGATCAGGGATGCTTGAAACGTGCTCTCCCGTCGAAAACTCGAATTCGAATTTTCGACCCCGTCACAATACTTTCCTTATACATTATGTATATAAGGAAAGTAAAAATTGTATCGTGGCTACTTTTCACTATAGTGCTTGGAACTGATAAGTTTCGTGATCTTTGGACCATAAATAACCCCTTTTATCCATAACTGAGTCAAATTTTGTCCTGTGTTGCCATGTCAAGAAAATATAAAATTTCGAAGTTTTTTTCGCTCGAATCTTAAAATATTCTATCTAGATCTGGATTATTTCATAACAAAACTTCGTAAAAATTCATTAATATTTGCGGCAGCTATCGTGTACATAAAAATCCGACAACAGACAGATACACGAACATCACTCTAAAAATAGTCGAAGCATGTTCAGGAGGTCCTTAAACCTATATTGTCATCAAAATATCGAAATCGAAAAATTTTCGTGAAAGAAATACTTTCTCTGTACTATATTCAATAATATGAGAAAGTAGCAATTGATGTTACTAAGAAGAAAAGCTTAAAGAAACGCTCATATAAAAGCAATGCGTATATAATTATATATTTTAGGTCCACCTCCGGAGTCTGAGTATAGCTCAGTTAGTAGATATTTTACCTCGAGATTCAGAGGTGCAAAATGATATAGTTTTTATACTATATAAAAAGAAAGTGTCGATGAAGTGTACAATGAAAAAAAGGAACAGGTGGAGCTTTTGAAGACAAGGAGTGTTGACTTCAAAATTATGGGAGGACAATACGAAGTTCAGTTCCGAGTAGTTCAGTTGGTACAGAGCAGGGCTATGGCCTAAGGACGCCTTGACAAAAATATTTCAGTATATATTTTTAAATTTATAATTAAAAAAATAATTTCTATGAAGAATACGAGAAATATATATATATATATATATATATATATATATATATATATATATATATATATATATATATATATATATATATATATATTTCTCATATATATATATATATTATGTAGGCATATTTTAAAGTTAGGGTTTTTACTTTCCCTGCAATACATGGTAATGTATAGGGAAAGTATTGGAATCATGCCGAAAATCACAACTCGAGTTTTCGACGGATCTACATGTTTCGAGACCTCTAGAATACGAAAAAACCATTTTTAGCGTGACGTCTGTGTGTGTGTCTGTGTGTCTGTCTGTGTGTCTGTCTGTGTGTCTGTGTGTCTGTCTGTGCAGATTTTGTATCCGCTCTAACTAAAAACTAATGGACCGAATTTCACAAAATTTTGTGGGTAAGTCACTTGTGGGCGGGGCTGGTGCTAATTAATTTTGGGTACGATTCGGAATAAAAGTACCCGCCTTTTTTTGCGAAATGACCCGCAAAAGCTTGTATCCACTCTAGCTGAAAAACTAATGGACCGAATTTCACAAAATTCGGTAGATGAGTCACGTATAGGTCACCCTGGTGCTGATTAGATTTTGGTACGATTCAGAAAAAAATAACCTGCCTTTTTTTGCAAAATGGCCCGCAAAAATTGCCAAAATCTAAAATAAAAAACTGGGTATACTCAAATATATCCATTAAATGCTGATTTAATACGTAATTTTTAACGACGAAAAGAATAAGACCAACCCCATTACACTAGGACTAGCCGTTCTCGAGATATTTTAGTTTTTCGTACTTTCCCTACGCCACCTTTGAAAATAAGCCCGGTTACCGAATGAGAACGGAAATTGAATTAAAAGTGAAATAAATTTAATTAAAATATAGAGAACATTAATATAAGTCTGCAGGGAAAGTCATGTGCTGCCCACATCAGATTTTTTTAGTTGCAACTTATACAAAGTTGGTTTCGAGATCTAGATTACTAGGTTTTGATTATTTCTCAATGCATATCTTCATAATTGTTTGAGTTTTAAATGAGTATGAAAAGAAAATATTAATCAGTATTTCAATTGTTTTACGAATGAAATGACAGAATGCCCACTCGTTGACAATGTTTAGTTTTTAATTAATATTTAAACTTTTGCCACTACTTCAAAATATTTAAATTTTAAGATTTCATAAAATTATTTTTTTATTTAAGCTTTCTTTTCTCAGGGAAATTGAAAATTGTCATAAGAAAAAAGGCAGATTCAATCCTTGAATCAACATTTAATATAGCAAGAATCAAACGAGATTTAAAAGTGTATGTATTTTTAGACTAAAGATTTTTTTATTTAAAACTGATAAAATGAAATACTTTTTAGATTCAGACGATGAACGGCATTTGAGGAAAATCATTTACTGTCTACGCCTTAACCGATGTCTACGCCAGCAATTTCTATTGGAGACCAAATGCCCGTCTCCCCCACTACATCTCAAACATGGTCTACAAGTAAGCTGTATTATTTTAGCACTTTTAATGCCACTTTCATGTGAAACAGCCTAAAGATAATTGAAAAGAAATGATATAAAAACAAATTTGCCGATGCTGTAATTCGTATTGCTAAAATATCTAGATGATTATATTCATACAATATCATGACCAAAATATATTTTTTGAAATGAAATAATTTTATAAAAGAATAAAGTATTAATTACGCACCGACGACTAAACTAGAAACCTATGTTTAGTAAAGTGTTGGAAATATTTTGTTACGTTTTAGAAATATAAGAATGTTTTTGCACAGGTGAATGCTCAGAGCAAATTGATCGAGCAGTCAGCGTTCTAGTTTTTATAAAATTAATTTCAGGTTACAGTTACGTCTATGAGATATACAACCTGAACTTTTCTTTCATTACAAAAAATTATGATCAAAATGCTGCAAAAAATAAACTGAAAAATATAACTTCGTCAGTACAGAATAATAAAAAAAGAAGATCATAGACATCAATCGGTTTTTTGAGGCAATTAATAATTGTTCTTTTCGTATGTAGTTGATGAAATCAGCTCATATAGCTTTCGAAAGCAAGTGTTTCTTTAGTATATTTTCTCCTATTGTTTCCTACATTTTTTGTTTTATTCTATATAATTTTGGTAATTTTTACTCCCTAGTAATTTCAGTATTCATTTTCCGTATATAGTTGATGAAGCTAGCTCACATAGCTTTCGAAACTTGTTGATATTTAGAATTATTTATTTACTGTACTAACAAAGTTTATTTTTTTTATCGCCACCCAGCCATTGATCAAACACCCAACAAATCGATAAACCCTCTTGAGACGTTAGCTCCTCTGCTTAGAGGTTTGTACTAGCCGTAATTTCAGATTTTCACCCGGCCCAACAATACCAGTTCTTAAACCCGGTCCACCAATAACAGTTCTTAAACCAGGACCTAGCACGAAGAAATTTATAAATGTGGAATTTGAGCCCGACCAGGCTCGAGAACGAAGAAATTTATAAATGCTGATCCCGGCCCGGATCGAAGGCCATTGAGTCTCAGTCCGGTTCGACCTGAAATGTGTTGGTTCAGTATTTAAATGTCTTGAAAACATGAATTGAAGTTTTTTAAAAATATTTATAGACCTGAAATAAACACAATAATTTGATGTACTCAATCAAAATTAATTAAATTATTTTCAAAATGAAATACCGTACCCGGCCGTACCTGACATTTTGAAAACAAAGCCCGAATTTTGTCCGGTTCGAAACAACGTTAGAAAATTCAGACCCGACCCCGCTTAAGCCAGTATGCTGGATTCGGGCTCGTGTAGACCTACTTTTACCTCATCTTCCTTAATTGAATGGGTTAAGTCAATAATTATATGTAGTAAAAACCAAATTTTCAGACCCTTCCATCCCCCCCCCCCCCCCCCAAAAAAAAAATCTACTTAAAGTTGTTAATTTTTGTTAAAATTTTCTGAAGAGAAAAGAAAAATACATTAATAATTATTTAGGTGTGTTATACTATGCTAGTGCTTTTTTTTTTTTTTCTGCGGGCTTCAATTTTTTCGCAAATTAAATTGTCATTTTATGGATTTGGTCAGTTGTTTAGAAGTTGCTACTTGGGCATTTCTCGAGTAAAAATCATAAACTTATTGACATTTTTGTTTGTTATTTTGGTTACTAAGGGCTTGTGCCTGTTTTCATAAAATCTGCATAATATACATTGAACTGACTGACTGATTGGGGATACCACTCTAGTACACTCACTATCTTGGGTTTCATGTTAGTCGATTCGTCTAAACTGCGAGATTATGATAAAAATTTAAAATTTCGAGAATTCGAATTAAGGATGACGATGCAAAGGGATTTTAAAAAAAAAACTGTCATTACTTTGCCTCGTAGAAGTAATTAATATCTTAATTTGATATCTTTTGTTGCCAACAATTAAAATTGAAATAAAAAGAAAAAAAAGATAAATTTATAAATATAATGCGATATAAATTTTCTAAATCATTTTGTCACGTCCGGAAATAAGATTCAATATACTACTCGTATTTCAACACTTTAACATGTTAACAGGATTGTAAAATGGGTTCCATTTTTATGCTTAAATTTGAAAGAATTTTTGATATTCAAAATGGTTATCAACAACTTTTATGAAATGTGTAAGTGTCACAATTATTGCCTAGCAGCCATTTCGAACGCACTGGTGGAAATGGCTAGGTAATAAAATTTTGAAAAGTTATCAACAAATAAAGAAAAATAACTAAATATAAAACTTATAAAGATAAATGTTATTATGGACGAGCGACACGAAGTCAACGAATTAACATTTACCTGAATTTTGTTATCCCTTTTACTCGAAAGCTACTATAGGTAGGAAGATGAAATTTTGCATGCATACGCGAAATCGCACGTAAATTTTCAGAATTATAATTAAAATTATTAGAACTTTGTTACAATGAAGACAAATGTTATTTTACACCCCAATGAACTATATGAAGAAGCATAAAAATAATGGAGAGAAATAAAAATATTTTTTTAAAAATGGAAAAAAGAATTTAAGACTGTTAATTACATGTGCAAATATACGTAATAGGCTTAATTTTTTTTTTTCCATTTTTGAAAAAATGTCTTTATTTCTCTCCATTATTATTCATGATTTTCCACATAGTTCATTGGGATGTAAAATAACCTTCTTGTTCAAGGTTATTTAATGAAATAAACTATTCCCAGAAAGTTTTGTATACATCTCCTGAATATTTTACAATTTTATTGTCTTCTATCCATTGTCGTGCATTCTATTTTTAATTAATATTATTTCCTATGGATTGTTGTTCTGTTTAACCCAACTATTTATACTTTATTTACTTGCTTTCTAATGAATTTTTAATCTAGAGCTCATTAAGAATCTTTTAATTTGTAACAGGTGACATATATATATATTTGTTAGAAAATTATGTTTTTCGACTTACAGCTTCTCACTTTTCTTTCATTGGACTTTCAAACTATTATATATATATATATATATATATATATATATATATATATATATATAAACTTTTGTTATCACCTATGTTGATAAAGCCTCTAATAATTATGCTATTATCTGTAAAAAAATGTTATATACAATTTCTGTAAGATTATTTAAAAAATAATAGTCTTTTTAAACTTGATTTACATTCCATTAATAGTATCAAATTGAAAATTATCGATATGTATAGTGATTTAAATATCAATTATAAATTTCTTAAATTTCCATATATTGTGCTTATTCCAAAATTTCACAAAAATCCCATTAAATTTAGAACAGTAATTAGTGGGCATAATACTTACTCTACTACTGCGAGTAAATTACCACTAAATTCTTTAAATCAAATAAATGATAGTTTGCATCAGTCTAGCAATAATTACCTTATTCTAAATAATAGTAAAGAATTAAAGAATAGATTAACATCCCTTAAAAAACTAATAGGATTTCAAACTTTTGATTTTAAAGATCTTTTTAATAATATCAAGATCTCAGACCTTTATGATGTAATTTTAGATCTATACAATGCTTATACTATTACTAATCTTTCAACTCAAACCAGGTTTATAAATTTGCCTAAACTTCTTCACTTTGTTATTTTCCATAATTATATTTTTTTAAGGAAATAAATTACACTTACAAGTCTTTTACATCAATAGATTATACATTATACAGATATGTTGATGATCTGATTTGCTTAGTATATACAGAAAATTGTGTCATAGATATAGATTTCTATCTGACAATTTGAAATTAATTCCTAATGAAGCTACTATTAGTAAAAATATTAATTTTTTGGATTTTAATCTTAATATTGAACCTTCTAATAGAATTGTTACTAATTTATATGATAAAAATCTGATGCCATATGACTTTCCTTATATAATGCAATGAATTTACTGCTTTTACAGCTAAAAAAACGTTATTCTTATGGTAGATACTTATATTCTTTCCATGATATTGAATTTTCTTCAATTAGTCTTCATTTTCATTGATTTAGCGTCATTTTGATCAATTTGGCGAGATTTTTGTTAATTTGGCAACAATAAAAAATGTCGCCAAGTTGGCTACATTTCGCCAAAATTCGTCGCCAAAATTTCGCCAAGCGTTATGGGACGGAGAAATAAGTTATCCTTACAGCAGATAAATGACTATTGGCGTTCAAATACAAAAGTATTACTAAGTATCTTTATTCATGAATGGAACAGCTAGATCCACGAGAATGACGTCATCAAATTTATCGCATGGTATTAGATATGAAAAGTGAACATGTTTCTCAATAGGAAATATCTTTATTTTTTATTTTATATAACTTTTTGATAATATTTTGAAAAATGTGCAATATCTCGAGAACGCTTTATGTTAGCGTTCTAAAACTTTTGCCAATCGTTTTCTAATAAAAAATTACATAAGAAATGTCTATTTGCGTAACTTTATTAGCGGTATTGATTTTTCGACGATTTTTTCAAAATTTCATTCGAAAATTTAGGGGGGTTCTGAACATTCGATTGCGTATAAAAACAATAAACTTCCAGTGTTTACGGATTGTGATTTTTGTACCAAATTTCGTTCGAATCTGTCCATTCGTTCGTCAGTTATCGTCTCCACAGACTCCTGACACACACATACAAACATACTTTCACACACACACACACAGACATCACTTCAAAAATGTTTGATTCGTGATCAGGGATGCATGAAACGTGCTCTCGGGTCGAAAACTCGAATTCGAATTTTCGACCCCGTCACAATAGTTTCCTTATACATTATGTATATAAGAAAAGTAAAAATACTTTTTTAATTTTAACCTTAATAAAATCTTACCATTTAATTCTTGCAACTCGATTCTTTTGTTTAGAAATATTATACTTAATCAGCTTTTTTGAATTTATAGATTATCTGAAGAAAAATTCCATGCTATACATATTGCTAAACTAAAAATTACCAGCAATTTATATAAATATCCCTCTTATTTTGTAAATGGTATAGTTAAAAAATTTAGATTAGATGAATTTTCATGAATTCTATTCATGGTGTTTTATATATTAGCCTGATATCTCCATACTCTTGTATTAATTAAATTTTATTTTTACATCCACTTACACATTAGCCTTTCTATTATTACCCCTTTTGATTGTATATTATCTCTTATACTTGTCTTTTCGCATTACTGTTATTTATTTCTTACTTATGGCAACGGTAGATCATAATTTTTTTCCTATGTGAATGGCAACACTGGTCTCTTCATTCTGGGTTCCCGAGATCGACAGGTTCGTGTATTTGTTGAGTTAGATTCCAGGTATCCCTTTTTCCTTTTATTTTTTCTTCTTTATGTATGTTGTCCAAGTAGAAATAGTTTATAGATATAATCTATCTATTTCTGCAGAAACATACATTTTTGTGTTTGCTTCTACAAGACACTTGGACTTGAGAAAGAGTTTTGAAAAAGTGAACAAATACATGATTTAGGCTTAGACCTTGTCCACATGTATAGCGTTTGTGCTTGGATTTCATGTGTTTTTCTTTTATCGATTCCATACCATTGATTTTTGATGATTTTCTTTGACTTGATGATTCGAAATTTGTATTTTTTTTCCATTTGCTTGAAGATTTGCTCATTTATTCTTTTATTTTGTAAGCTTGTTAGAAAGTTAGGTTTTTCGAGTTACAGCCTCTCACTTTTTCTTTCATTGGACTTTCAAACTTTATATATATATATATATATATATATATATATATATATATATAATAATAGAAGTTTGAAAATCCAATGAACGAAAAGTAAGAAAATGTAACACGATAAACCTAACTTTTTAAAAACACCTACAGAATAAAATATAATACAGCAAATCAACAATCAAATGGATAAAAAATACAAAACACAAGCTATCAAGTTATAGAAAATCAACAAAATTAAAAGGTATGGAAACAAAAAAAGAAGAACTTAAACTAAATTCAACTATCTAACTGGCTTACAAAACAAAAGTAAAAATCAACTAATCCTCAAGCAAATGGAAAAAAATAAATAAAATAAATATCGAATCAACAAGTCAATGAAAAATATCATAATACAAAGTATGGAATCGAAATAAGTATAACAGACGAAATCAAGCACAAACGCCATACACGTGGACGAGGCTCTAAGCCTAAATCATGAATTGTTAATCTCTACAAAAATCTAATCATGTCCAAGTTTTTTGTAGAAGCAAACACAAAAATGTATGTTTCTGAAGAAATAGATAGATTATATCTATAAACTATTTCTACTTGGACGACATACATAAAGAAAGAATAAAATAGAAAAAATGAATACCTGGAAAAAGCACAGCGTATGTATAATCGAGTCGATACAGGGAGCACTGATAGAAGAGACCAGTGTTGCCATTCGTAAAGAAAAAATAAAAAACCATTTACTGTTGCCATTCATAAGAATTGAAAAACAGTGAAGCGAAATGTTAAGAAAAAGTATTAATATATAAAAAGAGCTACTAAAAGGAGGGGCAAATAATAGTAATGCTGAAGTGGAAGAGAATGTAAAAAAAAAAAAAAATACAAGAGAATGGAGATGTCTGGCTAATATAAGATACTATGAAAAGAATTATAAAAATCCAGCTATTTTAAATTTTTTAACAATACTATTTACTAAATAAGAGGGATATTTATATAAATTGCTAGTAATTTTGAGATTATTGATATGCATAGCATGAAATTTTTTATCAGATAATCTATAAATTCTAAAAAGCTGATTGAGTATAATAATTCTAAACAATTGAATCGAGTTACTGGAATTAAATGGTAAGATTTTATTAATATTAAAATTATAAAAGTCTTTTTTATCATATAAATTTGTAACAATTCTATTAGAAGGATCAATAAAAAGATTTAAATCCAAAAAATCAACATTTTTACTAATAGTAGCTTCATTAGGAATTAATTCCAAATTGTCTGGATAGTAATCTATATCTATGAGATAATTTTCTGTATGTACTAAGCAAATCAGATCATCAACATATCTGTAAAAAGTATAATCTATTGAAGTAAATGACTTTTCATAATGATAAAGGTATAAATTAGCTAGCATACTGCTACTGCAGCCACCCTGTGGAACTCCTGAGACTTGTAAGTATAATTTATTTCCTTGAAAAATATAATTATTGAAAATAACAAAGTGAAGAAGTTTAGGAAAATTTATAAATTTAATTTGATTTGAAAGATGTGTAATATAAGCATTATATAGAGCTAAAATTACATCATATATATATATATATATATATATATATATATATCAGAAAAATGTAATAATAAAAATAATTAATTCAAGTAAACGTGAAATATTAACATCACCATAGAAGCAAAACCACGGCCATAATGCCGATAATAGAAAAGAACAGTACAGGCCCATATATATATATATATGCTGAACATTTATTTATTTATTTCTGTCTTCGGCATTGTGGCCGTGATTTAACTGCTTTAGTGATTTTAATTTTAATATTTTGTAATTACTTGAATTGGTTATTATATCTTTCTAATATATATATATATATATATATATATATATATACTAACAGCGATTACCCGCCGTTGCTCGGGATATACGATGCAAAACACTTTTGGTTCAGCCGTTCTCCCGTGATGTTGGATCATACATACATACTTTCTTCTTTATATATATATATAGATTTAAATTAATAAAATTTGTTGAGTAAGCCTGTGAAAAATAAACCATGGTGATAGAGTTTTAATTTAAATTCATATTTCAAACCTGCGATTTTCAAAAGTGACTAATACGTTCAATAAACTCCCTCAAAACTCAATAAACTCAATGAGGGAGTCAATAAACTCCCTCAAAGAGATTTAATTGACTTTCACATTTTAAACCAACGATTTCCAACCTTTTTCGTTGGGAATCATGGAGTTAGAGTGTAGAACTCCTAGGAAAAAGTTTCGTTTTCCATTAATATCTCGACAACCCCTAGCCTTAGAAACTCGAAACTTGCACTAAATTTATGGGCTGCTATTTTAAAGCTACTCATAAAATTGCATTAAATTCGGTGAAGCTGTTCTCTCGTGATGATGAGACAAACGAAAATTTCGTTTTTCACTAATATCTCGAGAACGCCTGGCTGTAGAAATTCGAAACATAAACTAAATTTTAAGTGGGGCTATTTCAAGGCTACCCACCAAATTTCATCAAATTAATTCGATTTAGCCGTTCTCTCGTGATGTTGGATCATACATATATACATACATACATACTTTTCTTCTTTATATATATAATTATTTCTGGCTCTGTAAAAATATATATATATATATATATATTTATTTATTTTTACAGAGCCAGAATCGGGTTCCACTTTTACTTTAGATGACCAAATTTCACCACATGATAGTTCTGGATTTCCAACTTCTCTGGAGGAATTTAAAAAAGTGTAAGTATTTTCACATATCAGTAATACTTAAGTCACATTAATTTTCAAAAGTGATAAGTGTAACAGGTTGTTTTTCGTCCTAGTTTTTCAGTAATAATGTTTCATCATTCTACAAAAATAGGCATTTAATTATTGTAACTGAGCATTTATTGTACTGGCCGATGTACCATTGATTGTACGTGTTATGTATGGGTTTCATTTGCTTAAATTCTTGATTTTGTCTAATTCTTAGAAAAAAAAAAAAAAAAAAAAAATAACATTGCAATTAAATCGTTTTGTATCCCCATGTATTAAAACACCTAATTTTCTAGATGAGATTGCAACAAAATTAGTGGTCACATATCCTATAACCTGAATTATAAGGAATAATAGTTTTTCTTTTTTTTTCAATGTAAAATTAAGCCATTCTACAATTGTATATAATACTTTGATTTTTTTAAATGTGATTATAGGTTTATATATACATATATATTTATAAAGTTTTTTGTGATTCATATGCTACTTCTTCTGAATAGCTGTTTTGATGTGAATAATATCTATGCTTGGGGTGTCTTGACGGAAATCGGGGGGGGGGGGGGGGCAGGTTGCGAAAAATGTAAACAATTTGGACGCTTATACCCGCGAACGTAATATAAAAATGTAAGATAAGATAGATATAATAAAATATAGATATAAATAGTAAACGACAAAAATGTGTGTTAAGAAGTTTATTTTCTAGATCTATATTTATTTAAAAAAAAATCTCTTATACTTTTCGAGTAATCGTCTTGTTGAAAATGATTGAAAATTTTCGTTTTTCAAGTTTCTAATGCTTCAATATTAAATGCTACTAAGGAAGAAGTGATATATGTAAAAGTTAGCTAGTCAAGTTGATTCCTTTGAAATAAAATAAATGGAAGTTAAACGGCGCTGATCGAATGATTTGAACCCGAGCTAATTAAGTTAATTTTTGCTTCTGACTGCAAGTCTGCAAACATATAAACGGTAGCTTTTGCTATTTTGACGACCAGAGATTGAAATGTGCAGTTGATCATGGTGTTTGATAATTTTATAAATTTTATAAATTTATTATAATTAATAAACACGGATTATACGCACTGGACAGGGATACGTCGTAGATATGTGATAGTTTATTACTCTGCAGTAAATAGAAAAATAATGAGCTGTTCGAAATGTGAAAAAAGTAATTTGATACTTTTATACTATAACCATTACAAAATTTTTGCAGTGTTTATGAAAAGAAATCTACATCGTCATCAGGTCATCCTATCTCTACAGCAGCAGGCTCATCTAGCATTTCTTCCAGCTCTCTGATTACTTCTAAAACAACAAACACGAGTCTGCCAAGTAATATCTTTATTTGCATTACTAATTTTTTATCTAAAATCTCCTTGTACTATGTTTTTGAGGAAATATATACTTATACAAACAGTGGTCGGAAGTAGCGAAATTACAGTAGTCACTACTTTTTCTCGCAGTCTGTAATGTAATGCGCTACTTTTAAAAATAAGCGAGTAGCGCGATGCAATAAATCCTTAGTTTGGATCGAGTTTTGACACTGCTTTTAACGTTACTACAGTAAGCAAACACACAAAAAGGATACACGTCAACTTTAGTTAAACTTCAAAATCAAAGACAACCAAAAATAGGTTTAAAAGTCCTTTAATAAAACCTCCTTTCCTGGGTGTACAAAAATTACACGGTCAAAGACACTCATTGTAATGCCCGAAAGTGCTTTGGCCGTTGTTGTTGTTGAGACCCAGACCGTCCGACCTACCAGAAAGGTGTAAGGTAACTGTTTGGACAGCCGGGAAGTGCCGGAACCCAATGGGGGAGGCATCCACAGGGACCGTACCCTCCTTCCCCTACCACCAACCTCTCGGAAAGACTTACGGACCCACATGTTTAACGTGATCGTACTCCGCATGAACACGGCGGCAGTTGTGGCAGCGTGTAAATCCAGCGCGCAAACCACCGGGTTACCGCGCCCGAAATGAGCCAACAGCAGCGCTTTGGCCGTGGAAACCCCAGGCCGTCCGACTCGTCCAGAGGACATGAGTAACTAATTGGACGACCGGAGCGCTTTGGCCGTCGAAAGCCCAGACCACCCGACTCGTCCGTAGACTTAGAGCAGCTGTTTGGATGGCCGGAGAGCGCTTTGGCCGTGTAATTTTTGTACGTCGAGGAAAGAAGATTTTATTAAAGGACTTTTAAACCTATTTTTGGTTGTCTTTGATTCTAAAATTTATACTTTTATTTTATTTTACTCTTTTCAGAAGTGTATAAAAGCGTAAAGATTGGTAAGTTGATCAGTAAATTTGGGAATCAGTCAATTTTAATTATTCAGAATAAGTATGTTAAATGACTACAGTATACTCATATCCTCAACTTTTTGTGAAAATTGAAGTTGCGGTGAAATTCGTCTTATAAAAGTAGTTATGTAGTGACTACATTTTAAAAGTAGTTTGTAGTTACTACTTTTAAAAAAAAGTAGTTGTAGTTGTAGTTAATTACATTTGTCATAATGTAGTTGTAGTTGTAGATCACTATAATAATAAAGTAGTTTTTCCAGCCACTGCTTACAAATACGTTATAGTTTTCATTTACTTCACAGAATACTTTTCCACACAAGGTTTTTGGAAAAGGCCTTAAGCACTCGAATAACTTTGTAAGGAAAGTCCTTGAGTATACACATTAGATCGGGATTGTGCTCGATGGAATAAAAGTGATTGATGCGCTCCCTAGAGGAGAATTTAAAAAGTTGGGGTAACAAACTTGGCAACAAAGCATGGTAGAATAAAAATGTCAATTATAAACTTGTAGAGAATTATCTAATCAGTAAGAATCGACAACAGTAACGCCCGAAAGGCGTATATGGAAGGCAAATATTTGTCAAAAAGTCGCATCATTAGGTACTGTAACACGGCGACACCTGCAGTGCTTGTCAAAGTATTCGGCAATGTTTTTTCTCGAATTCATGTATGCATTGTTGCATATATCAATTCATGCACAACATAAAAAATCTTCGGAAAGAAAAACTCGACGGGGATAATCTATAGTACATATAGCTTTTCGTCTTTCTATTTTTGTGAATTCTAAACATATAGGTTGTATGTAAATTAAAAAAATACATATCATTACCATATCAAAAGATCATAAAAAAGACGTGATTATGTCCAATAGTGAATTATTCTTAATAATACATTTTTACTTTCCCTGCAATACATGGTAATGTATAGGGAAAGTATTGGAATCATGCCGAAAATCGCAACTCGAGTTTTCGACGGATTTACACATTTCGAGACCTCTAGAATACGAAAAAACCATTTTTAGCGTGACGTCTGTGTGTGTGTCTGTATCCACTCTAGCTCAAAAACTAATGGACCGAATTTCATAGAATTTGATAGGTAAGTCACTTGGGTGTGACCCTGGTGCTGATTAGTTTTCAGTACGATTCGGGATAAAAGAACCCGCCTTTATTTGCGAAATGGACAGCAAAAATTAACTGTATCCACTCTAGCTGAAAAAATAATAGACCGAATTTTACTAAATTCGGTAGATAAGTCGCTTGTGGGTTACTCTGGTGCTGATTAGATTTTGGTATGATTCGGAAAAATATAACCTACCCTTTTTTTGCAAAATGGCCAGCAAAAATCGCCAAAGTCTAAAATAAACAAGAAAGATCAATCATGCTTAAAGGATTGATTATGAAACACTTTCCAACTTCAATGCAATTTTATTTAAACAAGTCTAAAATGCAATACATTCCTCGGTAATATTTTGAAACTTATCACAATACTGCATTAATTTATTATATTTGAAAACTTAAACCTTCATCGAAAAAAATGAACTTCATTCAAATGACGGCATTGAAATATAAATTGCCTGGTTTAAACATCTCTAAAATGTTATACATTCCTCGGTAATAGTTTTAGAATTATCATAATACTACGATAATTTATTATATTTGAAAACTTCATCGAAAACAACTGAAATTAATTCAAATGACGTCATAGAAAAAATAACACGCCTGGATCTCTCTATAAAAACAGGATTTCATTCATAACTTTCTCCCATTCATTTCATTCATCACAATACTCTAATTTTTGTTTAAGACATTTTTGTTTAGATATAACATTTTGTTTAAGACCATGGAGCTACAAAAAATTAAACTCTATGCTTGAAACTTCATCGAAAAAAATCGTCCTTCTCTTTATGAAATCAATTAATATTTCATTCATATCAGCCATGCAGACTCCATGGACTAAATTATTTTGTGTTAAAAAAATACAGGAATTCTAATACAAGTCATTCTATATATTTTGCTGTTTACATTTTACATAGGTGAAAAATAGGCTTAGTTGTAGAAATAATCAAATTTAGATGAGCATTTAAACTCAAATATATTGCCATTGCGTTGTTTCAGTATGTAGATGCACAGAATTTAAGCAAAAATAAAGTAGTTTTAGGACGGATACAACACTCAATATGAATTAAAAAGAACTTAAAAAAATCACGATTTTGAAACAAGATGGATACCATATATCATTTTGAAGTGGGTCATGTGATCGTTTCATATCACGGTCACGTGATCGTTTCATATAAGAGGTGTAATTATTATTTTAATTTTTATTTAAAAAACTACTGAATATATTTCGCTGAATTTTATTTTATATATTTTATTGAACAATTTGAATATTACCTAAAATTTTCGAAGCAATTTGTGAATTTTAAATCCGCTTAAAAAATGTTTGAAAAATTAGGTCCCATAGGGCTCAATGTATTTCATTTTTTCGACCCGGGTTTAATCCAAAACTAATTGGGTAATATTATTCATTTATATTCCCATAGGTTCTACAGACCGTCTGAACAACATACTAAAATTTCATTTTGATTAAGTCATTTTTACGGCAGCTATCGTGCTAACGGACAGACAGACAGACAGACAGACAGACAGACAGAATGAACAAAGTCATAAACACTTTTCAACTTTGTTGTAAATTGTTAAAAATTACGTTTGCTCAAATATAGCCATTAAATGCGTGTTTTATACGTAATTTTTAACGAAAAAAGAATAAGACCAACCTCATTACACTAGGACTAGCCGTTTTCGAAATATTTTAGTTTTTTCGTATTTTCCCTACGCCACCTTTGAAAATAAGTCCAGTTGCCAAATGAGAACGAAAATTAAATTAAAAGTGAATTAAATTTAATTAAAATAAAGATAACGCGGATATAAGTCTGCAGGGCAAGTCATGTGCTGCCCACACCAGATTTTTACTTTTCCTGCAATACATGATAATGTATAGGAAAAGTATTGGAACCATGCTGAAAATCGCAACTCGAGTTTTCGACGGATCTACACGCTTTAGGACCTCTAGAACACGACAAAACTATTTTTATCGTGAAGTCTCTGTTTGTGTCTGTCTGTGCAGATTTTGTATCCACTCTAACTGAAAAACTAATTGCCCGAATGTCATAAAATTTGGTAGATAAGTCCTTTGTAGCTGACCCTGGTGCTGATTAGATTTTGGTACGATTCGGAATAAAAAAACCTGCCTGTTTTTGCGAAATGGCCTGAAAAAATTGCCTGCATCCACCTTAACTGAAAAACTATTAGATCAAATTTCACAAATTTTGGTAGATAAATCATTTGTAGGTTAACTTGGTGTTGACTAGAGTTTGGTACGATTCGCCATAAAAGAACCCGGCTTTTTTTGCCAAATAACCCGAAATCGTTAAATCTGAAAATAAAATGCTACGTACGCTTAAATATATCAATTAAATGCTTGTTTTATGCGTAATTTTTGACGACGAAAATAATAAGACCAACCCCATTTCTCTAGGACTAGTCGCATTCTCTAGATATTTCAGGTTTTCGCATTTTCGTTACGCCACATTTGAAAATAAGTTCAGTTACCAAATGAAAACGAAAATTGAATTAAAAGTGAAAATTCCGCGCCATTTAAAATAATTATGTCTGTTATTTTGTGTATTTATATTCAATTTAATGAATTATTGAAGAAATAAAGAGAACGTGAATATGAGTCTGTAGGGAATGTCATGTGCTGCCTACATCAGATTTTTTTTATGACTTTCTTAGCTGTTTCTTATTCTTCCAGGAACCAGGCGGGGAGGGGAAAGCTTTAAATATGTAGTCAGTGCTTGGAAAATCTACTTTATTATTGTAGTGATCTACAACTACAACTACATTATGACAAATGTAGTAAACTACAACTACACCTACTTTTTTTAAAAAGTAGTGTCTATAAACTACTTTTAAAATGTAGTCACTAAATAACCACTTTTATAAGACGAATTTCGCCACAGCTTCAATTTTCACAAAAAGTTGATGATATGGGTATGCTGTAGTCATTTAACATATTTATTCTGAATACTTAAAATTTGCTGATTCATAAATTTACTGATTAACTTACCAATCTTTAAGCTTTTACCCACTTCTAAAAATAGTAAAATAAAATAAAAGTATAACCTTTAACGCCACTGATGAAGGACATTGTAATGCTCAAAGCTCTTTGACAGTGTCATTTTTGTACGTCGAGGAAAGGAGATTTTATTAAAGAACTAAATCTATTTTTGGTTGTCTTTGATTTTAAAGTTTAATTAAAGTTGACGTATAACCATTTTATTTATTAAAATTATAAAATAAAATAAAAGTAAAAATTATTTATTTAAAAACTTCTTTGTTCATGTTTAGTAGAATTTGCATCTCAAAATTACAATCAGATAAGCGGGATCTTTTGGGAATTAACACATCTGAATATATTCATATAAAAAATTAACTTCATGAGGCAATGGCCTTCATAACACTGCAGAATCCCTGCAGTCATTCATTGTATATCGTTGCGCAGAACACTGAATTTCATATAAATGAGAAAGGGTGATCACATGATATGTAGAATGACACCTTGTTTGTTTACTGCAGTAACGTTAAAAGTAGCGTCCAAATTCGATCCAAACTAGCGATTTATTGCGTTTCGCTACTCGCTACACTACTTATTTTTAAAAGTAGCGCGTTACACTACAAACTACGAGAAAAAGTAGTGACTACTGCAGTTTCGCTACTTATAGCGCGTTACTTCCGACCACTGTATATAGTTACCGCTTAGTATTTTTTTACATTTCTAAATAAAATTCCAAACATATTATATGCAAATGCATTTTACCATATTAATGTGTTATAAAACGGAGATTTGTTTTTTTGTAGCTATTTTATACCATGTCAGAAAATGCACCCGAGGTTACCCTGAATTTAACATGCAAATCTTTGAGATTAAAATCACACTGAAACTCACAGTGAATTCTCGAAAACCAAATAACACTTTAACATACTTTCGCTTACTACTACACACACAACAGGGTTCCCACAGTACTTAAAACTCCTTAAGATCTCCTTATTTTTAGCTTTCCTTTCTAAGGACCCTTAAAACTACTTAGTTTTCATCAACACTACTATTTTCCCCTGAAATTGGAGCCTGATCAGAGTTCTCCCTAGAGCGCGATTCCCATAATTTGCTGCTAAATATCACTCAGAAAGAAAAAATACTTGTGTTAATTTTTAAAATCCCACTTAATTTTGAAGTTAAAGTAGGATAATCCCACCTAAATCTTTTTCCTAAGGAGAACCCCGATGATCGAATTCCCTCAATGATGCGATCACTTTTCCATTTTCTATCTATTTTTGATCTTCACTGCCCGACATCCCAGTGTTACCAGGTCTTTTTCAAATATCACACCCCAAAATTGAGGAAAACTAGCCCAATGTTTAGTGTTGTGAGATTTCGTGCAATGTCGATAAAAGTTACTAAAATTCATAAATTTAGCGAAGTTCCAAGATAAAATTTACTGGCTTTCTAAAAGTTCGTCAAAATTTGCCCCTAAAATAAATCATCGAACTTTTCTAAAGTAGCCCAAAAAATCTGTAAGCAGAAAAATTTCCGTCATGCTTTACCGCAACTCTTTGAAAAAACTAGTCCAACTGAACAGGAAAACCTCGGAATTTTTAAAAAGGGTTTAGTTTCTTCCCAAATACAGGACTAGAAGTTGTCCTATATTTCCTATATATTTTTTTAAAATAGGAAAAACTACGGAAGCAGAATTTTTTCTATGTTTTGTGGCAAGACTTCTTTGTTCTGCATGCAATACATGGAAAAAATTCTGCTTCTGGTTTTTTTTCTATTTTAGAAAATATATAAGAAATATAGGACAACTTCTAGCTCTGCAAATATGTACATACATCACACTTCAGTGCATTTCCGTAGTGCAATGAAGGCCTCAATATGGTTTACGGCCTACCTCAATTAGTCCTTATAATACATTAATTGGGTCCTTAGAAAGTCCTTAGAAACTTATTTTTTATTTTGAAAAAAGAGTGGGGACCCTGTACAACAACAATATGAAACAGAAAGAAACCGCTGTGCTGATGGAAACTCTGTAATATCCGGGGGACCTTGTATCTCCGGAGATATATCTTCAAAACACGAAAAGTATATATTTTTTAAAAATTCGTCTATTAACAGTATGGATTATTTTCAATGTTTGTTTTAAAGAGAATAATTTTTCAATCTGTCCGATGATATTAAGATGGAAACTCTATGATAATATTTTAGGTCCTTAAGGAATCGATTTGTGTGAATATCACCCCAAATCGTTGTAAATCGGGCTATAATATAAAATAACTGATAAACTAATTAGAATTTAATAAATTAGCATCGTTCCGTGCCCTGAAGTAGTACTTATGTACCAAATTTCATAGCCGTACGGCATTTAAATTTTTTGCCATATAAACACATGAACAAACAGACATCTTTCTTTTTATTATAGATCAGAAAGCTTCAATAAGATATTTTTAAAAATGGTAAATTATGAACATGACTAAATCAAGCATTGAATAAAAATATTTTTAATAAGGATGCTTAAATTTTTAGTTACTCATATTATGTAATAGGTATAGTATAGAGAAAGTATTGTTCTCACGAATTCGAGATTTTGATGCCAATATATATTTTAAGACCGCCTGATCACGTGCTGACTATTTTTAGAGTGATGTCCGTCTGTCTGTATGTTTATGGTTCATTTTGTTGTGTACATGATAGCGGACACAATCCCCCTTTGCAGGCATTTGCGTCCATGGACGCCAATGTCTGCAAAGAGGGATCGAACTGTTTGGGATAGGGTATGTCAAATATTTGTCTTTTTGAGAGGTTCTTCGAAACATTTCGTATTTGATTGCGAACTTACAAAGAACTATCACCTTAAAAGGTCCAGTAGACAACATATTCCAATATTTGCCAAAAACCTTCTGGGCAATAGCTGGGCTAAACAGAGAATAAAATCCATAATTCAATTCCTAGAGGAAAACGAACAGATCATGTGAATTATTGCTGGTAACTTCGACACATTCGCTCACTGTTTATTGCATATTTATTCGTAGTACTTGTACATTTTGTTATAAATACTGCATTAAATTCACATTTATTTTAATCATTGAAAATATCATTGTATGTATCAATATAGTATTGAAAGCCATGGTAATCTGTGAGATTTTGTAAGTATATGTTGTATATATAGTTTTGTATTTATGTTTGCATATGTAGTTTTGTATATATATATATATTGTATATACATATGTATATATCTTTGAAAATTATTCGTGGCATTTTGTATATGTAATAATCAATTTTAGAAATATTTTTATATATATAGTTGCTCCCATTTGAAATAGTTCTGCACATAAGTGTTTATGGATGTGAAATAGTTGTGAAATACTATCTGTATCTAGTATAGACAAACATATTGTATATAATTGTTTATCATTTTTATCTTGGCGTTAAGTTTTGGTTTCTCTGGTTTTAGCAGATATTCCTCCACCATAGGCTGTAATTACTGTAAACCTTCGGGTCGGTGTCTAGGTGGTTAATCTGTTAATCTGTTTGAGATGGACGCTGTCCCACCAGTAAGCAAAAGGTTAAAGTGAACACACTACAATTGCAATTATTTGAACCCACAATACCGATTTTTTAAAAATTTTCTTATAAAATATGAAAAAAAAAGGTTACTAAGAAAATACTTTTGGTATGAGAGTTGAACCACATTCCAGTTGATTCCTTAAGTGGGAGAGACAGTAATCAATTAAATGATTTTATTGAGCAAACATGGTTTTAAAATTAATGCATTTAATATGAAGTTTAAGCTTTGGGTCCATTCCAAATGATGGACTCTTATTCAGAAACCAAAGTGTTACATATAAGAAAATACTCAACCAACGCAATAACGCACAAATTAATAGAAAAAAAAACAGCATACAGTTGTACATGACAGACTATAACAAACACGAAGTTAAAAATCTGATGTGGGCAGCACATGATTTTCCTTATGTAATGTAATGAATTTACTACTTTAACAGCTAAAAAAACAAGAAAGATCAATCATGCTTAAAGCATTGATTATGAAACACTTTCCAACTTCAATGCAATTTTATTTAAACGTCTCTAAAATGCAATACATTCCTCGGTAATATTTTAAAACTTATCACAATACTACATTAATTTATTATATTTGAAAACTTCATCGAAAACAACTGACATTCATTCAAATGACGTCATTGAAATATAATATCCCTGACTCTCTCTATAAAAGCAGCATTTCATTCATAACATTTTCCCATTCATTTCATTCATCACAGTACTAAAATAATTTATTTTATTTAAAAATTTAAGACCATGGAGCTACAAGTATTTAAACTCTATGCTTAAAGCTTCATCGAAATAAATCGTCCTTCTCTCTCTAAAATCAATGAATATTTCATTCATATCAGCTATGCAGACTCCATAAGTTAAATAATTTTGCGTTAAAGAAATACAGCAATTGTTATACAAATCATCCTACATATTTTTCTGTTTACATTTTACATAAGTGACAAATAGGCTTCGTTGTAGAAATAATCAAATTTGGATGATCATTTAAACTCAAATATATTGCAATTGCGTTGTTTCAGTATGTAGATGCACAGAATTTAAGAAAAAATAAAGCGGTTTTAGGACGGATACAACACTCAATATGAATTAAAAAGAACTTTAAAAATCACGATTTTGGACAAGATTGATGCCATATTTAATTTTGAAGTGGGTCACGTGATCTTTTCATATCATGGTCACGTGATCGCTTCATATAAGAGCTGTAATTATTATTTTAATTTTTATTTAAAAAACTACTGAATATATTTTGCTGAAATTGTTTTTATATATTTTATGGAATAATTTGAATATCACCTAAAATTTTCGAAGCAATTTGTGAAATTTAAATCCGCTTAAAAAATGTTTGAAAAATTAGGTTCCATAGGGTTCAATGTATTTCATTTTTTTCAACCCGGGTTCAATCCAAAACTAATTGGGTGATATTATTCATTTATATTCCCATAGGTCCAACAAACCGTCTGCACAACATACTAAAATTTCATATTGATTAAGTCATTTTTACGGCAGTTATCGTGCTAACGGACAGACAGACAGACAGACAGAATGAACAAAGTCATAAACACTTTTCAACTTTGTTGTAAAGTGTTAATAAAGATAGGTTATTCTAGATACTTATATTCTTTCCACGATATTGCATTTTCGTCAATTAGTCGTCACTTTCATTGATTTATTGTCATTGTTATCCATTTGGTGAGATTTTCGTTAATTTGGCAACATTTAAAAAAGTCGCCAAGTTGGCGACATTCGACCAAATTCGTCGCCAAAATCTCGCCAAGCGTTATGGACGGAGAAATAAGTTATTCTTATAGCAAGTAAATGACTATTGGCGTTCTAATACAAAAGTATTACTTAAACTATCTTTTCTCATGAATGGAACGAGCTAGATCCACGACAATGATGTCACCAAATTAATCGCATGATATTACATATGAAAAGTGAGCATGTTTTTCTACAGTTAATATATATATATATATATTTAATTTATGGGATTTTTTGATAAATGTATTTGAAAAATATGCAATATCTCGAAAATATTCATGCTAGCGTTCTAAAGTTTATGTCAATCGTTTTCTAAGGAAAAATTACATAAGAAATGTCTATTTGCGTAACTTTATTAAAGGTTTTGATTTTTTGAAGATATTTTCAGAATTTCAATCGAAAATTTTGGAGGGTTCTGAGCATTCGATTGTGTTTTAAAGCAATAGACTTCCAGTATTAACGGATTGTGATTTTTGTACCAAGTTTCATTCGAATCTGTCCATTCGTTCGTGAGATATCGTCTCCACAGACTCACTGACACACACACACACACACACACACACACACACACACACACACACACACACACACACACACAACACACACACACACACACACACACACACACACACACCAAATTTATCGCATGATATTACATATGGAAAGTGAACATGTTTCTCAAGAGTTAATATATTTTTTTTAATTTATGGGATTTTTTGATAAATTTATTTGAAACATGTGCAATATCTCAAGAACGGTTTATGCTAGCGTTCTAAAGTTTATGTCAATCGTTTTCTAAGGAAAAATTACATAAGAAATGTCTATTTGCGTAACTTTATTAAAGGTTTTGATTTTTTGATGATATTTTCAAAATTTCACTCGAAAATTTAGGGGGGGGGGGTTGAACATTCGATTGCGTTTTTAAAAACAATAGGCTTCCAGTATTAACGGATTGTGATTTTTGTACCAAATTTTATTCGAATCGCTCTATTCGTTCGTGAGATATCGTCTCCACACACACACACACAGACATCACCTCAAAAATGTTCGATCGTGATCAGGGACGCTTGAAACGTGCTCTCCCGTCGAAAACTCGAATTCGAATTTTTGACCCCGTCACAATACTTTCCTTATACATTATGTACTATATAAGGAAAGTAAAAAATACAAAATGGGCTACATATAGCTTTATAATAAGATTTTGTTTGTAATATAGTCTGTGATTAAGGACTTTCAAAACTGATTCTACTGTCTCAAGCAGATAAACTGCTTAATAATTTTCTTTCCGATATAGGGGTGACAGCACGTAGTGATGATCAAGGTAATAATACTTTTATCGTCAATCCTTCATCTTCAACACTTCCTGAGAAATCTAACAGAAAAGACCATGTGTAAGTTTCATTTATCATTCAGATTTTAGTATATAAAAATATTTGTCAGTAAATAGACACTGAAACTAATAAAACTTTGTTTAAAGTAATATCCAATACAAAATGAAAATGTCAACCGGTTTCGGAGCAAAACAAAAAAAAGCAGATTGTATTTTCAAAGCACAGACGTATTCCCAATTCAGTGTTTATCGTATCACGTAACTTGATAAAAGTGATTGCAGTGCCCCTAGTGGATAATTTTAAAAGTTAGGATAAGAAATTTAGCAACAAAGCAAGTTAGATGAAGAAATCGGCTGTGGCTCTAGTTCGATGGAGTCGAAATAGTTTTGCGTGAATTCTATTTTGTAAAATAAAACTCCAGTAAAGTTTAATAAGTTTCGATTCCGTTTACAGGCTTTCAAAATGCTACAAATTATTCGATAACTGTTTATAGCTAAGTAGCGCTTTTAGTTTTCGCCAAGATTTCATCTAGATACGACCATAGACGATGTCAAAATATCACATTATTTTACTAACTTGCTTGGTGGTATATAAATTAAACTTATACAATATATCTGAGGAGATTTAAGATTTAAGTTGGTTTATAAATTTTCCTGTCGAAATACAAATATACACTTGAATACGTACATTTCTATCTATTCTGTTTCAACCTCATCAATCATTAAACATCTTTAGAATCCCCAAGTTCATTTAGCGTCCTATCGGATCGATAAAGTATAGTAAAATATGATTGTCTATTGAGTAGGAATCGAACACACAAAACTGTCACAGAAAGCATCTATTCCACACAATAAGGTTATTGGCGAATGGTTTACCTATTCAAGAATGCTAAAATGAACAATCCTTACATGCAGGGCCTGGTGTTTATTCGGGGCCCCCATACACTCACAGAATACCAAACACTTACAAAACATCCATACATAACAAATTGGTGAGGGGTGGAGGTCAGGATCATAACTCTGAAGGTCCTTCTGTACACGCAGAAAACTTCCAAATTTTTATTTCAAAGTAATATATTAAGACTTTAAATGATGTATAATATTTGAAACTATTAATATATTTTATAATTTAAAATAAAAACTAATATTAACAGTTTTAAATAAATTAAAAAATTATTTCTACTTAAAATATATTTTATACTAAATATATTTTTTTATCACAACAAAATTTAGGGGCTCCTTAAAATTTGAAGGCCCAGATTCGCGGCCCCAAAGGCACGTGCATTAATTAGGCCCTGCTTATATGCACAGGAATCTAATGTTCAGCCTGTTCAAAATGCTCTCCCTCAGATCTACCAACCGTTGATTTTTTTTCCAAATAAATTGTGATTTATCAGCATGCATTACTTATTCTTTAGTTACATTTTACTTTCTCTATACAGGGTGTCCCAAAAAGATTGAAACGCGCTTTAATTCTTTACCTGTTGGAGTTAAGTGGGCAATGCAAATTGCAAAAATGTTGAAAGTAAGGTAGGAAATAAGACTACGTTAATCAAATAGTCCTCCCATTAATTTTCAAAAAGTTAGACTTTTTAGATTTTTATACGACCCCCTTAGACAAATTTGGTCTATCAGAAAACTTTTATTTTTAATGCAACAAGATCATATCTGTATCTTTAAAATTGAGCGAGTTATATTTAATTGAAAATTGAACATTGTGAATGGGGACCCTATATCAAATTAGAAATGTAAATTTGTGACATATCACAAAAAAGATAAAACCGGATAATACATGAGAGACATTTTTGCGAATTCCGCGTAGGCTCACGATACAATCACGGATTCTTAAGTACTTTTCACATTGAGACATGACAGAAAAAATTTTGACACATATTAACGTATTTTTGATCTAAATGATTCCCATCGTAAATTTGTTTATGATCCCTATTTTCACTGATGAAACAGCCTTTCACATGGTACGGAAAAGTGGCATAAGCCAGATTTTTTCCTTTATCATACTTCAGTTGATTTTAAAGATACAGATATGCGGTTTTTTAATGATCTTGTTGCATTAAAAATAAAAATTTTCTGATTCACCAAGTTTGTCTAAGGGGTTCGTAATAAAAATTTAAAAAGTGAAACATTTTGAAAATTAATGGGAGGGACTATTTTATTAACGTAGTATTATTTTCTATCTTACTTTCAACATTTTTGCAGTTTACATTACCCACTTATCTCCGACAGGTAAATAATTAAAGCGCGTTTCAATCTTTTTGGGACACCCTGTATGTATAGTAAAACGTATAGGGAAAGTATAGTGTTACGGGGTCGAAAATTCGAGTTCGAGTTTCCGTTTGCGGATGCTATCCATATTGATAATTGTCAATTTAGAGTTTCGCGAAATATAAATTAATTGGGTACTTTGAAGTAGTTTTACATGATGTCATCCGAAAAAGCGCCAAATCTACAATTCAACATTAAAAACATATTATACGTACAACATTTTTTCATTATGAAAAAAGTAAAAATTTATTACATTATACACTGTAAAAATATTTTGCAACCTTTGCTCATTTTTTTTTCAGCTACTTTGTTGATAATTTCGGCAAACTATCAGAAAAACCGCAATTGCGGGCGTTTATGAAAATTCCAGCTTTATTTCTGAAATATTCAGCTAATTATCTGCCGAAGCGTTATTTCTGTATTTTTATATATATTATCATAATTATCAGAAATCTTACTCCCCGTTACGGACAGCTAATTCCCTTGAAACTTTCAGTAGCATGCTTGCAAATGTTTTACAGTGTATAGTGAAAGTCATGTGCTGCCAACATCAGCTTTCTTTTACAGGTGACCATTATTTTATGTATGCAATTTCTGTTTAGAATTCAAAGCAAAGAGAATTCATCTTCAAGTAGTACCTCAAAAGTAGAATCCTCAACTAGTAGTACTTCAGAAAGAGTTTCAAAGTCTCACAGCCTCGTGACGCCAATTTTACGCAACTATTCCGACGGTACGTCTTCTCGTACTTTGTCTTCAACTACACCACAGGCAAACGCTAGTGCTAAAATTGTCGGTAAGTGGAAAAATGCATCTATATAGTAATTTGTACCAAGTATAGTAAATTTCCGTTAATAAGACACGTTCGGGACTTCGATTGTGTCGGATTACCATATTTGCCGGATTATCAGATGCCAAATTGAAATGGGGTTAAGAATGTTCAAATAATTTAAAACAGAATAATGGATAATATGTGTGATATTTATTTGATTAAAACGCTGGATTAGACTGGATTACACTATATAGTTTGTGATAAAAACAATCTAATTGATTTTTAAAATTAGAAGGTTAACTTCAATGAACAGATACTATCTGCATAACGGTACGACCTCGAGAGTATTTCCGAATATAGCCGAACAAACCCGAATGCCGTTGGAGAGGTATGACGGAAAATCGGGTGTGCCAAATCCTTGGATGCTGGATTAACGGAAGATTACTGTATTAAAAGGAAATTTGTTTGTTTAAAAAATGTTAATTTAAATAACAGGTTGAATTATATGTAAAATAATTAGGATTTTTTGTTCATAAGAAATTTTGCCTTGGATGTGTATACCTACGTGTTTTCAAATTTCCAAAACAATATTTTAGTTTTTATATTAGCTCTAATTTAGAAATGAGTTGTTTTGTTTTATTTAGTAAGTATTTGAATAAGTATATTAGAATTTATTTTCTCATTTTCATATAATTTAACTATATTTTCTTTTGTTTAAAATTGAAATAATAAGAAAGTAGAACTAATTTTTCGCCAATTAATGACGTTTTAATCTCTCCATATTTAAAGAAAAAAAATCTGATGTGAATGAGTTTCGTCAATGAGTCGTCATTTTCATTGATTTAGCGTCATTTTTATCCATTTGGCGAGATTTTCGTTAATTTGGTAACATTTTAAAAAGTCGCCAAGTTGGCGACATTCCGTCAAATTCGAAGTCAAAATCTCGTCAAGCGTTATGGACGGAGAAATAAGTTATTCTTATAACAAATAAATGACTATTGGCGTTCAAATAAAAAGTATTACTCAAAATATCTCTTCTTATGAATGGAACGAGCTAGGTCCACGAGAATGATGTTACCCAATTTATCGCATGATATTACATATGAAAAGTGAACATGTTTCTCAACGGTTAATATATGTTTTTCTATTTATGGGATTTTTTGATAAATTTATTTGAAAAATGTGCAATATCTCGAGATGCTAGCGTTCTTAAAGTTTATGTCAATCGTTTTCTAAGAAAAAATTACATAAGAAATGTCTATCCGCGAAACTATACACACACAGACATCACCTCAAAAATGTTTGATTCGTGATCAGGGATGCTTGAAACGTGCTCTCCCGTCGAAAACTCGAATTCGAATTTTCGACCCCGTCACAATACTTTCCTTATACATTATGTATATAAGGAAAGTAAAAAGATAGTTTTTTGAGAATAATTGAGTGAAAGAGATGAAATACGGTTCAATTATTTTAATTGAAATTTTCAAGTAGCCATTCAACTTTAAGCGAGATCAAATAATAAAAATTTGATGTGGGCAGCACATGACTTTCCTTATATAATGCAATGAATTTACTCCTTTTACAGTATAAAAAAATCTGATGTGGACAACACATGACTTTCCTTATATAATGCAATGAATTTACTCTTTTTACAGTAAAAAAAATAGGTTTTCTTTATAGTAGATACTTATATTGTTTTCAAGATATTGAATTTTCGTCAATTAGTCATCATTTTCATTGATTTAGCGTCATTTTTATCTATTTGGCGAGATTTTCGTTAATTTGGAAGCATTTAAAAAAGTCGCCAAGTTGGCGACATTCCGCCAAATTCGCCACTAAAATTTCGCCAAGTATTATGAACGGAGAAATAAGTTATTCTTATAGCAGATAAATGACTATTGGCGTTCAAATACAAAAGTATTACTCAAAGTATCTTTTCTCATGAATGGAACGAGCATGATCCACGAGAATGATGTCACCAAATTCATCGCATGATATTACATATGAAAAGTGAACATGTTCCACAACAGTTAATATATTTTTTTTAATTTATGGGATTTTTTTATAAATGTATTTAAAACATGTGCAATATCTCAAGAACGGTTCATGCTAGCGTGCTAGCGTTCTAAAGTTTATGTCAATCGTTTTCTAAGGAAGAATTACATAAGAAATATCTATTTGCATAACTTTATTAAAAACTTTGATTTTTTGATGATTTTTTCAAAATTCCACTCGAAAATTTAGGGGGTTTCTGAACATTCGACTTCATTTAAAAACAATAGGCTTCCAGTATTCACGGATTGTGATTTTTGTACCAAATTTCATTCGAATCGCTCCATTCGTTCGTGAGATATCATCTCCACAGACTTACTGCCACATACACACACACAGACATCACCTCAAAAATGTTTGATTCGTAATCAGGGATGCTTGAAACGTGCTCTCCCGTCAAAAAATCGAATTCGGATTTTCGACCCCATCATAATGCTTTCCTTCTACATTATGTATATAAGGAAAGTAATAATGTATAAGATCCAAGGTATTGTGTTTTTAACATTGAATTGTACATTTGGCGATTTTCCGTATGACAACATGTAAAACTATTTCAAAGTACCCAATTAACTTATATTTCGCGCAACTCTAAATAAATAATTATTAATATTGATAGCATTCTCAATAAGCGATATAGTTCATATATTAAAATATTTTAATAATTAATCCATCAATTAGGCGTCATTTTCATTAATTTAGCGTCATTTTTGCAATTTTGACGATATTCTCGTCAATCTGGGGTAAACTATCGCCAAAATGGCGATACGATAATATAAGATTATTCGCCAAGTTCGATATACGATATAAAGATTATTCGCCATTATTAGTATACGATAAGATTGATTATTCGCCAAGTTCGTCAAATGCATCAGCAAGTGTTACAGACAAAGGGAGGGAAAAGCATTTTTTATACACTCACGGACAATGAAAGTTGCGAACCAAGAAGAAAACATGGTACAACCGGGAAATGATGTAAAAAGGTAGAAGACGGGATGGTATGCAAATGATCCCAGTCTGCTGTGATTGCGTATGACCGTACATCCGTGAGTGGCGCTGCAAACATAAGCCAGCGGCCTTATAAACCGGCGTGTAGTCAACGCCCCATCAATTCGAGAAGCTTCGGTCGACGCAAGCACAAGTACGGAGTGAAAAGAATGGTGGGTAGGTGCCAGAAACGTCGATATAAGCAACTGACGGACTTCGAGAGAGGCCTGCCTGATCATCGGACCGAAAACCGCAGGGTGGTTAGCGCGCCGGATAGCCCGTCACGTGGATCGTTCGAACTATACTGTCCGACGGTGTTGGGAGCATTGGTCACGGGACGCCACCCAGACACGGAGGACCGACTCTGGACGGACTAGGCATACCACGAGTAGAGAGGATCGAATGATCGTGCGGAAGGCACCTATAGAGCCCACGGCGACCCGATTCGCGATATAGGCACACGTAGAGGCACTTGTATCCACGAGTCATATCTAGACGCCTGAAGAAAGCGAATCTGCGATCCCAGCGTCCCTTGCGTGTGCTGCCGTTAACATGGGGACATCGGTGGCTCCGGTTGCAGCGGCGCACACTGGTGCCGTGGCGGAACCCCCCCCCCGAAAATAATAGTTTTCGATACCAGCTACTATTTTTACTTTCCTTATATACATAAATACATAATGTATAAGGAAAGTATTGTGACGGGGTCGAAAATTCGAATTCGAGTTTTCGACGGGAGAGCACGTTTCAAACATCCCTGATCACGAATCGAACATTTTTGAAGTGATGTCTGTGTGTGTGTGTGTGTCAGTGGGTCTGTGGAGACGATAACTGACGAACGAATGGACCGATTTGAACCAAATTTGGTACAAAAATCACAATCCGTAAACACTGGAAGCTTGTTGTTTTTGTACGCAATCGAATGTTCAGAACCTCCCCCTAAATTTTCGAATGAAATTTTGAAAAAATCGTCAAAAAATCAAAACCACTAATAAAGTTACGCAAATAGACATTTCTTATGTAATTTTTTATTAGAAAACGATTGACATAAATTTTAGAACGCTAACACGAGCCGTTTTTGAGATATTGTACATTTTTCAAAAAAATATCAAAAAGTCATATAAAATAAAAAAAAAATTTCCTATTGATAAACATGTTCACTTTTCATATGTAATACCATGCGATAAATTGGGTAACATCATTCTCGTGGATCTAGTTCGTTCCATTCATGAAAAAAGATACTCTGAGTAACACTTTTGTATTTGGACGCCAATAGTCATTTATCGGCTGTAAGAATAACTTATTTCTTAGTGCATAACGCTTGGCGAGATTTTGGCGACGAATTTGGCGGAATGTCGCCAACTTGGCGACTTTTTGAAATGTTGCCAAATTAACGAAAATCTCGCCAAATGGATAAAAATGACGCCAAATCAATGAAAATGACGTCTAATTGTCGAAAATTCAATGTCTTGGAAAGAATATTCGTATCTACTATAAGAAAAACCTATTTTTTTACTGTAAAAGTAGTAAATTCATTACATTATATAAGGAAAGTCATGTGTTGCCCACATCAGATTTTTTGATAGGCAATGAACCGAAGTATCTTGCCATGTAAATAAATGTATTTTATTCAGTATAACTAGAAGGAAAAACTGGTCTTAAACAAGACTTCCACATTCTAATTGAAATCTTGTTTTTTCTAACTGAAATTTCAATATTTTTTCCAAAATTTTTGTGGATATTTATAATTATATGTCTCACGTATTTTCAATATATGTAACCTCAGCTTATTTCTGACATAAATACATTTCGTAAAAACATAGCCAAAATCATACTATAAAGCGTAAAATATAGATATATAAAATTTTTTGTTTTCCTTCATTTCTTTAAGCCTATAAGAAAAATCTGATGTGGGCAGCACATGACTTTCCCTGCAGACTTATATTAACGTTCTCTTTATTTTAATTAAATTTATTTCACTTTTAATTTAATTTTCGTTCTCATTCGGTAACCGGGCTTATTTTCAAAGGTGGCGTAGGGAAAGTACGAAAAACTAAAATATCTCCAGAACGGCTAGCCGTAGTGTAATGGGGTTGGTCTTATTCTTTTCGTCGTTAAAAATTACGTATTAAAAGAGCATTTAATTGATATATTTGAGTATACCTAGTTCTTTAGTTTAGATTTTGACGATTTTTGCGGGCCATTTTGCAAAAAAGGCAGGTTATTTTTTTCGGAATCGTACCAAAATCTAATCAGCACCAGAGTAACCTACAAGTGACTCATCTACCGAATTTTGTGAAATCCGGTTCAGTAGTTTTTCAGTTAGAGTGGAATTTCCCAATAATAATCCCTTTAATTCCCAATCGTACTCAAAACGAATGAGCACCAGACTCACCTATAAGTGACGTACCTACCAAATTTTGTGAAATTCGGTCCATTAGTTTTTTACTTAGAGTGGATACAAAATCTGCACAGACACACACACAGACGTCATGCTAAAAATAGTTTTTTCGTATTCTAGAGATCTCGAAACGTGTAGATCTGTCGAAAATTCGAGTTGCGATTTTCGACATGATTCCAATACTTTCCCTATACATTACCATGTATTGCAGGGAAAGTAAAAAGCTAGACGTTCCTACACGTTCTGGATGAGTTATTTCGAAAGCAGATACTATTATGCAACTGTTCTGTGAAAATCAGCTGCAACTTTTTGAAACCTTCGCTGTTTCGGCATATTTCATACTTTTTCTGAAGGTCCTGCTCAGCCCTGCATAAGTATCGTTCGTATATATACGAATTCGTATACCAATTGATCCAGCGACATAATTTTCATGAGAAATATTTTATTATTACTTTTAAAACATCAAAGACATATTTTACAACTTTTAAACTTACCCCATAACAAGACATATTGCATTGACGCAACATTTCTTGAACTAAACTAAAGCAGTTTCAAAAAGTAAAACAAAGTTTAATAATTTATATATATATATAGTTCTTGTCTTTCTGTAGATATCCTCATTTTCTTTGAATTCCATTAACTTTTTTAAATACAGTTATTTTTATGAGCTAAGGTGTTAGTGATTTAATGGTCCACTTGGACTTTAAGTCGATTTCTGAAGAACGTGATTTTGACGCACATTGTCAACACGAAACATAACTTTGGTTCATTTATATCAATTTACGAAATTTAAAGTGATTATTAAAGCTAATAAATGTGGCAATGTAATACACTAGGATCTAACACCTACATTAAAATTTGTATTTTCTATGATGTATTGTTTCAACAATTGTGCCAAAATACGGGCATATTTCCGTACATTTCTATTTATTTATTTTATTTTTTTAACTAAACGCTAATTAATGTGCTAATTAAATAATGACAGTAAACCAAAACAAAATTCAACCAGAAAGTATGTCATGGGATGTTAGTGCATTTATAAAGTTTTATAATTTTATCTTCAAAATTTAAAAAAAAGGTAACGGGTATGCGTATACCTTCATATCTCCCCCCGAAAAAAGCAAATATCCTCCCGAAAAAAATCTGGGACCGCCACTGATTTTAATATTACCATGCATATAAAATCTTACTTTTAACTTATCTACATGCGCAAAAAGTATGCAAAAATATTAAGAAATGCATAAGTTGTGAGGTATTTTCCGCAAATTCATCATTTGGCACCACTGTGCGGCGCCGGGCCAGAGCCGCGTGGAAAGCCACAGATTGGCGATGTGTGGTATTTAGCGATGAGTGCAGCTTCGTTTTGGGGATCGATGATAAGCGTGTACGGGTGTGGAGGTCCCCTGCACAACGCTACAATTCCAACCTCGTTATCGAGCGAAACACCAGCCTCACTGCAGGCATCATGGGCTGGGGAGCCGTAGCCTACGACAGCCGATCCGCTCTAATAGTGGTACCAGGAATCTTGACGGGCCAACGGTACGTGGATGAGAATCTACGGCCCCATGTGCTCCCATTCGTTGCTGGGATTCCAGGTGCACAATTACAGCAGAATAATGCCCGACCGCACACGTCCCGAGTCGCCCAGATCTGCCTGAGTCATGTCCAGACATTTCCATGACCTGCCCACTCCCCAGACCTGTCCCCTATCGAGCATATGTGGGACCAGTTGAAACGCCAGCTGACTTGTTGCCACAATCTTCATGATTTGGAACGTAACGTCCAACAGGTGTGGACTCGTCAGCCTCATGACAACATTCGACACCATGCCGGACAGTATTGCTGCTTGTATCGCAGAACGAGGCGGTGCGACGTGCTATTGAGGATGACCGGAATGTGTACAACAGCTCCCTCTGTACGTGTTCTGCTGCGCTGTTTTTGTGATCATGTATATCATTCATCTGTATCCTTCCATCGATGAAATTTCAGGTCCATCCTATGCTTCCTTCTTGTTGCGCAACTTTCATTGTCCTTGAGTGCATATATTAGAAGGTATGCTCGTCAGATGGCGGAAATCAGAATTTGCGAAACATTACTTCCCATTTGGAGTCATTTTTATCAATTTGGCGACATTTTTGTTACTTTAACAACATTTAAAATAGTCGCCAAGTTGGCGAAATCCCGCTAAGTTTCTTGCCAAGAGTTACGGATGGACGGATAAATGGGTTTTTCTTATAGTCTACTCTTATGCTCTTTCCAGGATATTGAAATCAATTAGTCGTCATTTATTTGATTTAGCGTCGGTTTCATCAATTTGTCGAATTTTTATCAATTAGGTGATATTTTCGTCAATTTGGCAACATTTGAAAAGTCAGAAAGTTGGAGATATTCTGACACATTTGTCACCAAAATATTTCCAAACGTCACGGACGGAAAAATAAATTATTCTTATAGTAGATACCTATATTCTTTTCAAAATATTGAATTTTCGTCAATTAGTCGTAATTTTTATTGATTTGGCGTCATTTTTATCAATTTGTCGACATTTTCGTTAATTTGGCAACATTTGAAAATGTCGCCAAGTTGACGATATTTCGCCAAAGTCGTCGACAAAATATCGCCTAGCGTTATGGACGGAGAAATAAGTTATTCTTATAGCAGATAAATGACTATTGGCGTTCAAACACAAAAGTATGTATTACCCAAAGTACGTTTTTTTATGAATGGAACGAGCTAGATCCACGTGAATGATGTCACCAAATTTATCGCATGATATTACATATGAAAAGTGAACATATTTCACAATAGTTAATATTTTTTCTTATTTTATGTGCTTTATTGATATATTTATTTGACAAATGTGAAATATTTCGAGAACGGTTCATGCTGGCGTTCTAAAGTTTATGTAAATAGTTTTGTAAGGAAAACTTACATAACAAATGACTATTTGCATAACTTTATAACGGTTTCGATTTTTTAATGATTTTTTTCAAAATTTCGCTTGAAAATTTAGGGGGGTTCTGAACATTTGATTGCGTTTAAAAACAATAGGCTTTTAGTATTCACGGATTGTAATTTTTGTATCAAATTTCGTTTGAATCGCTCCTTTCGTTCATGAGATATCTTCTCCAGAGGCTTACAGACACAGAGAGAGAGAGAGAGAGACATCACCTCAAAAATGTCTGATTCGTATTCAGGGATGCTTGAAACGTGCTCTTACGTCGAAAAATCGAATTTTGACGTGAGACGGGGTCGAAAATTCGAATTTTTGACTCAGCCACAATACTTTCCTTATAGTACATTATACTATGTATATAAGGAAAGTAAAAATGTGTCAATTTAGGTGTGTTCGTATCCTATAAATATTAAAAATACATCTACTGGTTTGTCTGTTGTCCGCTTGTTCGTGTAACATGGCAAAAAACAGCAGAATAATTTTTACAAAATTTAATATGCAGCATTTAAAAACAATTTTGTGAATTCAAAATAAAATTTATTAAAATAAATTAAAATTAAAAAAAAATTATAGGCAATTTTATATTTTTACTCCTTTGTTTCTTATGGACATGTTGAGTTGCATCAAACAAACTTTGATGAAGTGAAACAGACTTTGCCCTTTTATGTTTTGATGAACAAAATATTGTTTGTAGTTAATTTAAATGATTTTTAAGTAATCTAATAACTGATCACGAGACAAACGTCGTAACAGCGTATTTACTATCATCGTTGAGGGTGAAATACTGTGGTTACGAGGCTGTCCAACACTACTCGTTATTGAACTACATCCTTGTATTAAAACCATGGAGCTTAGGATGGCTATCGTTAACGAAGATGCTTTTTTACTTTCCTTATATACATAATGTATAAGGAAAGTATTGTGACGGGGTCGAGAATTCGAATTCGAGTTTTCGACGGGAGAGCACGTTTTAAGCATCCCTGATCACGAACCAAACATTTTTGAAGTGATGTCTGTGTGTGTGTGTGTGTCAGTGAGTCTGTGGAGACGATAACTGACGAACGAATGGACCGATTCGAACGAAATTTGGTACAAAAATCACAAACCATAAACACTGGAAGCCTATTGCTTTTAAATGCAATCGAATGTTCAGAACCCCCCTAAACTTTTGAGTGAAATTTTGAAAAAATCGTCAAAAAATCAAAACCGCTAATAATGTTACGCAAATAGGCATTTCTCATGTAATTTTTCATTAGAAAACGATTGACATAAATTTTTGAACGCTAACATGAACCGTTCTCGAGATATTGCATATTTAAAAAAAAATTATCAAAATGTTATATAAAATAAAAAATATATATTTCCTATTGAGAAACATGTTCACTTTTCATATGTAATACTATGCGATAAATTTGGTGACATTATTCTCGTGGATCTAGCTCGTTCCATTCATGGTAAAAGGTACTTTGAGTAACACTTTTGTATTTGAACGCCAATAGTCATTTATCTGCTGTTAAGAATAACTTATTTCTCCATCCATAACGCTTGACGAGAATTTTGCGGAATGTCGCCAACTTGGCGACATTTTTAATTGTTGCCAAATTAACAAAAATCTCGCCAAATTGATAAAAATCACGCTAAATCAATGAAAATGACGAGTAATTGAAGAAAATTCAATATCTTGGAAAGAATATAAGTATCTACTATAAGAATAACATTTTTTTAACTGTAAAAGTAGTAAATTCATTGCATTATATAAGGAAAGTCATGTGTTGCCCACATCAGATTTTTTAATACAATTTTCTTGACCTTTTCGACTTGTTACTCTTGCTTTTTCACCACAAAATCAAAATGTGTTGTTTTGCAAAGAAAATCGTGTGGTATACACCAGATACTTTTATGAACATTACACTATGTTACCATTCTAACATGTGGTAACGTTTTAATACTTTACTTGTGGACTGACTTGCATATCATTAATAGCTATTGTGGAGGGTAGAGGCATCGCAAGAGGAGAAATTGGAATGGCATACATAGATTTAAAGAATCCTGTTCTCGTACTGTCACAGTTTGCTGACACACAAGCCTATCTTCGTCTTGCTGTTCAATTGGATATATTGCGACCGATAGAGGTAATTATCATTTTTTTTATATTTATCACGTGAAATATCTATTTTACGTAATATCTGGATTTGTGTTTTAATGAAAAATATCTTTGAGTGCACCTTGTTAAATTTCAATGCGAAGTAAACACTTATGCTCGCAGCATGACCAAAACTGTCACAGAAATTATGTGGAACTCACGTTTGTATCAATTTGCAGGGCTGCCGACAGGGGATAGAAAAAAGATGGAATGCATAGGGTCCCTGGAGGCTTGGAGCCCGGACCGCATAAACAGCTTATAAAAAATGGTCAACTCGTAAAGTACACTGTGAAACATTTTTTAACCTTTGCTCATTTTTTCAGCTACTTTGTTGATCATTTCGGCAAATTGATAAGAAAAGCCACAATTACAGGCGTTTATATAAATTCCAGCTCCATTTTTTAAATATTCAGCTAATTATTTTGCCTGCCGAATCGTTATTTTTGAGTTTATATATATATACAGGGTGTCCAGTGCTATCGGTGCCCAATGGCTATTTCTTCAACCGTTAATCACAGAGATACATTTCCAATTACATAAATGTTTTAAATTTTAAAATATATTATCTTAGAAACAGTTTAAACCAATAAATGCATTTCTGAAAGAAATACGAAATATAAAATTTTATACGGTCCCCCAGTCCTACCAATTATATTTAGGAAAATCATCCTCATACAATTTTATGCAAAATAAAAGAAAAATCATCCTTTTGCGACCAAAATTGACCGGCTTATAGCTGTTTAAAGTTGGAGCACTTTTTGTGCTGAGAAATGATCAATACGTTCCCTGATTGGTTGGTTGCCTGAAACGGGACATTTTTACTTTCCTTATATACATAATGTATAAGGAAAGTTTTGTGACGGGGCCGAAAATTCGAATTCGAGTTTTAGACGGGAGAGCACGTTTCAAGCATCCCTGATCACGAATTAAACATTTTTGAGGTGGTTCTGTGTGTGTGTGTGTGTGTGTCAGTGAGTCTATGGAGACGATATCTCACGAACGAATGGAGCGATTCGAATGAAATTTGGTACAAAAATCACAATCCGTGAATATTGGAGGCCTATTTTAAAACGCAATCGAATGTTCAGAACCCCCCTAAATTTTCGAGTGAAATTTTGAAAAAATCATCAAAAAATCAAAACCTTTAATAAAGTTACGCAAATAGACATTTCTTATGTAATTTTTCCTTAGAAAACGATTGACATAAACTTTAGAACGTGCATAAACTTTAGAACGTGAGATATTGCACATTTTTCAAATAAATTTATCAAAAAATACCATAAATTAAAAAAAATATATATATTAACTGTTGAGAAACATGTTCACTTTTCATACGTAATATCATGCGATAAATTGGGTGACATCATGCTCGTGGATCTAGCTCGTTCCATTCATGAGAAAAGATACTTTGAGTAATACTTTTGTATTTTACGCCAATAGTCATTTATCTGCTGTAAGAATAACTTATTTCTTAGTCCATAACGCTTGGCGAGATTTTGGCGGAATGTCGCCAACTTGGCGATTTTTTAAATGTTGCCAAAATAATGAAAATCTCGCCAAAAAAATAAAAATGACGCTAAATCAATGAAAATGAAGACTAATTGACGAAAATGCAATATCTTGGAAAGAATATAAGTACGTACTATAAGAATATCCTATATTTTTTTGTTGTAAAAGTAGTAAATTCATTGCATTATATAAGGTAAGTCATGTGCTGCCCACATCAGATTTTTATATTTCGTATTTCTTTCAGAAATGTATTTATTGATTTAAACTATTTCTAAGATAATAGATTTTAAAATTTAAAACATGTTTGCAATTGGAAGTATATCTCTGTGACTAACGGTTGAGGAAATAGCCATTGGGAACCGATAGCACTGGACACCATATATATATATATATATATATATATATATATATATACATATATATATATATATATATATATAAAAGTAAATACATCATCAAATTGAAAAAGGGGGGAGGTACAAAGGAAAGGGGGAAAAGAAAGGAGAGTGTTTACAGGAACGACAGAAAAAAGGCCGGGGGGGGGATAGTGACCCCCCGTTCCCGGTTAAAGCACTTTTACTCTAGAAACAATCTTATTTTTAGATATTTTTCTAATATATATATATATATATATATATACAGTATGTATATATAGTCATAACTATCAGGAATCTTACTTCCCATTACCGACAGCTGATTCTCCTGAAACGTCCAGTAACATGCTTGCAAATGTTTTACAGTGTACGGGTCACAGTGTACGGGTTCGGCCACACAAATAGCTACCAAAAGCCTTCGGGTTGGTCGTGTGGTCTGGGTTTTCCACAGTGTACGGGTTAGTATGATGGTCCGTGTATATGTTGCACAGGGGTCCGAAAATTCTGTCGGTGTCAATTTAGCTATTCATCTCTAGAATGTGATAGATTTACGATGAAGCTTAAGCTTCGGGCTCCTCAGACAAAAGGGGCCTCCAGGGATCTGTTTTTTATAGTCGCACATTGTCATGGAATCGAGATCGAAAACCATTTCAAGAATATGGAAAATGTTTTCGGAGATACTGACTGTGACAGTTTTGCGAAAATATTTCAATGAAACCAAAGGACTATATATATATATATATATATATATATATATATATATATATATATATATATATATATATATATATATATATATATATATATATATATATATATATATATATATATATATGCATAGTTTTCGATTAAAAATTTCAATTTATATATATATATATTAGAAAAACGTAATAATAAAAATAATCAATTCAAGTAATCATGAAGCATTAACATCACCAAAGCAGCAAAATCACGGCCACAATGCCGATAATAGAAAAGAACAGCACGGCCCAAATTCGAAGATTAACCAGAATTAAATTCTTCTTCAGGTCAGAATATTTAATTCTAATTAACCCAAACAAATGCCTGTTTCGGATTTGGCAATAGTACTTTACTATAAATGCTAAAACTGAGACTACAGGTACCAAAAGAGGAAAAATTGAAAATAAGAAAAATTGGGAAATCGAGTATTACCATGGGGACCCTTCATCTTTCACGACGTGTAAGTGCGAACAGCCGCAATAGTATTAAAATTATCGAGTAGCACCGGAATGAACATGACGAAATACAACCTAGGAGGCAGAACAAACGTTCACAGCGACCCTTCCAGACCCGTCTAGTGAGTCAGACAATTACCCATATAAGTAGAACAGCCTATGAACATGAAGCATAGATGAAAAATCTTACTAAACAGGTGATCCATAGAAGAAATTAATAAACTATAATGCCACTAAACACCATTATAAGGGCCCTCAAATCGTAGTATCAAACTGGCTAAAGTTACAATTTTTTAGCGAACATAAAATTCGAAACATTATTGTTAATGCATCGTATTTTCCGATTTTATTATTTTTATAATTTTTTATTTTATTTTATTGTTATTCAGTTTTATTTAATTATATAATTAATAATTTTATATATATATATTAGAAAGAAGTAATAATAAAAATAATTAATTCAAGTAATCGTGAAATAGTAACATCACCATAGAAGCAAAACCACGGCCATAATGCCAATAATAGAAAAGATCAGCACCGACCCAAATTCAAAGATTAAAAATAATTAAATTCATCTTCAGGTCTGAGTATTTAATTCTAATTAACCCAAACAAATGCCTGCTTCAGATTGGACAATAGTACATTACTATGGATGTCCAAACTCAGACTACAGGCACCAAAAGATGAAAAAATGAAGATAAGAAACATTAGAAAAATTTGTATTATCATGTGGCAGGAACCCTTCTTTCACCACGTGTATGCGATCAACCTCAGCAGTATAAAAAAATTCTAGAAGCACCGGAATGAACATGACGAAACCTAGGAGGCAGTAAGAACGTTCACAGCGACACTCCCAGACCCGTCCAGCGAGTCAGAGCAGGAGACAGGACAATTACCCGTAAAAGCAAAACAGAATATGAACATGAAGCAAAGATGAAAATTCTTACTAAACGAGTGATTCATAGAAGAAATGGATAAACGAGAAAGCCATTATACACAATTATAAGGGCGCTCAAATCGTAGTTTCAAACTGGCTAAAGTTACAATTTTTTAGCCAAAATAAAATTCAAAACATTAATATTAATGTATCTTATTTTCCGATTTTTTTAATTTTGCTAATTTTTTTAGCTTATTTTATTATCTTTCATTTTTATTTATTTATATAATTAATATTATTTATATAATATTATTTTTATTTATTTAATTATTCATTTATATAATTTGGGAGGATATGCATTTTTAATCGCTGTACTTAATAATTCTGTAAAATGTGCTATTTTATAATTTTCATCACAAATTTTATTGATTCTAAGAACCTGGTTTATTATAATATATGTCTAAAAACTGATATATGCAAATAAGAGTCAAAGTGTTGAATTTTTGATGCATTAAATTTGAAATCTTGTCTTTTATCATATAAGTTTAGAGCCAGATTACAATTTTGTGAATCTAAATTTAAATCTAAAAAGTTTGCAACATTAGAATCATTATTACATGCATTTAATTGTAAATTATTAGGATAAAAGTTAAATACTATAGGAATATTATTATGGGATACACATAATATGTCATAATATCTAAACATGTGCATATTATGCAATCCTGGATTAATGTTCTTTTCATAGAAGAATAAATTCAGATTAGCTAATAATGGTTTGGCCCTTGTGGGATACCAAACTGTTGCTTAAAAAAGTACTACCATGTTGAATCTAATTCTTACAGAGAGTGAGTTTTTTAAAAGAAAAGTTGACTATTTTAGGGGGAAATTATATTTTTCAAAAATTTCTAAAATAATTCTATACAGATCACCTATATCAACATTATTGAACAAATCTTTACTATACATATTTTAGATATAAAAACAAAATCAGCAGATAGGATTTATTTTGAAAACTACTATGAACAGATGAAACAGATGATCAAAGTGTACTCTTTTTCCATATGGATTAAATCAAATGTATCTAAATGGTAATGTTGTAAAAAACAATTTGGTAGATAATAAATATTCTATTTTTAATCACCTTTTTTTGAAACCCCATTTAAATGACAGTGAATCAGTCAAATTCAAAAGATTTAAACGTGGAAAGGGACATTCCTTACAAAATGATCATAAATCTGAGATTATAACTCTACATAATTAATTTAATAGAACTTTTCAATGGAAGTTCATAAAATCCTGGGTTTTTGCGGTAAAGAAAAAACATTTAAATAAAGTTTATGCCATTTTTTAAAAATTAAATCTTGCTAATGAACATTCTAATCATATTTTCTTTGATTTGCTTATTACAAGATCACAGTGTTTAAATTTAAAACTAAATCAATTTCATAATAATAATACAACTACTAATTCTTATTGTGTAATCTCTTTCAAACATCCTATTTATAATTCTCTAAATTTTGGTCATCTGTTTAACAAGTTCAAACATTTATTGCCTATTGGAGATTTATGTGTTTCAAAGACTTTTAAATACAACAAGCCTATTGGTAGATCTATATTTAATTATAATGAAGTTTCACAATCTCCCTCTATAGATCATGATTCTCAGTCAATTGTAGATAGTGAATGTATTTGTAAATTAAACAAATTTGCTAAATTTCTAAATCCAGACTTCGGGCATATAGTTACAGGAGATTTAGACATAGTTAGTGACAATGTGTTAAGAACCATTATGTCATTTGGTACTAAATTTAGGATACCTTCTTGTAATAATTCTTTTAAAATTTTAAAATCAATTAATCTAGATCTTGATAAATATATATATAAATTGGCTTGTAAATACGCTCTGCCATTAGAGGCATTTAATATGTGGAAATTTACTATATTAGAATCTATTAAAAATGCTATTAGAGATATTAAATTGTCTAGATCTTTATATAATATTGATAATATTAAACATTTCATTAATGATTTGTAAAGATCCTTTGTTATCACCTATGTTGATAAAGCCTCTAATAATTATGCTATTATCTGTAAAAAATTTTATATTCAATTTCTGTTAGATTATATAAAAAATAATAGTCTTTTTAAACATGATTTACATTCCATCAATAGTATTAAATTGAAAATTTTCAATATGTATAGTGATTTAAATATTAAATATAAGTATCTTAAATTTCCTTATATCATGCTTATTCCAAAATTTCATAAAAATCCTATTAAATTTAGAACAGTAACTAGTGGCCATAATACTTACTCTACTACTGCGAGTAAATTATTACTAAATTCTTTAAATGTAATAAATAATAGTTTATGCCAGACTAGCAATAATTACCTTATTCTAAATAATAGTAAAGATTTAAAAAATAAATTAACATCTCTTAGAAACATAATAGGATTTCAAACTTTTGATTTTTAAGATCTTTTTAATAATATTAAGATATCTGATCTATATGATGTAATTTTAGCTCTATATAATGCTTATATTACTAATCTTTCAAATCATATTAATTTTACAAATTTTCCTAAACTTCTTCACTTTGTTATTTTCAATAATTATATTTTTCAAGGAAATAAATTATACTTACAAGTCTCAGGAGTTCCACAGGGTGGCTGCAGTAGCAGTATGTTAGCTAATTTATACCTTTATCATTATGAAAAGTCTTTTACTTCAATAGATTACACTTTTTACAGATCTGATTTGTTTAGTACATACAGAAAATTATCTCCTAGATATAGATTTCTATCCAGACAATTTGGAAGTAATTCCTAATGAAGCTGCTATTAGTAATAATGTTAATTTTTGGGATTTAAATCTTTTTATTGATCCTTCTAATAGAATTGTTACAAATTTATATGATAAAAAAGACTATTATAATTTTAATATTAATAAAATCTTACCATTTAATTCCTGTAACTCGATTCAATTGTTTAGAAATATTATACTTAATCTGCTTTTCAGAATTTATAGATTATCTGATAAAAAATTTCATGCAATGCATATAAATAATCTCAAAATTACCAGCAATTTATACAAATATTCCTCTTATTTAGTAAATGGTATTGTTAAAAAATTTAGAATAGCTGGATTTTTATAATTCTTTTCATAGTATCTTATAATTCTATTCATAGTATCTTATATTAGCCAGACATCTCCATTCTCTTGTATTTTTAATACTTTTATTTTTACATCCTCTTCCACGTCAGCATTACTATTATTAGCCCCTCCTTTTAGTAGCTCTTTTTGTATATTATTACTTTTTCTTACCATATCGCTTTACTGTTTTTCAATTGTTATGAATGGCAATAGTAGATCGTTTTTTATTTCTTCTTTGTGAATGGCAACACTGGTCTCTTCAATCAGAGTTCCCGGTTTCGACTCGTTTGTACATATGCTGTGCATTTTCCAGGTATTCATTTTTTCTTTTTTATTCCTTCTTTATGTATGTCGTTCAAGTAGAAATAGTTTATAGATATAATCTATCTATTTCTTCAGAAACATACATATTTTGTGTCTGCTTAGTCAAAATACTTGGACTTGAGAACGAATTTTACGAAGTGAACATTTCCATTTTTTTAGGCTTGCCCTTTTTCCACGTGTATAGCGATATAGCTAGATTTCAAAAGTTTTTCTTTATTCGTTTCCATACCTTTGAATTTTGTTGATTTTCTGTAACTTGATAACTCGTGTTTTGTATTTTTTTTCCATTTGATTGATGATTTGCTGTTTTATATTTTATTCTGTGGGTGTTTTAGAAAGTTAGGTTCATCGTGTTGCAGCTTCTTACTTTTCGTTCATTGGATTTTCAAACTACTATTATTATATATTAGAAATATATAATAATAATAAACAATTCCAAGTAATCATGAAATATTAAAATCACCAAATCAGTTAAACCAAGGCTACAACGCCGATGAAAGAAATGAACAGCATTGGCTTAATTTTGGAGGTTAACCAGACTCAGATTCATCGTCAGGTCTGAGTATCTAATTCTAATTAACCCAAACACATGCTTGTTTCAAATTTGGCAATAGTAAGTTACTATGAATGCCAAAGTGCAGACTACACGCATTAAAAGAGGAAAAATTATTAGGAATTCAAGAATTACCATGATCTATGAGGCAGGAACTCAGCTTGCACGTGTATTGAAAGTGAGCCGTTGTAACTGAATGAAAAAGTTGAGATGCATCCGGAGAAGGAGGACAAGGTAGACCAGGAGGGTTGTTGTTGTTGAGACCCAGACCGTCCGACCTACCAGAAAGGTGTTGAAGACCCAGACCGTCCGACTCGTCCTGAGGACTTGAGCATCTATTTGGACGGCCGGGAGAGTACCAGAAAGGTGTAAGGTAACTGTTTGGACGGCCGGGAAGTGCCACCCAATTTAGACCGAAACCCAGTGGGGGAGGCATTCACAGGGACCGTACCCTTCTTCCCCTACCACCAACCTCTCGGAAGGACTTTCGAACCCACATGTTTAACGTGATCGTACTCCGCATGAACACGGCGGCAGTTTTGGCAGTGGCTGGAATCGAACCCGGGCCTACCGAGTGCAACTCCAGCGCGCTAACCAATGGGCTACCGCGCCCCAGACCAGGAGGGTTGTTGTTGTTGAAACCCAGACCGTCCGACCTACCAGAAAGGTGTAAGGTAACTGTTTGGACGGTCGGGAAGTGCCTCCCAATTTGGACCGGAACCCAGTGGGGGAGGCATCCACAGGGACCGTACCCTCCTTCCCCTACCACCAACCTCTCGGAAGGACTTACGTACCCACATGTTTAACGTGATCGTACTCCGCGTGAACACGGCGGCAGTTTTGGCAGTGGCTGGAATCGAACCCGGGCCTACCGAGTGCAACTCCAGCGCGCTAACCAATGGGCTACCGCGCCCCAGACCAGGAGGGTTGTTGTTGTTGAAACCCAGACCGTCCGACCTACCAGAAAGGTGTAAGGTAACTGTTTGGACGGTCGGGAAGTGCCTCCCAATTTGGACCGGAACCCAGTGGGGGAGGCATCCACAGGGACCGTACCCTCCTTCCCCTGCCACCAACCTCTCGGAAGGACTTACGGACCCACATGTTTAACGTGATCGTACTCCGCGTGAACACGGCGGCAGTTTTGGCAGTGGCTGGAATCGAACCCGGGCCTACCGAGTGCAACTCCAGCGCGCTAACCAATGGGCTACCGCGCCCCAGACCAGGAGGGTTGTTGTTGTTGAAACCCAGACCGTCCGACCTACCAGAAAGGTGTAAGGTAACTGTTTGGACGGTCGGGAAGTGCCACCCAATTTAGACCGGAACCCAGTGGGGGAGGCATCCACAGGGACCGTACCCTTCTTCCCCTACCACCAACCTCTCGGAAGGACTTTCGGACCCACATGTTTAACGTGATCGTACTCCGCATGAACACGGCGGCAGTTTTGGCAGCGGCTGGAATCGAACCCGGGCCTACCGAGTGCAACTCCAGCGCGCTAACCAATGGGCTACCGCGCCCCCCCAGACCAGGAGGGTTGTTGTTGAAACCCAGACCGTCCGACCTACCAGAAAGGTGTAAGGTAACTGTTTGGACGGTCGGGAAGTGCCACCCAATTTAGACCGGAACCCAGTGGGGGAGGCATCCACAGGGACCGTACCCTCCTTCCCCTACCACCAACCTCTCGGAAGGACTTTCGGACCCACATGTTTAACGTGATCGTACTCCGCATGAACACGGCGGCAGTTTTGGCAGTGGCTGGAATCGAACCCGGGCCTACCGAGTGCAACTCCAGCGCGCTAACCAATGGGCTACCGCGCCCCCCCAGACCAGGAGGGTTGTTGTTGATGAAACCCAGACCGTCCGACCTACCAGAAAGGTGTAAGGTAACTGTTTGGACGGTCGGGAAGTGCCACCCATTTTAGACCGGAACCCAGTGGGGGAGGCATCCACAGGGACCGTACCGTACCAGACCAGGAGGGTGAAAAAGTTGAAGTGACTTTCCCTGAGACCCTATTAGGTAGTTAAGAGACAGGACAGTAAGTAAGAGAGAGACAGGACAAAGCCGAGTAAGAGACAGGACAACCAATAATATAAGGTAAAAAGGATGAACAGGAGTCATAGATGAAAAATCTTACTATAAAAGTGATTCACAGAAGAATTGAATAAACGAGTATGCCACTAATACCATTATAAGGAGGTTAATTTACACACACACATATATATACATATATATTATTCTTTAAGAGTTCTTTTTAATTAGTCTTAGGTGATTTATAGTATTCCTTCAAGTTCAATATTATTTTTTCTTTTGTTATAAAGATACTTTTGCCGCACACTGTCATGGAATCAAGATCGAAAATCATTTCGAGAATACGGGAAATGTTTCCGGACATGCTGACTGTTACAGTTTTGCGAAAATATTTCAATGAAACCAAAGGGCTACAGTTTATAAAAGATTTATGTGTTCCAGAATACAAAACAGTTGAAATTGAAGTTTCTTCAAAGTAAATATTTTTTATTTCCTATTAAAATTTTTGTTTGAATCAGATGTGAAAAATTATGACTAATTTTTTTTATTTACACTTTATACACAGGTATTATTGTTTAGCAGCCTGTGCTGCTCTAATAAAGTACGTGGAGTTCAAGCAGAACATGACTTACGCCTCTCACTCTATAAGAATTGTGTACCACATTAGTACAGATACAACCATGATAAGTAAGAATTTACACTATACATTTCCCCTTAGTTTTAAATTCTTGTTTCTTAAAAAGAAAAAAAAAAAAAATTACAAATTTCTAATATTTGTATTTTTGTGAAAAACTGGAAAATTAGGAACTTGAAACTTTATATTTGATAAAATCTCTAAAATTCACATTTCTTAGTAATTTGCTTTTAATGAATTATTTTAATTTTTTTGTAAACGTCTATAATTGAAAATACTTAATTACTCAAATGTTGAATAACATAGATATATGAAATGTTGAGAAAACGCTATTTCTAAACGAAAAGTGAAGCATAATTATCTTGGTTTCATGGCTCCATTGATTGCATCGATCAATATCGTTGAGCTGATCCTGCTATGGGCGTTACCTTGGTGAACAGGATCTTATTAATGAAACTAGCACTGCAGTTCACAGAATGGCCAGTTAATTGCACTGGCGCAAGCAAATTTGTTAAAAGTCATAATTTCGAAAATCTCTGTGGTGTATAGACGGATGAACTTTTTCTAGTGGGGGTGCTAAAGTCGATTGCACTCAAAAGCATTTTGTTTGAAATTTCTTTACTGAAACGAAAAGCTAAGAGAAATTAACTGGGTTGTAGCTTAACTCAACTTACTCATACCAAAATCTATTTTTATTCAAATTTTACAAGAAAACTTTTGAAAAATTGGCATTGTGGATCTAAATGAATTATAACGTGTTACCCCCCCTCACTTTAAAGGGCTTGAGAAAAAATCTTTCGATTGATACTATACTCGGCAATATACCCTCCGGGAGTGGGTAACTTGCCCCCCCTAGGGGGGGCTAATGATGTCAGGAACAAACAAATTGCATCGCTGCTATTCGCTGCTATTTTCACAACAATGATTGAAGCTATAAAGTTTCGTGAGCACTAAGAAATAAATAAATCCTTTTGTGCATGATTATGGCAAATTTTGTCCTATGCTACCATGTCAAAAAAATATAAAATTTTAAATAAATTTCGAAGTTCTCACTCGAATTTCAAAATAAATTCTATCTAGTTCTAGAATTTTTGATGTCAAAGCCGGATATAAAGTTTCGCGAAAATTTGTTAATATTTGTGACCGCTATCGTGTACACAGAAAATCGACCACAGACAGATGGACATCATCCCCAAAATAGTTAAAACGTGTTCAGGAGGTTTTAAAACAAATATTATCATCAAAATCTCGAAATCGAAAAATTTTGTGAAAACAATGCTTTCTTAATTCTACTTATCAGAACGTATAAGTTGTTTTCTAGTGTAGGAAACACAAAGATTTCCGAGTCAAGAAAATTTTTAACTGGCGATTTTTTAGAGTCGAACACAGATATTCTACCTACAGGAACTCTCAGAGAGCAGCTAAGTCTATCCGTGCGGTCCAAGAATCGGATTTAAATTCCTGGTACGGGTGTGAAACCCTGTGTATGCATGTGTCAAGAGCCTTGCTGCTCTACCCGGGAATTGAACCCTGGATCTCCGAACTGGTCAGCCGACGCTCTACCGTTGAGCTATTGGGATGAAATTGCAAGCTCTTCTTGTCGAAATGGACTCTGCATTCTCCACCCTCTAATGTCAGATTGGCGGGAAACTGACAATCTGACTGACCTCCTCCTGTTATTTTTACCACAGGTTAGCCTCCTGCTACTACTATTTCTTACCCAGGCTAGCATCCTGCGTGGGCGTTTTCCTCTCAATTTGAAATCGGCGCTCAATCTTCCAGAGTTCACTGAATCCGTGCTAGTCGTACTAGGGCCACTTTCAGACCTCCGACAGACCATTACATTTTTAAGTGTCCTTTTTCTAAAACATTTCATCTCTGCAAACCTTCCCCCTCTAATAAACCAATTTGGTTCTCCAAAGTTCGTTCAAATCCCACTTCAGTAGATAAAATTAAAAACTGTATTCTTGTTTCCATGGAAATTTCTAATAAAGTGACCTAAGCTTATGAGTAAATTCTGCTCTCATTTAATTTTGATCAATGAATCCCTTTATTTCATTCTTATTAACTTAATTGAAATTATTGTGTTCCCTCTATATTTTTTTTCTCTTTTAAAAAAAAAAAAAAAAAAAAAAAAAAAAGCTATGTTAAGTGTTCTTATTTTTTTTATCTTTCCTTTTCTTTTGACACTTCTTATTTGTATTTTTTCTTATTTTTCTTTTCTAAATTTTATTCTAAATTTCTGTTTTTGTTTTCATATGCCAAAATTTTTTTTTTCCTTTTCATATATTTTCTTTTTATATATTTTCTAAATTTTACTTTTAAAATTTTATTATTTTCTTTCATTTTAATCTATATTTTATTATGTTAATATACCTCACTCTAAATATTATTTTTCAATGATCTTTTTATCTATATTCGCAATAACCATTTTCCCATTTTTGTAAAATGGACGTACTTGTCAAGTTCAAATATAATGTAAAACTGTCTGTTTAATCACAATATTTTTCATAAATTGTAATATTTTTAGACCTAAATAAAAGTTCGTTTGGTGGGATGGTAGACCTTGGGTGCCTCCTGAATGCAGGAGGTATCCTTTCCCGGCCGTGCAGATAGCTACTCTAAACCCAATATGTGAGTCGCACGGTCTGGGGTCTTCAGACCTCCGACATCTTAAACTTTTATAACATTATGAACTTATGATCAACAAGGCCAAATTAGATTCCTGGGTAACTTTCTGTAATAATTAGTAATTCAAAATTCGGCACTCACTTCAAATTTGCTTTTAAAAAACGTATCAAAAATAAAAGTATCAACATCCAATTTCAGGACAATCCTAACCTTAGTTACTCCGAAAAAATGACCCGTCTTTTAAACCATTGCATTAATGATGATCCCAATTTTGACTCTTTTCCTTTTCACTCAATTCCTGATGGTGGGTTGGGAGTCCTTTCTCATTCTGAGTTGTCTTCTGTCTTTAACAATCTTAAAAATGGATAAGCTTCTGGGCTCGATAATTTAGATTTCAAAATTTGGAAAGATCTTTATAAATTTAATCCAAATTTCTTTTTAAAATTATTTAACTTATGCTTTAAATTTTGTTACTTTCCGGCCGGCCTTAGAAATGCAAAAATTATTTTTCTTTTAAAACCTGGTAGGGACTCTTCTAATTTATCCTCCTTTAGGCCTATTTGTCTCCTTCCTACTCTTGGAAAAATCATAGAAAGATTTTTTATCAATAGATTTAACTTTTGGTTAAAAACTGAAGATATACTCCATCTCTTGCAATTTGGATTTCGCGAGCTTCACAGTTGTGAAACTCGCGATTAGAAGAGGCCCTACCAGGTTTTTCTTTTAAAACCTGGTAGGGACTCTTCTAATTTATCCTCCTTTAGGCCTATTTGTCTCCTTCCTACTCTTGGCAAAATCATAGAAAGATTTTTTATTAATAGATTTAACTTTTGGTTAAAAACTGAAGATATACTCCATCTCTTGCAATTTGGATTTCGCGAGCTTCACAGTTGTGTCCCTACCAGGTTTTTCTTTTAAAACCTGGTAGGGACTCTTCTAATTTATCCTCCTTTAGGCCTATTTGTCTCCTTCCTACTCTTGGTAAAATCATAGAAAGATTTTTTATTAATAGATTTAACTTTTGGTTAAAAACTGAAGATATACTCCATCTCTTGCAATTTGGATTTCGCGAGCTTCACAGTTGTGAAACGCTGCTCATAAACTTTTACTCACTATTGAGAACCTTAGGACCATTACATCATGTAGCACTTACTACTTTAGATATACAAGGAGCTTTCGATAATCTTAATTGGAACATCCTCCCTCTTACTTTTGTCAATTTAAACATTCCTATTCCTTATAGAATTTTTATTTATACTTAGCCATAGAACTGTTACTTTTTCTGAAGGGTCTTTATCTATCTCAAAATTTATTTCGAAAGGCACTCCGCAAGGCTCAGTTATCGCTCCCTTCATTTGGAACCTTTACTTCAATGAAATTCTTTCCCTTAATAGTGATTTATTTTATCTCCAAGCCTTTGCGGACGACCTTGTTATTATTACATTTGGCAATAATAGAAATGTCCTTGAAACTAATACCAATTCCCTCCTTAACTCCCTTTCTACTTCCCTCAATAATCTTATATTAGATATATCTATTGATAAAAGTTGCTCCGTTATTTTCCCCAAAATTTACTCTAGTATGAAAAGAAATCCCATTTTCAAATTTAATAATAGATCCATTAAAATTAAAAATCATTTAAAATTTTTAGGTTTAATCATTGATAATAAATTAAATTGGGACCCTCATATTCGATATCTCCAAGAAAAATGTCTAAAATTTTGTACTACTTTTGGCCAAATTTCTGGGAAAAATTGGGGTGTCAAAAAATGTTTCTTAAAATGCTGGTATCTATGTGTTGTGGAAAAAGTTATTACTTACGGTTCTGCTATATGGGGTAAAAAACTAAAAAAAAAATGCAAATTAAAAAACTTCTTTCACTCCAAAGGATCTTCCTTCTAAAAATCTGTCCAGGCTACTGTACAACATCTAATATATCCTTATTTTCCCTCACTGGTATTCTCCCCATTCATTTTACAATTTCTGCCCTCTATAATAAATTTAATTTTTGGAAACAAAAAATTGATTCCTTTTCTTTCCCCCTCTCTCCCGCCTCCATCTGATTTTGATTTCCTTGTTCCTTTCTCTAACTTTCACCCCTCTAAATGGTTCGTAAATTTAGCTAACAGAATGGATAAAAACTTTGCCATTTATAATATATATACTGATGGTTCAAATATTGACAATAACACTGGTTTTTCAGTCTGTACTTTTAAACATGATGTTTTGGAAAAGTATAAACTTGAAAACAGGAAAACAGTATTTCAAGCCGAACTTTCGCTATTTCCTTTGCTATTGACTGGGCTTCCTCTAATAATACCCTTGTTAATATTTTTTCCGATAGCCTCTATTCCATTCTAGCTCTTAACTCAATAAAAAATAAATCTAATTATCTTCATTAAATCTAATTATCTCCATTAAATCCAAAGCTCTCCTTGCCAAAAATCTTGTCAATACTTCTTGGGTAAAAGCTCACAATAACATATCTGGAAATGAAATTGCTGATTACCATGCCAAAATTGTTGCTATCTCTGGTTCCCCTCCTACTATTCCCTTTCCTTACTAGCTCCTCTCAAAATTTTGTAAATCTCATATCCTTAATCTTTGGCAAAATTATCTTAATGATTATATTTCCACCAGGACTGGTGATTCGGCTAGAATCCTGTCTTACCTCCCTATCGTGAATCCTAATTTACAAATTTTTAATAAATACCTCATTTACTTTCTTACTGGTCATGGCCCCTTTCTTGATTACCTATACTTTTTCAAAATTAAATCCACCTCTAACTGTATTTGCAATAAATTCGATGACGTTGACCATTACATTTTCGATTGTCCTTTTTCTAAAAATTTTCATCTCTGCAAACCCTCCCCCCCTCTAATAAACCAATTTGGTTCTCCAAAGTTCGTTCAAATCCCTCTTCAGTAGATAAAATTAACAACTGTATTCTTGTTGCCACGGAAATTTCTAATAAAGTGACTTAAGCTTATGAGTAGATTCTGCTTGCTCTCAATTAATTTTGATCAATGAATCCCTTTATTTCATTCTTATTAACTTATATGAACTTATTGTACGCTATGTTAACTGTTCTTATTTTTTTGGATCTTTCTTTCTCTTTTGACCCTCTTTAATTGTATTTTTTCTTATCTTTATTTTCTAAATTTTATTCTAAATTTCTGTTTTTGTTTTTCATACGCCTAATTTTTTCCTTTTCATATATTTTCTTTTTATATATTTTCTAAATTTTATTTTTAAAATTTTATTATTATTTTTAATTTTAATCTATTTTTCATTATGTTATTATACCTCACTCTAAATTTTATTTTTCAACGATCTTTTTATCTATATTCACAATAACCCTTTTCCCATTTCTGTAAAATGGACGTACTTGTCAAGTTCAAATATAATGTAAAACTGTCTGTTTAATCACAATATTTTTCATCAATTGTTATATTTTTAGACCTAAATAAAAGTTCGTTTGGCGGAATGGTAGACCTTGGATGCTTCCTGAGTGCAGGAGGTATCTTTTCCCGGCCGTGCAGCTAGCTACTCTAAACCCACTCTGTGAGTCGCACGGTCTGGGGTCTTCAGACCTCTGACATCTTTGCACTAACCTACAGGGTTGATTTGTTCGGGCGCCATTGTAAAATTGAAATGTCTCTTTATCCTCTTTATATGCCTTTGTAGAGGATGTTTTCTTAATCTGTCAAACGTGACTCAAACTTGATATTTCGACCTTGCACTTGATATTTCGACTTTTCCGTTCAAGGGCAATAACACATGACAACACTGTTTGAAATCGCAGTTTATTGGGGACTTAACAGAAATTACAGCAGCTTGCTGTTTAAAGCAACGGACAACATATATACTATATGTTATTGCACATGCCCAGAATAATTTACAAATCTACAAATCTATAAATTACAACAATATACTAGGCTGGTGATAATGCTTACATGGATACGCATTTACGTAGATACGCATGGATACGCATTTAAGTTTATATGCTTACTCCGGCATTCTGTTACTTTGCTCTTCATTGAGACCACACCCCGAATACTAGACTCGTCCCAGTCATCATTGTATCGAATGGGGTTTTCTTCCACTCACTACTCGAATCCTTTATCGTCTACTCAAAAACCCTTCTTTCATTCCAAGAATTTTCTACTCAAGAACACTCTACTTCAGAAAAATAAGTAAGAACTTGCAATTTCTTCCCAGTAGCTCAATGTAGAGCGTCAGCGGGCCAGTTCGGAGATACAGGGTTCGATTCCCGGTTGGGGCAGCAAGGTTCTTTGCGCATGTGTATGATATCAGCAAAGTCTCCGAACTTCTTGATCCAACCTTGCATAACTTATCTGCTTAGAATAGCTGATATCTTCATTGGCAGCAAGTTAATTCTGCACGTACCCTAATTTTTTCAATTTTGTATTGCGACCGACAAATTCAGTTTTACTAAGCAGCTGTCATAAAATTTCATAGCTATAAAGCTCAGAGAGTATGAAGCCAAAATGACCGAGCTCATAGTTAAGGGCACATGTGGATCATGTGTCTTTTCTGAACAATATTATAAATTACTATATGACTCTTTAACTAAATATAATTTCTCTATGACTCTTTGATGAAACGTATCTATCCCACGAACAGTGAAGCTAGCTATATTTCGAATCAAAAATATGAAATTAATAACTCCTACAAAGTGACAAGGATTTTATGAAATTAAATTAAATTTAATTTTCGAAGATATTGAATTATTGCTAACTTACTGACTCCCCCCCCCCCCAATCGCCATTTTGTTTTCGCGGTATCATTCCGAATCTAGTGCCAAGTTCACCAAATTTGCAACCAAAGTCGCCAAGCAGAACAGAACAGAGAGCGCCATGGGCTTTTCCTATGTATATTTTACATTTGAAAACTACTAATTCGGAAGATATATGTCAAAAATGTTTTTTTTTCATTGCTGATAAATAAGAGTTAAGTTTTGATACTTTGTTATAAATTACTATTTTTTTTGCAAAATTTTCTGACATTACATCACCTTAAACCACCACATTTCCCCCCAAAATCGCCATGTTTGCGTTATCATTTCGAATCTAGTGCCAATTTCACTAAATTTGCAACCAAAGTCGCCAAGCAGAACAGAACGAAAGCGAGCGCCATGGGCTTTTCCTATGTATATTTTACATTTGAAAACTACTAATTCGGAAGATATATGTCAAAAATGTTTTTTTTTCATTGCTGATAAATAAGAGTTAAGTTTTGATACTTTGTTATAAATTACTATTTTTTTTGCAAAATTTTCTGACATTACATCACCTTAAACCACCACATTTCCCCCCAAAATCGCCATGTTTGCGTTATCATTTCGAATCTAGTGCCAATTTCACTAAATTTGCAACCAAAGTCGCCAAGCAGAACAGAACGAAAGCGAGCGCCATGGGCTTTTCCTATGTATATTTTACATTTGAAAACTACTAATTCGGAAGATATATGTCAAAAATGTTTTTTTTTCATTGCTGATAAATAAGAGTTAAGTTTTGATACTTTGTTATAAATTACTATTTTTTTTGCAAAATTTTCTGACATTACATCACCTTAAACCACCACATTTCCCCCCAAAATCGCCATGTTTGCGTTATCATTTCGAATCTAGTGCCAATTTCACTAAATTTGCAACCAAAGTCGCCAAGCAGAACAGAACGAAAGCGAGCGCCATGGGCTTTTCCTATGTATATTTTACATTTGAAAACTACTAATTCGGAAGATATATGTCAAAAATGTTTTTTTTTTTCATTGCTGATAAATAAGAGTTAAGTTTTGATACTTTGTTATAAATTACTATTTTTTTTGCAAAATTTTCTGACATTACATCACCTTAAACCACCACATTTCCCCCCAAAATCGCCATGTTTGCGTTATCATTCCGAATCTAGTGCCAAGTTCACTAAATTTGCAACCAAAGTCGCCAAGCAGAACAGAACACAGAGCGCCATTGGCTTTTCCTATGTATATTTTACATTTGAAAACTACTAATTCGGAAGATATATGTCAAAAATGTTTTTTTTTTCATTGCTGATAAATAAAAGCTAAGTTTAGATGCTCTGTTATAAATTACTGTTCCAGGCACTTCAACAGCACGTCACCTCGAACTTGTTACGAATGAACTGGGTAAGAACGAACACACCTTGCATGGAGTACTTAACTACACTTTAACGCCAGGAGGTGATCGACTTCTCCGAGCTAACATACTGCAGCCCCCCTGTGATGTCAACACAATAAATACGCGATTGGACTGCATTTCTGAGCTTATGGAAGATGAAGATTTGTTCAACGATTTAAAGGTATTAAGTTTCAATTTTTGTCTATGCCATTCAAGATTCTTTTAACTATAAAATAGTGCATTGTATAATCAATACGTACAATATACTTTGTGCGAAGGATAAGAAAAACTTGCTACTTATACTTTATATACTTTTGAAAAGTATCTTGTATTTTTAGCTTCTAAAAATATCTTGTACAAAGTATCTAGTATCGAATATCGGCGATACTTTAAAAAAGTATCGCCCTCAATCATTAGCATTTAAAATTTATTTCGCGTGAAGAATACATTTATACAGGGTTTCTAGGAAAGTTCTTAAGCACCCCAATAATTTTGTAAGGAAAGGTTCACGAGTGTACACGTTAGGTCTATCTATAGTAAAACGGCCGTGTTCGATCGAATAAAAGTGATTGTTGCGCCGCTAGCGAAGAATGAAAAAAAAAGTTATGCTAACAAACTCGGTAACATAGCAACATAAACAAAAAATGTCAATTACAAAGTTGCAGGGTTTTTAGAAAGCCCTTAAGCTCCCTAATAACTTTGTAAGGAAAGGTTCAAGAGTGTACACGTTAGGTCTATATCTATAGTAAAGTGACCATGTTCGATCGAATAAAAGTGATTGTTGTGCAGCTAGCGAAGAATGAAAAAAAAGTTATGCTAACAAACTCGGTAACATAGCGACATAAATAAAAAATGCCAATTACAAAGTTGCAGGGTTTTTAGGAAAACCCTTAAGCACCCCAATAACTTTGTAAGGAAAGGTTCATGAGTGTACACGTTAGGTCTATCTATAGTAAACCGATCATGTTCGATCGAATAAAAGTGATTGTTGCGCCGCTAGCGAAGAATGAAAAAAAAGTTATGCTAACAAACTCGGTAACATAGCAACATAAACAAAAAATGTCAATTACAAAGTTGCAGGGTTTTTAGAAAGCCCTTAAGCTTCCTAATAACTTTGTAAGGAAAGGTTCAAGAGTGTACACGTTAGGTTTATATCTATAGTAAAGTGACCATGTTCGATCGAATAAAAGTGATTGTTGCGCAGCTAGCGAAGAATGAAAATAAAGTTATGCTAACAAACTCGGTAACATAGCGACATAAATAAAAAATTTCAATTACAAAGTTGCAGGGTTTTTAGGAAAACCCTTAAGCACCCCAATAACTTTTTAAGGAAAGGTTCACGAGTGTACACGTTAAGAGTATCTATAGTCAAGCAACCATGCCCGATCGAATAAAGGTGATTGCAGCAAAGAAGAATGAAAAAAAAGTTAGGTTAACAAACTCCGTAACGAGGCGAGATAAACGAAAAATGTCGATTACAAAGTTGCAGACCAAGGTCTGTATAATATAAATATATCTCATATTTGTATTTTGAACAAACACTTACGTTTTATAAATTTAGTCTGTTATAGGAAAATTCACGGATACCGAGCATATGCTGTCCTTATGCGTTCAAATTCATAAGGAGATTGGAGTGCGCAATTCAGAACAAAAAATCGCGAATGTCATCTGTTTGAAGCATTCAATGGATCTAGTGAAACCTCTTCATGCGTACCTTGCAAAGGCTAAGAATGCTTTGTTCCAGACTTATTACCAAGTAAGTACATTTCCTATTTAATCAATACGACTACTTTAGTGATCTGGATAGGATTTTTTTGTTGTTTTCTACTTTCGACTCAAGCAGCTGTACCTCCTCATGGTGAGTTCTGGAAACAGTTCTTATTACCTGGTTTCACAACTGTTCATATATTTATAATCCTTTGGGTGAAATCCTGTACCTAAAAACTGGCTGAAGTCTGCATAGTTAGTTTATTTTATGAGAGGAACAGTTTCTGATTTGGCAAATAAACGGGTAAAGGTCAAGTAGAATAATGTCCCAAGTAGAATAAGTCCCATGTAGAATCAAGTAGAATAAAACACAATAATCATGTAAAATAAAAGTGTTTTATTTTTAACAATTTTCCCCGTCCCTTCCGCATCTGAAATTTTGCAATAACACCAAGTGGCGTTCAATTCCTGTTTCCAGAAAGTGTTAGTTGTTTAGTATGTTATTATATACTTAAATATGTGTATATTCGAAAAACAATACGTAGCAAAATTATTTTACATGCTGTGCACAAATTTCTGTCGCCAAGGAATCCCATTTCAACCTAAAAAAAAAACTGATGTGGACAGCACATGACTTTACCTGCAGACTCAAATTCATCGTCTCTTTATTTCATTAATAATTCATTAAATTTAGTTTAATTGCACTAAATAACACACATAAATAATGGACTCAAAAACGGCGTATCAAAAATGTGAAAGAACTAAAATATCTTGAGAACGACTTGCACAACGGTTTAATTGCACAAATAACGCCCACAATTATTTAAAATGACATTGAATTGGCAATTTTAATTCAATTTTCGTTCTGAGTTGGTAACTGGACGTTTTATCAACGGTGGCGTTGCGTAAATGCTAAAAAAACTAAAATATATCGAGAACGGCTAATCCTAGTGTAATGGGGTTGATCTTATTCTTTTCCTTGTTAAAAATTATGTATAGAACAAGCATTTAATTGATATATTTGAGCATACATAGTATTTTATTTTAGATTTTGAAGATTTTGCGGGCCATTTAAAAAAAAAAGGCTGGTTATATTTTTCGGAATCGTACCGAAATCTAATCAGCGCCAGTGTAACTCACAAGTGACTTATATACCAAATTTTGTAAAATTCGATACATTAGTTTTTCAGTTAAAGTGGATACAGGCAATTTTTGCGGGCCATTTCGCAGAAAAAGGCGGGTTCTTTTATCCCGAATCGTACCAAAAACTAATCAGCACCAGGGTCACACCCAAGTGACCTATCAAATTTTATGAAATTCGGTTCATTAGTTTTTGAGTTAGAGTTGTTATATACATTGCACAAACAGACAGACACACAGATAGACACACACACAGACGTCACGTTAAAAATAGTTTTTTCGTATTATAGAGGTCTCGAAACGTGTAGATCCGTTGAAAACTCGAGTTGTGATTTTCGGTATGATTCCAATACTTTCACTATACATTACCATGTATTGCAGGGAAAGTAAAAAATTAGGTAGTAGAGAAATAATGTATGTACTTAAAATGACGAACAAACGGAAATATATGTTTTGTTTTTAACAATTTTTTTTCCTAAATAAAATTCCAAATTTTTGAAATATTAAAAGATAAAAAAATGAATTCAAAAGTTTTTATTTTAAAAATATAATATTTTGATATTTTAAGCATAAATAGTGTTTATACGTGTGTACGGTCTTTTATGCAATTCTATTTAGCCATTATAAAAAAAATCATATACACAACAATGTGTAAAAGTTAGTATATTAACGTTACGTTTTCAATTCGATAAGGTTACATTTTTTTACACATGATTCTTCTAAAATGGCTAAACCGAATTACATGAAATTTTGCACATATGTATAAAAACAACATATGCGCAATATGATGAAATTTTATGTCTATAAAATTCAAACTTTTTTATTATATTTTAATTTATCAGTAAATTTAATATTTCCTTGTATTAGATTCATTCCACCTTTTAAAATATGCTGCTAAAAGGTATAGTTTAAAAATTTTGAAGTTCTATATATTATACGCTATCAAGCATTTATAAGATTATAATAAATATAATTGAAAAATATTACTTATTTTATCATAGTTCATGCATCAAGAGTTTTCAGCGCGTGTTTACGCTTATACTTTTCAATTAAAATGTTAAAATATATATTTTCATCTCATTAAACACTTTATTTTAACTATAGAAATATCAAATAATTGTATATGTAAACTTTATGAAGATTTTTATAAGAAAAATTTGGTAGATTTGGTTAATTTTATTTTGGAAAATTTTGTTAATTTTAACTTTAACGGTGATTATTATCTCAAAACTATGATTTTATACCTTAAAAGCATGATTAACAAAAAATGGCTGAATGGAATCCCCTAAAATTTTGGCACACAAGTATAAACTTTGTATATGCTTCAAGTGATCTACTATTATGTTTTAAATAAAAGCTTTTCGAATTATAACTTTTATTCAACCGTCAAAATTTTGAAAATTTGAAATTTTGTTTAAAGGAAAATTTTTGTTAAAAATTAAATTTTTTTTTTATAGTTAGTTATTTTGATAGCACATTACTTCTATATCCTCTAAAAAATTTAAGTTGAAATAAGGTTTCATGCGCGCTGAAAGTTGCTCGCAGTGCATGTCATTTTCTATGTCAAGAAAATATTAAATTTCTAATTTAATCATTTAAAAATATTATTAATAAATGGACATTTTCTGACCATTTTTCTAAACAATACAGTTTAATAAATGTGTCTCTCCATGGGGGAATTACATATTCATATTCCCCCAAGGGGTTAATGAATTTGTATCGCAGCTATTTTCCCCAACAATGGTTGAAACTATAAAGTCTCGTGATCGATGAGCCATGAATAAACCCTTTTATGTATGATTCTGTTCAATTTTGTCCTATGCTGTCATGTTAAATAAATATAAAATTTCGAATAAATTTCGAAGTTTTCACTCGAATTAAAAAAAATTCTATCTAGTTCTAAGTTTTTACTTTCCTTATATACATAATGTATAAGGAAAGTATTGTAACGGGGACGAAAATTCGAATTCGAGTTTTTAACGGGAGAGCACGTTTCAAGCATGCCTTGATCACGAATCGAACATTTTTGAGGTGATGTCTGTTTGTCTGTCTGTGTGTGTGTGTGTGTCAGTGAGTCTGTGGAGACGATATCTCACGAACGAATGGAGCGATTCGAATGAAATTTGGTACAAAAATCAGAATCCATGAATACGGGAAGCCTATTGTTTTAAAACACAATCGAATGTTCAGAACCCCCCTAAATTTTCGAGTGAAATTTAGAAAATATCATCAAAAAATCAAAACCTTTAATAAAGTTACGCAAATAGATATTTCTTATGTAATTTTTCCTTAGAAAACGATTGCCATAAACTTTAGAACGCTGCATGAACCGTTCTCGAGATATTGCACATTTTTCAAATACATTTATAAAAAAAATCCCTTAAATAAAAAAATAATATTAACTGTTAAGAAACATGTTCACTCTTCATATGTAATATCATGCGATAAATTTGGTGATATGATTCGCGTGAATCTAAGTCGTTCCATTTACGAGAAAAGATACTTTGAGTAATACTTTTGTATTTGTACGCCAATAGCCATTTATCTGCTTTAAGAATAACTTATTTCTCCGTCGATATCGCTTGGCGAGATTTTGGCGACGGATTTAGCGGAATGTGTTGCCAAATTAACGAAAATCTCGCCAAATGGATAAAAATGACTCTAAATCAATGAAAATGACGACTCATTGAAGAAAATTCAATATCTTGGAAAGATTATAAGGATCTACTATAAGAATGAAATTTTTTTAACTGTAAAAGTAGTAAATTCATTGCATTATATAAGTAAAGTCATATGCTGCCGACATGAGATTTTTTTTTATAACAAAGCCGGATATAAAGTTTTGTGAAAATCCATTAATATTTGCTGATATTGTGTGCACAAGAAATCCACCACAGGCATCCGACAGACATCACTCCAAAAATAAATAAAACGTGTTCGGGAGGTCTTATAACATATATTGGCATAAAAATCTCGAATTCGAAAATTTTCGTAAAAACAATACTTTCTCTATACTCTATTATATAATATGAGAAAGTAAAAATGACGCATCTTTTAAAATTCTGTTAACATATTGAAAGGAAAAATATATTAAATCTCACTTTCACGCTCGTTAAGAGGATTTAATTATTGAAATTTTCCGAGTGGAAGTGAAAGAATATAAAATTGCACTCTTATTATTTCTGGCTCGTGAATATATTGAATATCATTCCCACGAGATAAATTATTTAATTATTGTATATATATATATATATATATATATATATATATATATATATATATATATATATATAAAATGATTTTTAACAATTAGAAAAATTAATAATATATATTTGTCGCGTTCCAAATTTTTGAGGAAAATTTTTAAATAAAAATATTTTAAACATTTTACAACATAGTTAAACGTTTATGACTTTGTTCATTCTGTCTATCTGTCCGTTCGCACGATAACTTCGTAAAACTGACTTTATCAAAATGAAATTTTAGTGTGTTGTTGAGACGGTCTGTGGGACATATAGGAATGTAAATGAATAATATCAGCCAATTAATTTCGGATTTAATCTGGGTTGAAAAAATGAAATGCATTGAACCCTATGGGACTTAAATTTTCAAATATTTTTTAAGCAAAGTCAAAATTCACAAATTGAGTTCGGATAAATTTTTCAGATTTTTCACAAGGTGAGTTGTATAAGAATTGCTGAATTTAATTTCACACAAAATTAATTGGCTCTGGACTCTGGAATATAAGTGATATGAATAAAATATTCATTGATTTTGTATTGAGAGGCAGACAATTTATATTTGGATCACGTCATTTGAATAAAATTCATTTTGTGTAACTAGAATTGTCTTTTCCTATGAAGTTTTAAGTTCTTAAGTATAATAAATTACTGTAGTACTGTGATAATTAAAAAAATATCAATGCTGAATGTATCACGTTTCAGAGATGTTTAAATAAAATTGCATTTCTGTTAGAAAGTGTTTCATAATCAATGCTTTATGTATGATAGATATTTCTTGTTATTTATTGAAGGCACTTTCCGATGAACGATTTGAAGAACTGCAAGAAAAAATTGGTCTTGTTATTCATAATGATGCTAGATTGCAGAAAGGAACACTGAATATGCACATGCAAAAATGTTTTGCCGTCAAAGTAAGTTTCATGTAATTTGCATTGTGCTCGTAATCTGCATCGTAACTGCAATGATAATTACATTTTAATTGTAATTGTTCGTGACAAAAATACAGGAATAGCTGTGAAATGCTCTGTTTATCAGCATCAGTAATAAGGCATTGTCTTCAGCCATCTTTGTGACGTTTCTGTCAGCGGCCAATCACAGAAAAGTTGGAACTCGGCTCGTCCTATTAAATCTTTGCCCATACTGGGAATGCAGAATTTTATTAATTGAGCTGATCGTAGGTAAGATCTTTATGATCCGCTTTAATTTCATCTTTGTCGCCGCTCTTCTCAGGAGCCGCTGGTGTTAAAAGTTTGAAATGCACAGTGACCAGTGGTTACAACTGACGCAGACTGGGTTTTTAGCTATAGAAATCAAAAAACCATGAAATAATTCCTTTTCAAAAACGGCTCCAACGATTCTGATGTAATTTTCTCTGAAGTTAATTCGTATAAATATAAATGAAACTCTGTTAGTTGTTTTCTCAGGAAAAATTTAGCCCCCCCCCACCCCAAAAATAAAAGGTCGCCCCATCTCCGCTTCAGCTACAGAGACAAAATCTTAAAAATCCCCTATAATTTGATGACCTTATTTCTCATTTTGGTTAAAATTTGAGTTTGTTCCTTTGTTTCCATTATTTCTGCACGATGTGCATTGAATATATAGTCTCGCATTTGATTGCATATTCTCGCATATGCAATCAACCTCCCCCAAAGTCAAGGCATAACCTTCGACCAGTGCGTTGTAAACATTGGCAAAACCGAATTTTTTTTTGGCCTTACTTATGTTGCGTTGTCTGGAGTTCGCATATTTAAGGAATTATTGATCGAGACATTCCCCAAATCACAACTGATTGGTATCAACAACCACAATTTTTTTTCCGATTTGGAGGACCGCTATTTCAAACAGCTATTTCAAACATTACCAGATAATCTTATCGTACCTGAAAGATTAGAATATGCTATGTATGCAGGTTTCAGCAATCTGCGAGTTTCAGTTTCAGTTTATGTTCACGGTGATTTTCCTTTCGTTTATTAAACTCCAAAAACCTTTTTCGTTCCTACTATATTTAACTTTTGGCACAAAGTTCCTCCTGGTTACAAAATCCCGGAAAATCAGGATTAATTTAATAAATTTTAGTTTTTTAATAGCTCGCTCAGCTCAGCTGTTTTTTACCGCTCTGAAAGCCCGCCTAGTTAATATTTAATTATTTAAGGTCTAAATCAAAATTCTAAGTTTATCTTGCACATCTAAGTGTTCATGTAAAAGTTCAGAGCTGAACGTTTTGTCGACTGTTCATAATGCAGTGCCAAAAAATTGCAGGAATTTTTTAACATAAAGCGATACATATTATTTTTATTATGTCTACAAAAAATTTTAATATTATTATTTCTACAATATATGTAATATTATTATTGTTATTGCTGTCATTGTTATTATCATTGTTGTTGTTATTGTTTTTGTTATTATCATTATTGTTGTTGTTATTATTTTTGTTATTATTATTATTGCTGTTGGGGTTATTGTTATTATTGCTGTTTCTAGTATTATTATTAATATTGTTATTGTTATCATCATCAATATTATTAATGATCAGTGTTGAGACTCATAACTATTGAGCGGTTGATACAATTATTTTTTTTTCTATGATTCAAAGAAGGGAATGATCGAGGAGTGAGTCTTTTCCCTTGTTTTTTGTTTCTTTAAATTTTATTTTTGCCTTTAAGGACTCTACAAATGTTATAAATGATTATATATGCGTATGTGATATATGATATTCAACTGAAAGTATGTTATTCAAAATACCTGTATCTTTGTAACTTAATTATATAATCGACTAACGAAATATAAATCTAAATGAATTTCGTTATATATTAGTTTTTAAAAAAGGTAATGTACACTTAAACTTCCTAGCCTTCCTCCTCCCCTTCGTGTTTTAAATTTTTCTTCCTCGAACCCTTCCTCGTTTTCTAGGTTTAATGTATTCACAGATGGGTCAAAACTGGATAATAATGTAGGTTTATCAATATGCATTTTCGAAAATGATCGACTGATCGAATCATTATCCTTTAAACTTAGAACTGGAAACACAGTTTTTCAAGCCGAACTTGAGGCCATCAACCAGGCCATCCTCTGGGCCGGCAAAAACAATTTAAAAATCAATATCTTTTCGGACAGTCAGTCATCTATTTCGGCTTTTAAATCTATCAAGAATAAAGCGAAATTTCTATCTAAAATTAAAACTAATGCTCACCCCTACAAATCATTAATTAACTTATCCTGGGTCAAGGCCCATTCTAATATTCAGGGCAACGAAGTCGCCGATGAACTGGCCAAACAAGCTACGATCTCCGGCACCCCACTTCTTATACCTTTTCCCTACTCCTTTTTGATTAATAATTGTAAATCTTTCCTTCTTAAAAATTGGCAATCTCTTCTTAATGATTATATTTCCCCCCGGACTCATGACCCTGCCAGAATTCTAAGCTATTTACCCAAAGTCAACCCCAATTTTCAAATTTATAACAAATTCTTAATCTATTTTTTAACGGGTCATGGTCCTTTTCTTGACTATCTTCATTTTTTCAAACATAAACGTTCTTCAAATTGTCTTTGTAATTCATATGGTGACGTAGATCATTACGTCTTTAATTGCCCCCATACCTCAAAATTTCACTTAACCCGTCCTCCAGATAATCTTCGTGCGACTTGGTTCTCTGGTGTCAGAACCAATAAAATTATTTTAAATAGGTTGAAAAACTGTGTTTTAATTGCGAGAGAAATCTCCAATCAGGTTCCTTAGCAAGCTTGGTGCCAACTGCTTTCAATTTTCTTCGGTCAATGTTGTCCTCCCTGTTCCAGGCGTTTGTCTCTTATTGTTTCTGTACTTACACTTTTTGGTGTCCGTCTTTTGTATATTTTGTTTCCTGTTTATATTTCTCTGTTGTATATATCTGTTTTCCCTGTGTTCCTCGGCTGTTCATATATTTGAAAGTCTTACCATGTACATGTAGTGCTATATTGCACTTAACTTTATCCGGTTACCTCAACAGATTGTAACCTTTATTCAGCTATGTTCTTTTTGCTTTCTTTTGTTGGTTTTTACTGTATTGTCCCTTTTCCCGCGGTTGCTCGGATTCTTTTGGCCATACGTTTTACATAAATTTAATTTCATTTTAAGAAAATAATTTAATTTTTACCTCAAAATTCAAAATTTGTTAAAATCTACGTTTCTTTGCCTCCCTTCCCACTGTATTTTATGTAAAACTCTAAAACTGTCTGTATATATATTTACCATGTAACCACTTTATTGAATTTTAAATAATTGCAGACTGAAACTTGGTGACTGACTGGAGGACGGTTTCGGCTAACCTCCTCTCCCGGCCACACATTAAACTGCCGTAAGCCCTAGGGTTGGCTGTGTGGTCTGGGCCTTCGACATCGACACTTAAACTTCCATTGCATGTTTACAAATTATTAAATGGTTTATCTTATGTGTTGTGTGTATTTGTGTCTTCTTTTATTTTAGTCCAACATCAATGGATTACTGGATGTTGCAAGGCGTGCCTATACGGAATCAGTGAGCGATGTTGCTGGTAAGTGTTAAAAGTTTATTTAAAAACAAGTAAATATTAAAACGTTTTTTGGGTAAAATATTTTATTCAAAATATATTTACATAAACCATTGAGCTTAATATATACAGTTGCATTAGAAACTTGACAGTGTTTAACTTTTCATTAACAAAGGATAATTGTTTTTCTTACACACACATATATATATACACGATTGAGCAGCAAAAGTTAAGTTTTAACTTTCTCTGCTCAGAAAAATATGTCAGAATAAAAAATAAAATAGCATCAGAAAAAGTACATAGTGGTATGGAAAAAAATTATAGTTTATTTTAAAGGATTAAGGATTACTTTTCACAGTATATTTCAGTCTTCTTAGTTTCATACTGAAGTTTGTGAAGTTTAGTAATCGTATTAGTGCATCTTACATAGTAAAGAAAAGTTTTGTGTGTGTGTGTGCAGTCTGTAGTGGGCAATCTGAGCGTCATACGGCCACGAAATTTGGTACACAGGTACTTGAGTTGAGGACCCGGGAAAGTGCACCTGAGTTTAATTATTTTTTTTTATTTCGAATTAGTTTTTTAGTTATTTTATAAGCTCGAATTTCCTTTGCGATCGCTAAAAACACTATAAAACGTATGGAGAAAAATGCCGCTCGAACTTTATTCGAGGCACGGAGGCAAGCAAGATCACTGACAAGTGTCTCGTTCGCGAAACCGGGAATCCCCCCCCCCCCCCTGGCGCTTCGGTAGTAGGATTCGGTAGTAAAATTTAAAAATTTAAAATCCCGAGTTTTACAGATAGAGATTTGAATTTTTAAATATAAGATTGTAGCAGTATAAGCATTCGTTGAAAAAAAAATCACGTTTCTACGACAATAAAGTTAGCAATTGGGATTTTAAATGGCCGTAAAATAATGGCTTTTGATGTACGAACTTGTCTGGAGAGAGGATATGAATTTTTTTTCTGCTTTGCGGAAGCGTTTTTTTTTTTTTTTTTTTTTTTTTTTGCGGATAAGGTGCTTGGTGAATTGTGTATTATTGTGTGTTTATTTACGACATAACCAACACCGGGTAATTCACTCTGGTGATGATGTAAAATACGTTTGTGAAATATCATTTATACATATTTTGTGTAATCTGTGTGTAATTATGCAATAATTTGTGTGATAATAATGATTTTGTACATATAAAAACTACTTTTTTAATGTATTCACTAATTGCCAAGTTCCGACGCCTGACAGATTAACGAGGTTTTACTGCATTGGATTTTACTGTTGAAACTACAGTTAGTTCAATGAAGACGTATTGAAGCATTGAATGCTACTTTTCCAGATATTGTGAAGCAGTTAGAACGACGACATGGGTTCTCCTTAAATATAGGATATACTTCAGTTCGTGGATTTTATATTCAAATCAACAGCAAAGCTGTTCCATCAACAGAGCAGCTGCCACCTGCATTTCTGAAGGTGAATAAATGCAAAAATAACATAACATGTACAACTGAAGACTTGGTAAGTTTTACAAAATTATTTTTTATTTGTAACATAGTTTACATTTCAAACATCAGTAGTTTAAAATTGAGAATTCCAATATAGTGTTATTTATTTTACTTTTCTCTATATACGTGCATAATAAGAGAATATATATACAGGGAAAGTATTATGGCGGGTTCGAAAATTCGAATTCGAGTTTTCGGCGGAAGAGCACGTTTCAAGCATACCTGCACGTTTCAAGCATACCAAGCACACCTGAATCGAACGTTTTTGAGGTGATGTGTGCGTGTGTCCGTGAATCTGAGAAAGCGAAATATCACGAATGAATAGAATATTTTCAAAAAGATTTGGTTTGATTTGGCTAATTGGTGAATATTGGAATCCTGTTGATTTAAAATGCGATTGAAAGTTCAGACCCCTTCCCACTCCCCATTTTTGAATAATTTTTTTTTTTTTAAACCAGGACACTCATTAACATTAAATAAATAATCATTTTAAACGTAATTTTTCATTTTGTTGTAAAACAAATGACACAAACTTTAGAACGCTGGTATAAACGGTTCTCATATTCCACATTTTCAAGTAAATTTATTTTCTTCGACCCAGACCGTCCGACCTACCAGAAAGGTATAAGGTATCTGTTTGGACGGCCGGGAAATGCCACCCAATTTAAACCGGAACCCAGTGGGGGAGGCATCCACAGGGAAACGTACCTTCCTTCCCACCCACCTCTCGGAAGGACTTACGGACCCACATGCTTAACGTGGTCGTACTCCACGTGAACATTGTAGCAGTTTGGGTAGTGGCGGGAATCGAATCCGGGCCGACCGAGTGCAATTCCTGCGCGCTAACCATTGGGTTGTCGCGCCCCGAGTAAATTTATCTAAAAAAAAATACGTAAAATTGGAAAGTAGTACATAAAATCGAAAAGTAACACATAACGTTGAAAGATTTTTCCATTTTAAGAATTTCTGAACATGAATTGAATTTGGTACTTCGAAACATTTTTACATGCTACCATCCACAAAAGCGTTAAATGTTAGTGCACTTTTCAACTTTGAAAAAATTGTGACATGGATCTTGTACGTTATTATTTCGCAAGGAAAGAAGTAAAATCATTGAATTATGTAAGGAAAGCCACGTGCTGTCCATATCAGATTTTTTTAGTGGTATCATGCACATTACTTATTCATTTTTACTTTTCTACACTACACATGGTACATGTAATAGAATACTTTTATGATGGTTCACTCTTGAAGAACTTTGATGGATTAGCTCATTTAAAGAATTCCTGAACATGAATAATCCGCTTTCAGAATGATTTCTTCGTGTCTAGGTGTGTGTTGTTTTATGAGTCAGTGAGTACGACATCTCTCGATTATACAGATAAATTTAAATGAAACACGAAAGATCAATCATGCATAAAGCATTGATTATGAAACACTTTCCAACTTCAATGCAATTTCATTTAAACATCTCTAAAATGTGATAGATTCCTCGATAATATTTTTAAAATTATCACAATACTACATTAATTTATTATATTTGGAAACTTAAAAGTTTATCGAGAAAAAAAAACTTCATTAAAATGACGACATTGAAATATAAATTGCTTGGTTTAAGCATCTCTAAAATGCGATACATTCCTCGGTAATATTTTTAAAATTATCATAATACTACAATACTTTATTATATTTGAAACCTTCATTGAAAACAACTGAAATTTATTCAAATGACGTCATCGAAATATAACACGCCTGGCTCTCTCTATAAAAGCAGCATTTCGTTCATAATTTTTTTCCATTCATTTCATTCATCACAATATTATAATAATTTATTTTATTTGAAAACATAAGCCCATGGAGGTACAAGTAATTAAACTCTATGCTTAAGACTTCATGGAAAAAATCGTCCTTCTCTCTGTAAAATCAACGAATATTTCATTCATATCAGCTATATTGCAGACTCCATGAGCTAAATAATTTTGCGTTAAAGAAATGCAGCAATTCTTATACAACTCATTCTACATCTTTTGGTATTTACATTCTCCATAAGTGAAAATTAGGCTTCGTTGTAGAAATAATCAAAGTTGGATGATTATTTAAACTCAAATATACTGCAATTGCGTTGTTTCAGTATGTAGATGCACAGAATTTAAGCAAAAATAAAGCGGTTTTAGGACGGATACAACACTAAGTATGAATTAAAAACAACTTTAAAAATCACGATTTTGTGACAAGATGGATGCCACATTTTATTTTGAAGTGGGTCACGTATCTCTTCATATAATGGTCACGTGATCTCTTCATATAAAGGATGTTGAAGACCCAGACCACACAGCTGACCCAAAGGTATGCAGCAGCAAAACCCGAGGCCGGGAGATCATATAAAGGGTGTAATTATTGCTTTAATTTTTATTTAAAAAACAATATATTTTGCTGAAATTTTTTCATATATTTTACGGGATAATTTGAATATTTCTTAAAACTTTCGAAGCAATTTGTGAATTTTAAATCCGCTTAAAAATGTTTGAAAAATGCCATAGGGTTCAATGTATTTCATTTTCTCAACCCGGGTTCAATCCAAAACTAATTGGGTGATATTATTCATTTATATTCCCATTGGTCCCACAGACCGTCTGAACAACATACTAAAATTTCATTTTGATAAAGCCATTTTTACTGCAGTTATCGTGCTAACGGTTAGGCAGACAGACAGAACAAAGTCATAAACACTTTTCAACTTTGTTGTAAAATGTTAAAAAGTATTATTTTATTACTAAATTATTGTAAATATAATTTTAGTGCGATCGAATAAAAATATTGCAATTTTTTGAGCACTTATATTCCGAGAATTGAAAAGTTATAAAAATAAATATGGCAAATAATGCTAATTGAATGGATATAATATTCAATATGCTATATGATTCATTAAAACTGAATTTGGGGCAAAAATAGTTTATTACATACAGGGTCGTCATAAAGTTATTTCCATTAGTTACGAGTATCTAGAGACCATAATGATCTTTTAGCTAGAGTTAAAGTAGTGAAGTATTCGTATAGTAAAGTGATTCTGCGTTACCAGATGTGACTGACGGTAGCGATCTTAGTGGCAAAATCTGAAAGTTAGCACTCTCATTTTGAAAACTATGAGAGATACGAAATAAAAGTCAATTGGAAATTTGTCGGTCATCATCGAATTAGTAAGAAACGACATTTTTAGGAAAAGGATCGTGAAAGGCTATCCGCATGATGATCATTGAGAGCTGGTACTGATATACGGCGAATTCAGGCGAAATGTTGCGGAATGTGCACGGCAGTATACCTTGTGTGTTTTTTGCTGCTCCGTATTCGCCAGTAATACAGACGAACGTACAACAAGAAGTTACTTCCTGCGTACAAACATGTTATTGTGGCAAATTGTCTGATGAGCATATTGAACGTACTTTACGTTAAACTGTGCGTTATGTAAATATAACTTTTGTATTAAATGAAATGACCCTTCCTACTAATTTGGCAATACTCTACAACTTTCTAATTAACTTTTTCATCATATATCTTACAGTTTTCTAGATAGAAGCGCTAACTTTCAAATATTGCAGCTAAGGGCGCTGTCATCAATCTCATCATCTTGTCACCATCTTTCATAGCTCAAGCTATCATTGTTGTGGTCTCTAGAGGCTCATAAATAGGAAGGGGGGGTATTTTGTAATTACCTATATATAAAAAGATGTTCGTACGATTTTCGAGAAAATGAGCCCGCTTCGACCGCAGTATGCGCATGAGCATTTTGAAAAATACAATTTTTATCGAAATTGCATTATAGTTCGGAATATATGAGGGTAATTTAATAACGATAATTTGAATTTTAAGTTATATTTATCATTAAATAATTTGGCGTAAGGAAATAGTTAGATAAATTATAATTTTATAAGAATGGCAATGAATTTAGCAAAATAACTTGACAAGAAGAAATTGAAACTAAATATAATATTAATATAAACTTAATATAATTGAAACTTAATATAAACTTAATGTAAACTTAATATAATTGAAACTTAATATAAACTTTATATAATTGAAACTAAACTTAATATAAACTAAATATATAGTGTCATGTGACTACATCATGCGTAAAACGGGTTTGCATATTTGAAAAAAATATATATATATTGCTACACGATTGAAACCAATTTTAATATTCCACGGTAATTTGATGTGAATAATTTAAAAATAAAATTAATTTTATGGCCATGCGGCTACATTTTGCATGCACTCTGTGCGTATAAAGTTTAATTATATTTACAGCTAATTTGATTCACTAGTGAGTTTTCAAATACTAAGTTTAAAAACAATTTTGAATATCTCAAACATCTTTAGATCGTAAATAGCTAAGTTATGCAAATTTCGGAAATGTTGTTTTCGTCAGGTTATTTATTATCAAAGTTTTAAATTCTGCATGCCCCTCATAGATACGCAACAAAAATACATTTGAGGAAATCAAAATATAAGCGGCAAATCTATTTTTAAAAATCCTTTTTGATAATCTTATCTTGTTTATACTATAACTTGTGCTTGTGCCTATAATTTTTTATTTTAGTGTTCATGACATTCTGAATTTATTTTTATACTAACCTGTGTTTTCAATTGTATTTCAGATAAAATTAAATGGTAAGCATATTTTATTATATATAAATCTGTTATAATTTGATCATTTATTTTATTTCTGACTATAACTTTTATTGATTATAATGTTATTGATTATAATTGATTATAAAATAAGTTTTATTGATTATAATGTAATGATTATAATGTTAAGAACTAGTTTAGAAATGCATTTGAAAATGTTTTAAAAGTGTATAACGAAGTGTATTGTCATTTTTTTCAGATCGTATCAGGGAATCTTTAAATGAAATCTATCTGATGAGTGACATGTAAGTATATATATATATATATACCAGAACGAATTACCCGGCGTTGCTCGGGTCCTAAATAAGCAGCCACTAATTAAATGATACAGATAAAGGTAACACCACTCAATTCCCAAATCGTCTGTTTTGAACCAAAAACAGTTCTGCGCTCCACTTTTTCCATACGCAACTATGCCAATTATACAACACGAGCGTAATATGTTCCTTTAATACGCCCCAAATAAGCGTGCCAAAAATGAATTAATTCTAGTTGCCAAAATTTTTTTTTATCTTATAAGTAGAATAAGAGAAAAATAATTACTATCTCAGCAATCAGCTTAGCAACAGACAGACAGTGACGTCCGTTGTAACGCCCATTGCATAGAAAAATTCGAGGTATCGAAAAATCAAACTTTTTATAGTTTTGGTTGAAAATTAACAGAAGATTAAAAATAGAGTAATCCAAAAGTTTTTTTCTTTAGAATGTGAAGATATACACCCAAATTTTTTCCAAACTACAGAAATGTGTTAATTTTCCCTTTCCGGATGCGGAATAATTTTGATTATTTCTCTACATAACTTGGGTATGAATTTTGAAATTAAGATCTACATGAGATCATATTACACAATAAATATAGCAATAAACAAATACAGCAATATTTTTACATCATTGGTGTTACTTGTGAAAAAATATTACAGCAAATATTTATAAAATGAAAAAATTATTACAGAAGACCATAAATATTAGGAAATAATACTACATTTTAATACATCATTATAACATATTAGTGATATCCAGAGACTATGATATGCATTAAAACCCCAAATTGATATTGGTTCGTTTTTTATCAATATACACATAAATTCTAAGCAAATGTTTTTGTGATTGAAATTTCAATCTACTATTCTGTATTTTATTTATTTATTTTTTAATTTGTCTTCAATGATGATCTAATTTTAGAATTATAGATCAAGTTTTGAACGAAATACGGGGAAGCATTGGTTGTCTGTATAATTTAACTGAAGCTGTTTCAACTATTGACTTTCTTCTGTCACTTTCCCATGCTTGTACTCTTACAAAAAATGGTAAGTATTACCACATAGTATATATAAAAGTAAAGAGTAATTCATGTGGAATATTTGTACTATATATATATATATATATATATATATATAAAATCTGATGTGGGAACTTTCCCTACATTCCGTGAAGTTACTTATGATAAATTTCTAGAACGACATATATTTACATCATTTACAGCCACGGTAAAAGCATGTACCACAAAGTTATTCGCAATTAATTAATGGCATGCAAATTGAAATTTGATGGTTTTGCGACTTATTGGTCAAAATAAATTATTTATAATCACGTCAAAAGGCTATTGGCATCTTGAGAAATAGAGGAAATTAGGCTAATTTGTTGATGTCAAAACCATGGGAAGCCCATAAAGGAGGGCAACAGGGGGCACGGCACTTGTCCTCCCCTGGACTTTCAAGGTAACAAAGGCGGACATCAGCTTTCCCTCAGGGATCAAGTCCAATGAGTATCCATGATCAAAATGGAAAACTAGAGGCGCGGCCGTCCAGTGGTTAGAGTGTGGGAAATGCACTCGGTCGTCCCGGATTCGATTCCCACCACTGCCAAAACTGCCGCCGTGTTTACGCGGAGTACGATCACTTTAAACATGTCGGTCCATAAGTCCTTCTGAGAGGTTGATGGTAGGGGAAGTAGGGTACGGTCCTGTGGATGCCTCCCCCACTGGGTTCCGGTCTAAATTGGGTGGCACTTCCCGGCTGTCCAAACAGATACATTATACCTTTCTGGTAGGTCGGATGGTCTGGGTCGAAGAATAAGAAGATATAGAACTGTTGTAAGACATCTGTTGTCGTAAGTGGAACGCAATAGATCCACGAAAACGATGCTAGTAGATTTGTTACATAATATTGTACATAAAAAGCTAAGCTATTCAAGGATATTTCGTACTTTCTTATATTTCATAATTGTATTCGGAAAACGCGCAATATCTTAAGAGCGGTTCGTGCCAGTTTTCTGAAATGAGTGCCATTCGTTATTTAATGATACATTGTGCATAAAATGATTGTTTTATTAACATAATTAACTGTGTTGATATTTTTTTTTAATAATTTTTATTTTCCTTATATACATCATGTATTAGGAAAGTATTGTGACGGGGTCGAAAATTCGAATTCGAGTTTTCGACGGGAGAGCACGTTTCAAGCATCCCTGATCACGAATCAACCATTTTTGAAGTGATGTCGGTGTGTGTGTGTGCGAAAGTATGTGTGCGTGTATGAAAGTATGTGTGAGTGTGTGTGTGTGTCAGTGAGTCTGTGGAGGCGATAACTGACGAACGAATAGACCGATTCGAACGAAATTTGATACAAAAATCACAATCCGCAAACACTGGAATCCTATTGTTTTTACACGTAATCGAATGTTCAGAACCCCCCTACATTTTCGAGTGAAATTTTGAAAAAATCATCAAAAAATTAAAACCGCTAATAAAGTTACTCAAATAGACATTTCTTACGTAATTTTTCATTAGAAAACGATTGACATAAATTTTAGAACTCTAACATGAACCGTTCTCGAGACATTGCACATTTTTCAAAAATATTATCAAAAAGTTATATAAAATAAAAAAAATATTTCCTATGAAAAGTGAAACATGTTCACTTTTCATATGTAATACCATGCGATGAATTGGGTGACATCATTCTCGTGGATCTAGCTCGTTCCATTCATGAAAAAAGATACTTTGAGTAATACTTTTGTATTTGAATGCCAATAGTCATTTATCTGCTGTAAGAATAACTTATTTCTCCGTCCATAACGCTTGACAAGATTTTGGCGACGAATTTGGCGGAATGTCGCCAACTTGTCGACATTTTTAATTGTTGCCAAATTAACAAAAATCTCGCCAAATTGATAAAAATGACGCTAAATCAATGAAAATGACGACTAATTGAGGAAAATTCAATATCTTGTGAAAGAATATAAGTATCTACTATAAGAATAACATTTTTTTTAACTGTAAAAGTAGTAAATTCATTGCATTATATAAGGAAAGTCATGTGTTGCCCACATCAGATTTTTTAAAATGAAATTCGAAAATTTGTGACCTTCCGATTGTTTGATCCTGTTTAAAAAATCTGATGTGGGTTGCACATGACTTTTGCTATATAATGCAATGAATCTACTTCTTTCACTGTGAAAAAATGATGTATAATGTTTTATGATGTATAATGTTAATCTATAATGTTTTAATGTTGAATTGAATATTAGGCGATTTTTCCGAATAACGACATGTAAGCTATTTGGAAATACCCAATTAAATTATTACCACTTAACTCTACATTGAAACCACTTAACTCTACTTTGAAAATTACCAATATTGATAGCATCCGTAATAAGCAATGTAGTCCATATACTAAAATATTTTAATATTTAATTCATGAATTTGGCGACATTTTTTGCAATTTAAACGAAATTTTCGTCAATCTGGTGTGAATAATCACTAAGTTGGCAGTATTTCGCTAAATGAGCACGTTACCAAATGTATCGCCAAGCGTTGCAGATAAACGGAGAGAAAAACATTTCTTATATATAAATGACTGTTGGCGAATTGTTGGGCGCCAAAATCCAAAACTATTGCACAAAGTAACTTCTATCGTGTATATAACGAATTAAATCCACGAGAATGATGTTGACAAACTTACCGCATAATATTACATATAAAAAGTGAACATATTTCATTATAGTTAATACTTTTTTAATTTTATGTGAATTTTGTTTTCGATAAATTTATTTGTAAAAGTGCAATATCTCGAGAACAGTTCATATTAGCGTTCTAAAATTTGTGTCAATCTCTTTCAAATGAAAAATTACATGATAAATGATTATTTACGTAACATTATTGAAAATTCTGATTTTTTGATGATTTTTTAAAATTTTTATTCGAAAATTTGGGGTCTTCCGAACATTTGATTGAGTTTAAAATCAATAGGCTTTTATTATTTAGTGATTGAAATTTTTGTATCATATTTGTTTTAAACGCTCACGTCGTTCGTGAGATATCATTTTAACAGATTCACGGACACACACACAATTCACACAACTCATAACCATTGACACACACACACATCACCTCAAAAACGATTGATTTGAGTTCAGGGATGCTCGAAACGTGCTCATCTGTCGAAAACTTGAATTCGAACGGAATCGTATCATATCTCCTTATAAGAGAGATGTACCATATCATATCTCTCTTTCACACTGTCTTTCACACACTCTCTTTCACATTTTCTGACTCTCTATCACACACACAAAACAGACATCATTACAAACACGATTATATTTCGGCCCTGTCATAATACTTTCTCTATACATTATACTCTGTATACAGGATGTCCCAAAAAGATTGAAATGCACTTTAATTCTTTACCTGTTGGAGATAAGTGGGCAATGTAAATTGCAAAAATGTTGAAAGTAAGGTAGGAAATAAGACTACGTTAATGAAATAGTCTTCTTATTAATTTAAAAAAGTCTTCCCATTAACTTTTTAAATTTTATACGACCCCCTTAGACAAATTTGGTCAATCAGAAAATTTTTATTTTTAATGCAACAAGATCATTAAAAAAAATCCCGCATATCTGTATCTTTAAAATCAACTGAATTATGATAAAGGAAAACATCTGACTTATGCCATTTTTCCGTATCATGTGAAAGGCTGCTTCATCAGTGAAAATAGGGATCATAAACAAATTGACGATGAAATTGTTTAGATCAAAAATACGTTAATATGTGCCAACATTTTTTATCACAAATGCATCTAAATAAAGCATTACACAGACAGAGATCATATAAAGCAGTGGTATTTACTACGCGGTTGGGTATCCTATGTATTATCATCCAGTTTTATCTTTTTTGTGATATGTCACAAATTTACATTTCTAATTTGATATAGGGTCCCCATTCACAATGTTCAATTTTCAATTAAATATAACTCTCTCAATTTTAAAGATACAGATATGCGGTTTTTTAATGATCTTGCTGCATTAAAAATAAAAATTTTCTGATTGACCACATTTGTCTAAAGGGGTCGTGTAAAAATTTAAAAAGTGTAACTTTTTGAAAATGAATGGGAGGACTATTTCATTGACGTAGTCTTATTTCCTACCTTACTTTCAACATTTTTGCAATTTGCATTGCCCACTTATCTCCAACAGGTAAAGTATTAAACTGCGTTTCAATCTTTTTGGGACACCCTGTATAGGGAAAGTAATAACTTGGGTTCTTGTATTCCCACATTGTTATAACCGTATCATATCTCTCTTTTACACTGTCTTTCACACACTCTCTCACACTCCTTTTCACTCTCTCTCTCACACTTCTTTTCACACTCTCTCTCACACTCCTTTTCACACTTTCTCTCACACTCCTTTTCACACTCTCTTTCACATTCTCTCAGACACTTTCATATTCATAAAACATACATCATTACAAGAATATTCAATTCGAGTTCAAAGATAATCCGTTGTAAATTCGAATGATCGGCTGCCGCAATATATTTTCCGTACATACTTTATTTGACGCATAGTTGAGGAAAACACAAAATGATTAATATCAAAACTTTACCTTAAAATCCACTGAAATTTCACAAAATAGCAAAACAACCATTTTAATTTAAAAAAAATCTGATGTGGGCAACACATGACTTTCCTTATATAATGTAATGAATTTACTACTTTTACAATAAAAAAAATAGGGTTTTCTTATAGTAGATACTAATATTCTTTCCAAAATATAGAATTTTCGACAATTAGTCGTCATTTTCATTGATTTAGCGTCATTTTTATCCATTTGGCGAGATTTTCGTTAATTTGCAACATTTCAAAAAGTCGCCAAGTTGGCGACATTCCACCAAATTCGTCGCCAAAATCTCGCCAAGCGTTATGGATGAAGAAATAAGTTATTCTTACAGCAGATAAATGACTATTGGCATTCAAATACAAAAGTATTACTTAAAGTATCTTTTTTCATGAATGGAACGAGCTAGATCCACGAGAATGATGTCACCCAATCTATCGCATGTTATTACATATGAAAAGTGAACATGTTTCTCAATAGGAAATATTTTTTTTTATTTTATATGACTTTTTGATAATTTTTTTGAAAACTGTACAATATCTCAAGAACGGTTCATGTTAGCGTTATAAAATTTATGTCAATCGTTTCCTAATGAAAAATTACATAAGAAATGTCTATTTGCGTAACTTTATTAGCGGTTTTGATTTTTTGACGATTTTTTCAAAATTACATTCGAAAATTTAGGGGGGTTCTGAACATTCGATTGCGTATAAAAACAATAGGCTTCCAGTGTTTACGGATTGTGATTTTTGTACCAAATTTTGTTCGAATCGGTCCATTCGTTCGTCAGTTATCGTCTCTACAGACAAACACACACACACACACACACACACACACACACACACACACATGACTTCAAAAATCTTTGATTTGCGATCAGGGATGCTTGAAACGGGCTCTCCCGTCGAAAACTCGAATTCGAATTTTCGACCCCGTCACAATACTTTCCTTATACATTATATATATAAGGAAAGTAAAAAATGCATTGAAATAAAAAATTATTGGTTATTTATTTCTATTCATATGTCCTTCATTCATTTAGTCAGACCTGAATTTTCTAATATTCATGCTATAAAAGACGGAAGGCACCCAGTAATTGAAAGCATAATTGGACCTACTTATATTCCAAATGATACCGTAAGTTAGCTATTTGTTTTTGTATTATATATTACACGATACTAATTTGTTGAAATCGGATCATATTTTATGTATCTTTTTACTTTTGCAGTTCTTGTGTGATGATCAGAATTTCATCGTTTTATCTGGATCCAATATGGTAAGAATAAATAGCACATATTTTATTTGTACAATCGAAAGCAATGTGAAATTAAAAACTATTTTTACTTACAAGGCGAACCTCAACTTTTGTTCCGGCTAGTTTCAGCTGGAATTGGGTGGAAACGGTAGGTACCAGCGAGAAACTAATATCCCTGAAATATCTCTTGAATTGACCACAATCATTTGAAACTCCTTTGACATTTTGCTTCCGTCACACCCTTATAGAAAATCCACAATGTGCACTGTGTACTAACATTCTATTTTTGAGATGTTCTTGGTGCAAAACTCCCCTATGTTTCACAGATTTCTACGAAAAGTATCATCATTGCGAAGAATATGTTGAATAATTGTAATTTCATCATACAGTAATTTGTATTCGTAATAAAATATTTGGTTTCCATTACAAAAAAAATCTGATGTGGGCAACACATGACTTTCCTTATATAATGTAATGAATTTACTACATTTACAACAAAAAAATAGGTTTTTTTATAGTAGATACTTATATTTTTTCCAAGATATTGAATTTTCGACAATTAGTCGTCATTTTCATTGATTTAGCGTCATTTTTATTCATTTGGCGAGATTTTCGTTAATTTGGCAACATACCGCCAAATTCGTCGCCAAAATCTCGCCAAGCGTTATGGACGAAGAAATAAGTCATTCTTACAGCAGAGAAATGACTATTGGCGTTCAAATACAAAAGTATTACTCAAAGTATCTTTTTTTATGAATGGAACAAGCTAGATCTACGAGAATGATGTCACTCAATTTATCGCATGATATTACATATGAAAAGTGAACACGTTTCTCAATAGGAAATATTTTTTTTTTATTTTATATGACTTTTTGATAATTTTTTTGAAAAATGTGCAATATCTCGAGAATGGTTCACGTTAGCGTTCCAAAATTTATGTCAATCGCTTTCTAATGAAAAATTACATAATAAATGTCAATATGCGTAACTTTATTAGCGATTTTGATTTTTTCACGATTTTTTTAAAATTTCACGCGAAAATTTAGGAGGGTTCTGAACATTCGATTGCGTATAAAAACAATAGGCTTCCAGTGTTTACGGATTGTGATTTTTGTACCAAATTTCGTTCGAATCGGTCCATTCGTTCGTCAGTTATCGTCTCCACAGACTCACTGACTCACACACACACACACACACACACACACACACACACACACACACACACACACACACACACACACACACACACACACTTTCACACACACACACACACAGACATCACTTCAAAAATGTTTGATTCGTGATCAGGGATGCTTGAAACGTGCTCTCCCGTCGAAAACTCGAATTCGAATTTTCGACCCCGTCACAATACTTTCCTTATACATTATGTATATAAGGAAAGTAATAATGCACAATCATGAATGTAATATTGCGTCATTTTTACATAAACATACCACATGTACGTTTGTTTCTGCTTAATCACACACACTATGTGAATATACATATTATACTTCAAATAAGAGCTACCAAACATGCTAATCCATGTAAACTTTGGAATTTTTTTTCTACGGGTCTCCACGCTCAATTCAAGAGATATTTCAGGGACAGCAGTTTCTCGTTAGTACCTACCGTTTCCACCCAATTCCAGCTGAAACTAGCCGGAACAAAAATTAAGGTTCCTTTGTTAGTCGTACTATGGAATAAAGTATCGGTTTCCCAAAAATTTTAGAATTTCAGATTTCGACAGTTAAACACGTTTTAAGACCTCCTGAACCCATTTCGAACACTTTCGGGAAAATATCCAACTGGGAGTGTGCACCATGGAATTAGAGAGAAGGAGATAATACTCCTATGGATGAAACGCTTGAAAATGCCATAACGCTTTGAGAATTATATCTAGGTGTCGCTAGTGTTAATAAAGTGTCCTTTGTTTCAATTTGACACAATAGAGAGGCATAGTATTGAGTATATGTATTTTTGATAATTTTTAAATTAAGATTTCCCTCATGATCGCTATAATTAATCAGTATTTTTTCACAGTTGTAGGGAGGGGTTCAGAATATAGAGAGATAAAAATAAATTGGAAAGTAAAATAATTTTGGATACGTAGAAATATCCTTTATTGTTTCAGTTCTAATTTGCATTTTGCTACTAATTTATTTCTACAAAATTGACAGTTTAAATAAATATTTTAAGCCTTTCACCATAAATACATACAATGCAGAGGCGCTTATCTTATCGCAGCGCCATCTTAATGATTGTCTCAAATGATTTTGACATGTTCTCAGTATGGAGTTTTAACTCCTTACCTTTACCTCCATGGTGTGTACATTATAACTCACGAACGAATCTATTACCTATATAAAATTCTATGTATAGATGCATTGTGTGAAAAATTACATAGAATTAGATATAATTTTCAGACATTCTCATGATTAGAACTCAAAGTGGAGAATTTTCATAGCATTATTTTTTATGGAAAACAATGATGATTTACGAAACATATAGCATATGGAGGAATTGATAATTTGAACAACTAAAGATGTTAATGGCATAAAGACAAGTGTTAATAACATAGTTAAACAAGATACATTCAGCGACATTACTAAGTTGTCAAATTAAGAAAGGAAACTTTTGAAATTTTTTATAAAACATTTTAAAACTATAACTTGAGTAATAAATATGAATAAGGCAAATTTGTCTTTTTCATTTTGATAATGGTTGTGACAAGTATAACTAAACATTATGGAATATGAATGTAGGAGACATTCGAATGAGTCTAGCAATTCAGATATTTACGTTTTATTTCTGAATAAAATAGCTTATGATAAAGTAAAACTTCGCATTCTATCAAGTAAATTTAATCCAATTTATGAAAGTTATTTTTTTTAATATTTCTATTAAAATTTAAAACTTTCGTGTAGGACAAATGTGTGAAATTAGTTTGAATATTTGACGTCTTAATTGTGAAGTTTTCAATATACACACATATGCGAAGCGTAGTTACTTACTGACACTTAAAGTTCTTTGGGAAAATAAGAAGTAATCGAATTTTCTAGTTAATTACCGATACTTAAATTCTTTGGAAAAATAATAAGCAATAAGAATTTTCAGAGTGTTTTAAAATTTGGGCAGAGAAAATCATTCGACGTATTACTTACGAACTAATAAAGGCGTGTGCAATATGATTTTCTATTAAGGATTATATTGTCAGAGTTTTATCTTCTTGATAGAAAGTGTCCAGTTCTTTTTTTGTTTGGAATCTCAGGCTAACACATACTGTGAGCTTCCGCTAAGAATACAGTCCATGTATTAAACGCTACTCTTAACTAACATCAACATATTAGCTGTATATAATAGATGATTTGAGTTCAAATCAATCGATTTGAAATATAAAATTCAAAATTCTACTCTATTCTTTTTCACATTTCAACAAAATAAGTATTTAAATTGAAAATCGAATATGTTACGATGGCAACCATTTAGTTTAGGTACGAATAATGTGCGTAAGAAAACAAAAATGAATAAAAGGCAGTTGTAACTTAACTTCCAGTGAACTCAAGTTAGCTTTGCACTGAGTATAGAGGATCCTCGATTTGTATTTACGAAAGGCTTTTAATTGAGATGTTTCAGTAGTTTCATGCATTAATAGTTTCATGCATAGTTTAATGCATTATTATAAATATCAGCAGCTTGAGTAACAAAACAACAGCTTGAGTATAAATGCAACAAAATTAAACAGCTTGAGTATAAATACAATTTTCACTTACTTAATTCTTTTTCAGAGTGGCAAAACTACGTATCTCAAGCAAGTTGCAGTTCTTCAAATCATGGCTCAAATTGGATGTTATATTCCCGCAGAATACGCTTCAATCAGAATTGCTGATCAAATTCTGACACGTATGGGAAGCAATAGTGACATTGAAAAAAATTATTCCTCATTTATGTTGCAGGTATAGTCTTTTCTGCCTATTTTATAACAGAATACAATATATACGGTAGAAATTGATGACATTTTTTAAAGAAGTCCCGTAGTCAATCATTATTTCTGTGGAAACTAAAAAGAAAAGATAGGGAACCTAAAGTTACAATTAACATTATTATACTACTACGTTGTGTTTGCAATAACCCTCCAATTATTCAACTTTTATGCGCGAGTTCTGTAAAGGAATTATTAATTAATATATTACTAAATTGATTACTCCATTTAAATTTTAACAATAAAACATTTATTAACAACATAAACACTTAATAATTCATTACACAATTAATTATTAGTTTTGGCGGGGGAACATGTGAGACCACTTAAATTGCCTAAACTTTTCTAGACCTAAAGTTATTTGAGGAACACATACCTTCAAATCGGTCTTGTACTTTGTTAGCCATAATTTTTGGAACATCTACGGAACACTTTACATCTCTAGTCCTCGTGCTATCATACTGTCGCACACGGTACATTCTAGTACCGCTGCACAAGTCATCTCTATGCCATAATGTCGCACAAGTATATCTCAATCTACACACGTCATAATGTCGCCCTGAGTATTAGCACAAGTCTACTAAGTCATAATGTCGAAGTTATCTGTATATGTCTCAACTCCTGTTCTTAAGTCATCCTTAGTATATGCTGTCGTCGTTCTTCTTCGGTCCAGGTTGTGGTTCCCTCTTTCTCGGGGGTGTCATTTCCCCCCTTGCTTTCATTTGTAGCATTGAGAGTGACGCAACAAGCCCTTTTTTCCATTGGTTACTTATTTAACCAATGGAACCATTCCACATCCTCGTATGGGCTCGTTCGGCCCCCTCTGCCTTAACGCTCCTAAATTTATGGTTTTCTGACCTTTAGGTTCACATGCTATAAAATCTGGCGTCATCCAGATTACAAGTATTGTTCGATGTTTCGTACACAATAAATAAACGGCATAAAATTGTCTCACCAAAACACATGTGAGATCTATTTCTGGTCTCACAATTTCATTATTCGTTTATACATCGGCCACCATTGTGAATCATCTAGACGTCACATGACGTTTCCCCGGTGAACCACTGGGGGCGGAACACACTACAACCAACAATACAACATCCATGCCTGCAGGTGGGCCACGAACCCACAACCTGGCAGCGTGCGAGCACAAGGAAACGCTTGGTTTGACGCTCAATCACCGGGTTGGCTTGTAATATTTAATAATGTATTGAAACATAAATAACATTTACTAGTAAAAAAAATCTGATGTGGGAAACACATGACTTTCCTTTATAATGTAATGAATTTACTACTTTTACAGTAAAAAAATAGGTTTTTCTTATAGTAGATACTAATATTCTTTCCAAGACATTGAATTTTCGACAATTAGTCGTCATTTTCATTGATTTAGCGTCATTTTTATCCATTTGGCGAGATTTTCGTTAATTTGGCAACATTTCAAAAAGTCGCCAAGTTAGCGACATTCCGCCAAATTCGTCGCCAAAATCTCGCCAAGCGTTATGCACTAAGAAATAAGTTATTCTTACAGCAGATAAATGACTATTGGCGCTCAAATACAAAAGTATTACTCAGAGTATCTTTTTTCATGAATGGAACGAGCTAGATCCACGAGAATGATGTCACCCAATTTATCGCATGGTATTACATATGAAAAGTGAACATGTTTATCAATAGGAAATATTTTTTTTATTTTATATGACATTTTGATATTTTTTTTTTTTTAAATGTACAATATCTCGAGAACGGTTCGTGTTAGCGTTCTAAAATTTATGTCAATCGTTTTCTAATGAAAAATTACATAAGAAATGTCTATTTGCGTAACTTTATTAGTGGTTTTGATTTTTTGACGATCAAAATTTCATTCGAAAATTTAGGGGGTTTCTGAACATTCGATTGCGTATAAAAACAATAGGCTTCCAGTGTTTACGGGTTGCGATTTTTGTACCAAATTTGGTTCAAATTGTTCCATTCGTTCGTCAATTATCGTCTCCACTGACACACACACACACACACACACACACACACATACACACACACAGACATCACTTCAAAAATGTTTGATTCGTGATCAGGGATGCTTGAAACGTGCTCTCCCGTCGAAAACTCGAATTCGAATTTTCGACCTCGTCACAATAATTTCCTTATACATTATGTATATAAGGAAAGTAATATGATTTATCTAAAATATGACTTTCCTTACAGATTAATAAATTTCAATTTATGGTGTGAAAATAACACAAAAATAAAAACTTTTTTATAACGAGATCTGGCAGAAAGTTAATAGGCACAACTTCAACTGCTGTTAAATTAATACACCAAAATAACTTCATTAGAAGCAGCATACAACACAAAATAATAATATCGACCTGTTTTGAATACAGAAAACAGCCTTCTTTGTCAGGACAAACGAGAAGCGCAACCTTCACTCGTGAGAGAGGAAGATCGGCGATTAATGCATAAACAGCAAACGTGACTGAAGCAAAGAAAGAGTGTTGCCAACGGCGAAAAAAGAAAAATGAAGTAAACAAACCCAGGGAGGAACAAGAGGTGGGTCATAATGTGTCACCTCTTATTTCTTTCCCATCTTCGATTCGACACAGGCCTGTGTATGGAATTTATGTCTGATTGTATATGCAATTTTAACACCTTTTTCGGTTTGGTATGGAATGTTAATTGCTTAAATGATAGAATTGGTTGAATGCATATCTTCGCCTAACAAAATGTTCACGAGAAATTATACAAAAATTCTCAATAGATTTTCTTTCCTCACAAACATCATTTTCCGTGACAAATGTTCAAAAATTAGTATAAAGATAAACCAAAAAGATCAATCATGCTTAAAGCATTGATTATGAAACACTTTCCAACTCCAATGCAATTTTATTTAAACATCTCTAAAATGCAATACATTCCTAAGTAATATTTTAAAACTTATCACAATACTACATTAATTTATTATATTTGAAAACTTAAACTTTCATAGAAAAAAATGAACTTCATTCAAATGACGGCATTGAAATATAAATTGCCTGGTTTAAACATCTCTAAAATGCGATACATTCCTCGGTAATATTTTTAAAATCATCATTATACCACAAAAATTTATTATATTTGAAAACTTCATCGAAAACAACTGACATTATTTCAAATGACGTCATAGAAAAAATAACACGCCTGGCTCTCTCTATAAAAACAGCATTTCATTCATAACATTTTCCCAATCATTTCATTCACCACAGTATTAAAATAATTTATTTTATTTAAAAACTTAAGACCATGGAGCTACAAGTAATTAAACTCTATTCTTAAAACTTCATCGAAAAAAATCGTCCTTCTCTGTGTAAAATGAATGAATATTTCATTCATATCAGCTATGCAGACTCCATGATCTAAATACTTTTGCGTTAAAAAAATACAGCAGTTCTTATACAATTCATTCTACATATTTTGCTGTTTACAATTTACATAAGTGAAAAATAGGCTTTGTTGTAGAAATAATCAAATTTGGATGATCATTTAAACTGAAATATATTGTCATTGCGTTGTTTCAGTATGTTGATGCACAGAATTTAAGCAAAAATAAAGAGGTTTTAGGACGAATACAACACTCAACATGAATTAGAAAGAACTTTAAAAATCACGATTTTGAGACAAGATGGATGCCGTATTATATTTTGAAGTGGGTCACGTGATCTTTTCATATCATGGTCACGTGACCGCTTCATATAAGAGGTGTAATTATTATTTTAATTTTTATTTAAAAAACTGCTGAATATATTTTGCTGAAATTTTTTTTATATATTTTATGGAATAATTTAAATATTACCTAAAATTTTCAAAGCAATTTGTGAATTTTAAATCCGCTTAAAAAATGTTTGAAAAATTAGGTTCCATAGGATTCAATGTATTTCATTTTTTCAACCCGGGTTCAATCCAAAACTAATTGGGTGATATTATTAATTTATATTCCCATAGGTCCTACAGACCGTCTGCACAACATACTAAAATTTCATTTTGATTAAGTCATTTTTACGGCAGTTATCGTGCTAACGGATAGACAGACAGACAGACAGAATGAATAAAGTCATAAACACTTTTCAACTTTGTTGTAAAGTGTTAAATATCTTAAAATAATTAAAATTCGTTAATTTTAAATTTAATAACGGATCTACGCTTGTATTTTGTGCATGTTTCTTATTAATTTTTTAAATGAGTCATTTTGAATGTATTGTTATTATTATTATTGTCATTATATTATTATTATTATTGTCATTATTATTATTATTACTATTATTTTTTATTTTAAAGATGAAAGAAGCCTCCTTTATTCTTCAACACGTAACTGACAAATCATTAATTATTATGGATGAACTTGGAAATGGTAAATATAAATAAATTTACAAATGCATTGAAACTGTATTACGCACTTATTTTTATATTATAATTGAGCCATTTTAGTTTGATATGAAAGGAGTTCACTTTGAAAAGCAATAAAAATTGAAATTCGAATGTTAGGAATCTGACAGCTTTGATTTTTAATTTGCAGATACAAATGCTGAAGAAGGATGCGCAATTGCATATGCGATATGTGAGGAACTGCTCATGAAAAAGGTTCGTTAAATATTAATCTATAGGAGCATATATTTAATATATAGAAACTTAAATTAGTTCCGATTGATGTAAAAAAGAAGTTGAATTCTACATCTTATGTGGCCTTCATAGCCATGGGTACGAACTATGCAGGGCCGCCCATACAAATTGTGGATGCCCCTAAAAGCACTTATCATTGATCCCCTTTAATATTTGATTTTCCTCTTTTTGTGAATTTTTTGTCATTTCTTCCGGACCCCCTCTGGAGGTCGGCCCTTCTACTTGAGTGGTGTCCATCCCTTCTATAAGCTGCCCTCCTGGAGCAACGCTCCCTGTAAACGTTCTTTAATAAGGTATATTCGAGACTTTAGCCGTGCCAGATTATCGGAAGTCAAAATAAAATTGGGTAAACAATGGGAACAATTAATTTAAAACAAAATAATGGACAATAAATGTGATATTTTTTGCTCTAAACGTTACACAGACTGAATTATGGTATATACAGTATGTGGAAAAACATTTAAATTAATTTAAAAATATAAGGTAAATTTTAATAAATAGAAATCTGCGTGTAAAATAAGTTAGTTGACTACAGTAAATGTACCTCAGTACAACCGAACTGTCCGTGAATGCCATTCAAGAGGTGTGCTGGACTATCAGGCGTGCCGAATCATTGGATGCCGCATTAGCGGAACTTAATCTACTAACTAGATTCTTAATATATGTTTCTCCTACTTACTATTTCTATCTATGTTTTATACTTTCGAAGATATTTCGAGTGAAAGTAAAAAAAATCCTTGCTTGGACATACTTTACGGTTTTTCAAAAAAAAGTTTAAAATATAAAAATTATTCTTATATATTCATAATCTGTACGATTTTTCTGACAAGACAACAAAAATTATTTACTTTTTTATCTACTATGTTCGGAGATATAAGCGCCCAAAGTGTTTACATTTATCGTAACGCTCCGATTTCCGCTACAGATATTCCAAGCATAGATGTTATTCACATCAAAAACTAATTTCTTGATCTGCGACATCTGAATAGGACTTACTTTACGTTTTTTTTAAAAAAAAGTTTAAAATATAAAAATTATTCTTATATATTCATAATCTGTACGATTTTTCTGACAAGACAACAAAATTATTTACATTTTTATCTACTATGTTCGGAGATATAAGCGCCCAAAGTGTTTACATTTATCGTAACGCTCCGATTTCCGCTACAGATATTCCAAGCATAGATGTTATTCACATCAAAAACTAATTTTTTGATCTGCGACATCTGAATAGGACATACTTTACGTTTTTTTTAAAAAAAAGTTTAAAATATAAAAATTATTCTTATATATTCATAATCTGTACGATTTTTCTGACAAGACAACAAAATTATTTACATTTTTATCTACTATGTTCGGAGATATAAGCGCCCAAAGTGTTTACATTTATCGTAACGCTCCGATTTCCGCTACAGATATTCCAAGCATAGATGTTATTCACATCAAAAACTAATTTTTTGATCTGCGACATCTGAATAGGACATACTTTACGTTTTTTTTAAAAAAAAGTTTAAAATATAAAAATTATTCTTATATATTCATAATCTGTACGATTTTTCTGACAAGACAACAAAATTATTTACATTTTTATCTACTATGTTCGGAGATATAAGCGCCCAAAGTGTTTACATTTATCGTAACGCTCCGATTTCCGCTACAGATATTCCAAGCATAGATGTTATTCACATCAAAAACTAATTTCTTGATCTGCGACATCTGAATAGGACATACTTTACGTTTTTTTTAAAAAAAAGTTTAAAATATAAAAATTATTCTTATATATTCATAATCTGTACGATTTTTCTGACAAGACAACAAAATTATTTACATTTTTATCTACTATGTTCGGAGATATAAGCGCCCAAAGTGTTTACATTTATCGTAACGCTCCGATTTCCGCTACAGATATTCCAAGCATAAATGTTATTCACATCAAAAACTAATTTTTTGATCTGCGACATCTGAATAGGACATACTTTACGTTTTTTTTAAAAAAAAGTTTAAAATATAAAAATTATTCTTATATATTCATAATCTGTACGATTTTTCTGACAAGACAACAAAATTATTTACATTTATATCTACTATGTTCGGAGATATAAGCGCCCAAAGTGTTTACATTTATCGTAACGCTCCGATTTCCGCTACAGATATTCCAAGCATAGATGTTATTCACATCAAAAACTAATTTTTTGATCTGCGACATCTGAATAGGACATACTTTACGGTTTTTTTAAAAAAAAGTTTAAAATATAAAAATTATTCTTATATATTCATAATCTGTACCATTGTTCTGACAAGACAACAAAATTATTTACATTTTTATCTACTATGTTCGGAGATATAAGCGCCCAAAGTGTTTACATTTATCGTAACGCTCCGATTTCCGCTACAGATATTCCAAGCATAGATGTTATTCACATCAAAAACTAATTTTTTGATCTGCGACATCTGAATAGGACTTACTTTACGTTTTTTTTAAAAAAAAGTTTAAAATATAAAAATTATTCTTATATATTCATAATCTGTACGATTTTTCTGACAAGACAACAAAATTATTTACATTTTTATCTACTATGTTCGGAGATATAAGCGCCCAAAGTGTTTACATTTATCGTAACGCTCCGATTTCCGCTACAGATATTCCAAGCATAGATGTTATTCACATCAAAAACTAATTTTTTGATCTGCGACATCTGAATAGGACATACTTTACGTTTTTTTTAAAAAAAAGTTTAAAATATAAAAATTATTCTTATATATTCATAATCTGTACGATTTTTCTGACAAGACAACAAAATTATTTACATTTTTATCTACTATGTTCGGAGATATAAGCGCCCAAAGTGTTTACATTTATCGTAACGCTCCGATTTCCGCTACAGATATTCCAAGCATAGATGTTATTCACATCAAAAACTAATTTTTTGATCTGCGACATCTGAATAGGACATACTTTACGGTTTTTTTAAAAAAAAGTTTAAAATATAAAAATTATTCTTATATATTCATAATCTGTACCATTGTTCTGACAAGACAACAAAATTATTTACATTTTTATCTACTATGTTCGGAGATATAAGCGCCCAAAGTGTTTACATTTATCGTAACGCTCCGATTTCCGCTACAGATATTCCAAGCATAGATGTTATTCACATCAAAAACTAATTTTTTGATCTGCGACATCTGAATAGGACATACTTTACGGTTTTTTAAAAAAAAAGTTTAAAATATAAAAATTATTCTTATATATTCATAATCTGTACGATTTTTCTGACAAGACAACAAAATTATTTACATTTTTATCTACTATGTTCGGAGATATAAGCGCCCAAAGTGTTTACATTTATCGTAACGCTCCGATTTCCGCTACAGATATTCCAAGCATAGATGTTATTCACATCAAAAACTAATTTTTTGATCTGCGACATCTGAATAGGACATACTTTACGGTTTTTTTAAAAAAAAAGTTTAAAATATAAAAATTATTCTTATATATTCATAATCTGTACCATTGTTCTGACAAGACAACAAAATTATTTACATTTTTATCTACTATGTTCGGAGATATAAGCGCCCAAAGTGTTTACATTTATCGTAACGCTCCGATTTCCGCTACAGATATTCCAAGCATAGATGTTATTCACATCAAAAACTAATTTTTTGATCTGCGACATCTGAATAGGACATACTTTACGGTTTTTTTAAAAAAAAAGTTTAAAATATAAAAATTATTCTTATATATTCATAATCTGTACCATTGTTCTGACAAGACAACAAAATTATTTACATTTTTATCTACTATGTTCGGAGATATAAGCGCCCAAAGTGTTTACATTTATCATAACGCTCCGATTTCCGCTACAGATATTCCAAGCATAGATGTTATTCACATCAAAAACTAATTTTTTGATCTGCGACATCTGAATAGGACATACTTTACGGTTTTTTTAAAAAAAAAGTTTAAAATATAAAAATTATTCTTATATATTCATAATCTGTACGATTTTTCTGACAAGTCAACAAAATTATTTACATTTTTATCTACTATGTTCGGAGATATAAGCGCCCAAAGTGTTTACATTTATCGTAACGCTCCGATTTCCGCTACAGATATTCCAAGCATAGATGTTATTCACATCAAAAACTAATTTTTTGATCAGCGACATCTGAATAGGACATACTTTACGGTTTTTTTAAAAAAAAAGTTTAAAATATAAAAATTATTCTTATATATTCATAATCTGTACGATTTTTCTGACAAGACAACAAAATTATTTACATTTTTAACTACTATGTTCGGAGATATAAGCGCCCAAAGTGTTTACATTTATCGTAACGCTCCGATTTCCGCTACAGATATTCCAAGCATAGATGTTATTCACATCAAAAACTAATTTTTTGTTCTGCGACATCTGAATAGGACATACTTTACGGTTTTTTAAAAAAAAAGTTTAAAATATAAAAATTATTCTTATATATTCATAATCTGTACGATTTTTCTGACAAGACAACAAAATTATTTACATTTTTATCTACTATGTTCGAAGATATAAGCGCCCAAAGTGTTTACATTTATCGTAACGCTCCGATTTCCGCTACAGATATTCCAAGCATAGATGTTATTCACATCAAAAACTAATTTTTTGATCTGCGACATCTGAATAGGACATACTTTACGGTTTTTTTAAAAAAAAAGTTTAAAATATAAAAATTATTCTTATATATTCATAATCTGTACGATTTTTCTGACAAGACAACAAAATTATTTACATTTTTATCTACTATGTTCGAAGATATAAGCGCCCAAAGTGTTTACATTTATCGTAACGCTCCGATTTCCGCTACAGATATTCCAAGCATAGATGTTATTCACATCAAAAACTAATTTTTTGATCTGCGACATCTGAATAGGACATACTTTACGGTTTTTTTAAAAAAAAAGTTTAAAATATAAAAATTATTCTTATATATTCATAATCTGTACGATTTTTCTGACAAGACAACAAAATTATTTACATTTTTATCTACTATGTTCGAAGATATAAGCGCCCAAAGTGTTTACATTTATCGTAACGCTCCGATTTCCGCTACAGATATTCCAAGCATAGATGTTATTCACATCAAAAACTAATTTTTTGATCTGCGACATCTGAATAGGACATACTTTACGGTTTTTTTAAAAAAAAAGTTTAAAATATAAAAATTATTCTTATATATTCATAATCTGTACGATTTTTCTGGCAAGACAACAAAATTATTTACATTTTTATCTACTATGTTCGGAGATATAAGCGCCCAAAGTGTTTACATTTATCGTAACGCTCTCCGATTTCCGCTACAGATATTCCAAGCATAGATGTTATTCACATCAAAAATTAATTTTTTGATCTGCGACATCTGGGCTATACGGTAGTATGTGCTTACCACATGCGCCGACAGCACGTTCGCCCGGTGGAGTAAAGGCAAATGTTATATCCAAATGTTTCATTGTCGATAACTTCGTCGTTTATGGTCCTATTCTGACGAAATGAACTGCATTATTTTAATCTATCGAAACTGTATAAAACAAATTAAAAACATCTATTGAAATATTGTACTATCTTCACATACGACGCACATCAACCTTTTCCCCTTTGACATAGGCGGAAGGAGTAATTTTTCATCAATCTATAACGAGTAACAGAGTTACTCATTGTTTTATCTTTTTTGTTTTCACTTCAAAATTCAGTATCGTATGAAACCACCTCAAACTCGGTTTGCTACGCGGGTATATAACTTACGATAGACACCAAAATTTACGATTTTGCACGAAAATGCCTCTCATGGGCGATTTATTTAACCAACTTTATTATTCATTGTTGTAAAACAATACGAAACTTAATCCCTGTTGTACATTGTACAGCGATGCATTTTCAGATCCGTGTTTACTGTGTTTGGGTATTTTTACTTTCCTTATATACATAATGTATAAGGAAAGTATTGTGACGGGGTCGAAAATTCGAATTCGAGTTTTCGACGGGAGAGCACGTTTCAAGCATCCCTGATCACGAATCAAACATTTTTGAAGTGATGTCTGTGTGTGTGTGAAAGTATATGTGTGTGTGTGTGTGTGTGTGTGTGTGTGTCAGTGGGTCTGTGGAGACGATAACTGACGAACGAATGGACCGATTTGAACCAAATTTGGTACAAAAATCACAATCCGTAAACACTGGAAGCCTATTGTTTTTATACGCAATCGAATGTTCAGAACCCCCCTAAATTTTCGAATGAAATTTTGAAAAAATCGTCAAAAAACAAAACCACTTATAAAGTTACGCAAATAGACATTTCTTATGTAATTTTTCATTAGAAAACGATTGATATAAATTTTAGAACGCTAACACGAGCCGTTTTTGAGATATTGTACATTTTCCAAAAAAAAATATCAAAAAGTCATATAAAATAATAAAAAAAATTTCCTATTGATAAACATGTTCACTTTTCATATGTAATACCATGCGATAAATTGGGTGACATCATTCTCGTGGATCTAGCTTGTTTCATTCATGAAAAAAGATACTCTGAGTAACACTTTTGTATTTGGACGCCAATAGTCATTTATCTGCTGTAAGAATAACTTATTTCTTAGTGCATAACGCTTGGCGAGATTTTGGCGACGAATTTGGCGGAATGTCGCCAATTTGGCGACTTTTTGAAATGTTGCCAAATTAACGAAAATCTCGCCAAATGGATAAAAATGACGCTAAATCAATGAAAATGACGACTAATTGTCGAAAATTCAATGTCTTGGAAAGAATATTAGTATCTACTATAAGAAAAACCTATTTTTTTACTGTAAAAGTAGTAAATTCATTACATTATATAAGGAAAGTCATGTGTTGCCCACATCAGATTTTTATATATCTATTAATTACGCACATACATATAGTGCCGTATAATTGAAAATATTCGCAGCCCCCCCTACTACCTCCTATTTTATGTTATTGACCTTTTTCAAAAACTTTATGCTATCCGTTCCCCTGGGTCTCTATGCAAAGTATTCTTTTCCCACCCTTCTTCCAATCAGAGGTCCTGCATATATACATACTAACATGGTGGAACCCTTCAAAGAGGAATCCAAGTGCTAGCTCTTTGGGTGGATCGTGATTTTATTGTGATCATAAATAACTTATGACAACGTGTTTTTATTGTGTAGATAAATAACTTATGACCAGTGGTGTATTCTGATCATTGGGACGGATTCTTATAAAATGAACTAAAATGTAGATTTACAATCACATTTGGAAGAGATTTGCATGAAAATGTTTGGTTTTAAAGACTTACTCCATCTTTGATCTTCCCATAAATATGTTTCTGACAAATGATTTTTGCTGTACACTACCCTCCCTCCGGGAAAAAATTTTGAGTATGCAGTGTAAGGTGCTGAAGGGTATGGATTCTGCTGACAGCCTCCTTATCAGGCAAGGAGCTATACAATTTTCTCTTGAGAGGCTATATATATTTTGAACTCCATGCAATTTTATAAAATTTGTCTGTAATGTTTATATTTTTCTGTGTATTTTTACATTATGAGTATTTATGGGTCAATGACTTTTGCACATGAGGTTTGCTACATTGGAAATAAACTATTTTATCTAACTCATTTACATTTTATCTTATTCGTGCATTTTATATTTCATTTAACTTTTGCATTTAATAATTTATTTAAAATATTTTCTTGTGCTTCAGGCTTTTATATTTTATTTAATTCTTGTATTGTATAATTTATCCGAAATATTTTTATGTATTTCAGGCTTTTACTATATGCTCGACCCACTTTGAGCAGCTGACGGAATTGACTGCTTCTTATCCGAATGTTGAGAAGTATGATTTTAAGTTTTCGAATTATAGCGCATGTATATCTTATTATTACATTCAGAAATATATTTTAAGAATAACGTATTTAAATTTGCCATTACTTTACACTTAGAAACGTGATTGCAAATATATGTTAAAATCTAAATATAAAATCTAAAAATCTGATGTGGGCAGCACATGACTTTCCCTGCAGACTTATATCCACGTTCTCTTTATTTTAATTAAATTTATTTCACTTTTAATACAATTTTCTTACTCATTCGGTAACCGGACTTATTTTCAAAGGTGGCGTAAAGAAAATACGAAAACCTAAAATATCTCGAGAACGGCTAGTCCTAGTGTAATGGGGTTGGTCTTATTCTTTTCGTCGTTAAAAATTACGTATTAGGCAAGCATTTAATAGATATATTTGAGCATACGTAGTTCTTTAGATTAGATTTTGGCGATTTTTGCGGGCCATTTTGCAAAAAAAGGCAGGTTATTTTTTTCCGAAATCTAATCAACATCAGGGTAACCCACAAAAGACTTATCTACCGAATTTTGTGAAATTCAGTCCATTAGTTTTTCAGCTAGAGTGGATACAGTCTTTTGCGAGCAAAAATTGGCTAGTTCTTTTATCCCAAATCGTACCCAAAACTAATCAGCACCAGATTCGCCCACAAGTGACTCATCTACCAAATTTTGTGAAATTCGGTCCATTAGTTTTTTAGTTAAAGTGGATACAAACTTTTGCGGGCCATTTCGCAAAAAAAGGCGTGTTCTTTTATCCCGAATCGTACCCAAAACTAATCAGCACCAGACTCGCCCAGAAGTGACTTACCTACCAAATTTTGTGAAATTCGGTCCATTAGTTTTTTAGTTAGAGTGGATACAAAATCTGCACAGTCAGATACACAGACACACACACAGACGTCACGCTAAAAATGGTTTTTTCGTATTCTAGAGGTCTTGAAACGTGTAGATCCGTCGAAAACTCGAGTTGCGATTTTCGACATGATTCCAATACTTTCCCTATACATTACCATGTATTGCAGGGAAAGTAAAAATAGTTAAAATCTAAAACTTTTAAATGTTTGAATATTATCTCCACCCTATTTATTGTCCCTATATAAAGGCGTATGTTGACGCTCTGAAAATATCATTCACTTTAAAAAAAAAGAATACAAAAGAGCTATTTTATAACACATAATTATTATCTTTTAATGTGCTGTCTATATTTCAGAAATCCTTTATTAAGGGCCTCGTTCTGCAAAACGCCCTAAGAAAAGGCCTCTTGTTTTTTACCAATTATAACAAACGCAATAAATTTCATTTAAGTAACTTATTATTTTGTGCGAGAGTTATCATATGTGAAGAAAATCGTAATTTCACAAATAGACATGTCATGGTTGAAAAAATGGTGAATTCTTACTGAAGGATTTTCAAAACGTGTAAATCCATCAAAATACGAAAGTCAGTTTTTACCTTCTTACTATTTCTAAACAGATAGAATTTCAAATTTATGTAAAAACAACTCTGAATATCACTTCTCATGGAAAACAAAATTTAAATATATTTTTCTAATTTGGATCAACCTTGGTGTATTACAATATTTTATAATGTCTTAGCATTATTCTTAAGCTTTGATCTTTTTTGAGTTCATTAGCCATTAATAATTGTGACTTAATGAAATTGGAAATTATTAAAACTTGCAATTTTTTATTTTTACTGGTATTAACATTTATTTGAGACTAGCAGCATACCCGTTCTTCGTACGGAGTATATAATATAAAGAAACTTGAAATTCATAATCATGCTCAAATTCTTATAGTATACTAAATGACATGTTTAATCAAAATATTCTGTTAAAATATTTAATATAATGCTCCTAAAAAGAAGTTTAAGAATCTCTGTTCTCGCTATATAAAATTATCTTCATGGACATATCTGAAGAATAAAACATCTTGGACCCCTTATGTAAGCAAATATAAAAAAAATATGGAATTGAATCAATATATGCAAAATAAAAGCGTTAAAATTGTATGGGACCCGTACTAATTATATACGCGAATATTAGAAAATATAACCTGTATTAGTAGATTACATGTATAAATTGAAAATACCAATAAACCCGTAATCTTTTAATCTGAAGACAGTCATTTATTCCAATATATGTCAAAATTAAAGTACTAAAATTATATGGGAAGATATACACGTACTACTTATAATGTCCGATTATTAGTAGAAGATTACCCGTTTTGCAATATGAGTCTCAAATGTTTTTTGGTAAAATACAACAGACGACGTAATAAATTGAATATATAATTAATCCCCTTAATCTTCATACCAGAAGACTGTACTTGATTCCAATATATATGCCAATATATGTCAAAATATATGCCAATATACCTGTACTACTTATATTCCCGTAGGTTAGAAGATATACCCGTGCATTCCTAGAAAATTACTCGTACAACGTACAATATGCGTGTGTCAGCAATTTTTGCCGCAATAAAACAATGGCGTAATAACTTAAAAATATCAATAATCCCTGAATCAATACTTCCGGAAAATATCAATAATAATAATGTTTAAACCTGAAGAGTATAATTGATATTATCCAGTCCAAAATGAAATGGCAATGAAATTTATTTTATATACATATCTTCATTATTCAAATCGGAAAGGATTTAATAAAAATCGTCTGCCGCATAAACACATTGGATTTAAATCCGTTGCTAAGCGACATGATATCATTTGCTTCAAATAAATTGGTAGAAAAAATATCGTCTAAATAGTTATATTTCTATGGAACATTTGGCGACAGTTTCGTCAAATTAGCGACATTTTAAAAAATCGCCAAATTTATCGCCAAGTGGGACTGTAGAACTGACAGTTCCACTTTGCGACAAATTGACGAAATATCATCACAATACTATCCCCTAACAAAAAACAATTAATATCATTTATGTAGCGCAATTTTATCAATTTCAAGATATTTTTATAGATTTGAAAACATTTTTATCAATTTGGTGACATTTTAAAAATTCGCTAAATGTATTACTAAGTAGGATGGTTGGTCTGACAGTTAAATGCTAACCAAACATCATTTCAGTACTCTCTTCTAACAAAACAAAAAAAAAATTTCATTGATATGTAGAAGACCCAAGCCACACGACCAACCCGAAGGTTTATGGCAGCTGTTTGTGTTGTTGTTGTTGAGACCCAGACCGTCCGACCTACCAGAAAGGTGTAAGGTAACTGTATGGACGGCCGGGAAGTGCCACCCAATTTAGACCGGAACCCAGTGGGGGAGGCATCCACAGGGACCGTACCCTCCTTCCCCTACCACCAACCTCTCGGAAGGACTTACGGACCCACATGTTTAACGTGATCGTACTCCGCATGAACACGGCGGCATTTGTGGCAGCGTGCAAATCTAGCGCGCAAACCACGGGGATACCGCACCCGAGATGGCCAACAGCACGCGGCGTTCCGAGGTGGTCACCCACCAAGTACTAACCGCGCCCGATGCTGCTTCACTTCGGTGATCTAACGAGAACCGGTGTTTTCAGCACGGTACGGCCGTTGGCCCCGCAGCTGTTTGTGTGTCGTTTATATCAATTTGGCGACATTTCCGTCAATTTGGCAAAGATTAAGAAAAGTTGTCAAATTAGCGATATCCCTCCAAATTCGTAGCTTTGAATTTGCAGATCTGAATGAAACATTCTTATCCCGTTTCAATATACTAAATGAAAACACTACAATTGTATTAGAAGATATACCCGCTCTACTCTTTTTCTGTTTCAACAATCGGCTATATGAATTTATTGGCTAAACACAATATATGAGTTTAGTAGCTAAATACGATATAAGCTTGAAAACTCTTTGCCAAAATAAATGAAATTGATGTACGCAGTCAGCAATTAATATAATTAAAAGAAAAATCAAACCGTCCATTCATAAGATATACTTTTATATCCATTTATCCATTTATTTATTATTTAAATCGAAAAAAAATAATAAAAACATTAACAAACACATTTAATTTAATTGCGATGCCGAGCAACATAATATATCCTCCTAAAATGTTAAAATTTATTAACCACTAACAGCACACCCGTTATTCGTACGGAGTGTATAATTTAAAGAAACTTAAAGTTCGCAATCATGTGCAAATTCTGTTAAAATATTAAATTTATTGCTCCTAAAGAGAAGTTTAAGAATATATGTTCTCACTATGCAAAATTATCTTCACGATCAGATCTGAAGAATAAAACATCCTGCCCCCTTTTGTAAGCAAATTTACAGAAGAAAAAATAGGAATTGAATGAATATATGCAACCCCGTACTAATTATATTGTCGCAGATCAGAAAATATGCCAATGTGTTAGTAGAAGATTACCCGTATTACAATATGCGTCTCAAAAATATTTGCCAAAATAAAAGAGATGACGTAATAAATTGAAAACATCAATAATATCCGTACTCTTTATACCAGAAGGTTGTAATTGATTCCAATATATGCCAATATATATCAAAACATATGTCAATATACCTGTACTACTTATATTCTCGTAGATTAAAAGATATACACGTGTATTTGTAGAAGATTCGTACAACATGCAATATATGAGTTTAAACAATTTTTGTCATAATAAAATAATTGCAAAATAACTTGAAAATATCAATAATCCTTGAATCAATAATCCCCGAAAATATAAATAATAATAATTTTTAAACCTGAAGACCGTAATTGATATTATCCAGTCAAAAATGCTATAAGAAAAATCAAATCGTTCTTTTCTAAAATATATTTTTATATCCATTTATTTATTATTCAAATCGAAAAAATAATTATTAAAATTAGCAGACAGATTTAATTTAATTGCGTTTCTGAGTAACATGATATAAGATAGAATCTTATAACATGTTAAATATGTCATGTCTTATAACATAAACTGCGAAATTAAATAACGATTTTGATTTCTCTATACTTCTCATTGTTCCGTAAAAGCTTGTTTTAAATAAACCATGAACCATGGAGATAGATTTCCCCTTTAAATCATGTTTCAAACAATTCATGTTTTCAGAAAGTGACTAATTAACGCAAAAAATCTCCCATCAAACTCAGAGATTAAATTTTAATTCCCTTTCAAACGATTTTCAAGCTTTTCGTTTGGATAAACCACGGAGTTAGGGAGTAGAACTCCTAGGAAAAAGTTCCGTTTTTCATTAATATCTCGACAACCCCAGGTCTTAGAAACTCGAAACTTGGACAAAATTTATGGGGGGATATTTCAAGGCTATTCACCAAATTTCATTAAATTCGGTTCAGCCGTTTTTCCGTTATGATGAGACAAACGAAAATTTCGTTTTTTACTAATATCTCGAGAACCACTGGTCGTAGAAACTCAAAACACTGATATAATTTTAAGTGGGGCTATTTCTGAGCTACCCACAAAATTTCATCAAATTCGGTTCAGCCGTTCTCTCGTGATGGTGTGACAAACAGACAGACAGACAGACAGACAGACAGACAGATTTTCATTTTTATTTATATAGATTGTTGACTTTCATCAAGAGAAAAACTGGCTCCACGCTATGGATGGCGGTATAGGAAACATGGTTTTTGTCTCTTTGAGCTTATCTCTCGACTAGTAATCACAGTAATTGGTTTTGGTGTATAACCGTGTTCTAGAATCTTGCCACTACTGTAAAGCATTCATGGATATTGAGAGTAATACATAGTTGTCACATTTGACTTGCGTGTGCTGAGTGTACATCACTTTTATGTCTAGCGACCATTTCAGAGTTGATTATCAGTTAAATGAAAGTGATGGCTGTGTCTGCAATTTTGTTGTAAGCATTCACGAATATTGAAAGTGATGTATATATGTCACATTTGTCTTACGTGTGCTGCATTTTTATTTCTAGCTACCATTTAAGAGTTGATTATCAGTTGAATGAAAGTGATGGATGCGTTTGCAATTTTGTTGTAAGCATTCATGAATATTGAGAGTGATGTACATGTGTCACATTTGTCTTGCGTGTGCTGCACTTTTATTTCTAGCTACCATTTAAGAGTTGATTATCAGTTGATTGAAAGTGATGGTTGTGTCTGCAATTTTATTGTAAGCATTCATGAATATTGAGAGTAATGTATATGTGTCACATTTGTCTTGCGTTTTCTGAGCGTACTACACTTTTATTTCTAGCTACCATTTCAGAGTTGATTATCAGTTGAATGAAAGTGATGCCTGCGTCTGCAATTTTACTCATAAATTCACCCCAGGGGCCTGTAAGGACAAATATTATGGTAATTCGTTTGATTTATTTTTTAAATCAATTCTGAAAATGAGTTATAATTTGTTAAAAATACCTATCATATAGTCAACATACAACAACTAAAAGTGTCAAAATTCGTCAACGCAGTCAATATCAAAAGTTTAATGACAGACGCAAAATTGTGTTCGTAAAAGAAGTGTAACAACCACAACTAAAAACAGTTATGTGTTTTATTGTATGAAGCATTTAGTTTGTATTCAGCTTAAAAAAGGGCAAAGATTCAATGAATGTAATATGTAATACCAAAAACTCTGAAATGTAACGTGTCAAAAGTATAGACACAATTTCCATTATATGTATTAGGAAAAAATGTTTTTCAATACATTTCTAATGCTTAACAATATTTCTATCATAGACAAACTTTTCCATCGAAGAAATCAAGTTTTGCATATTAGGACTGATTTTATACCATGCTTGCTTTCTATATGGAGTATATTTTAAATTTTTTATCGGGAAATACTGCTTTCCATTTGAGTACAATGTGCGGCTCAAAATTCCCTATAAATTTTTAATTAGGTTTAGATCTGGGCTTAGCGCTGTTCAGTCTAAAACCGATATATTTTGTCGTCGGAACCACATTTTTGTTGAGTTTGATGTATGGATGGATGCACAATTTAAAAAAAAAAATCCAATTTGAACCCCCAAGTCACCAAATGGAATTAAATTATTCTTAAGAGTCTTTTAGTACCATTCGGACTTCATTTTTCAATTTAAAAATGCTAGCGAGGTTTGGTCATTAAATCCAAATCCACCCCACACCATGACGGATCCACCCCTTTGTTGTTTGTTAAAAAAAATTCCAATCCCTCCTTAATTCAAGTCAATATGATGTACAATCATCAGGACTACCCATATTCTACTTTTTTCATATCTAAATACTACAGATAACCATTTATTTCTGTAGGTCTTATGCTTCCGTCCCCACTTTAATCTCCGCATTTTGTGTTAAGATTTTAAAGCCATTTTCTTGTAAACCAGTGTGCTTGCTGCCTTCTTTTTTTTATTGCCCAGGCCGTTCAGCTCACCCAAAGGGTGTAGAGCAGTTACAACAGACGGTCGGGGAAAACATAGAAATAGCAATTAAACGGAACAACACAGAATAAACAAACAGAATAACACAGAAACAATAATAAAACACAATAACAATAAAGACTAAATTGTACACATCGTCTAGTCGAACTGAGAAAACACTCCTCGCGAACAATACGTCCAACACATTTGGTAATCTAGTTTATGATAATAAAATTTAAAATAAATGAAACAATTAATTAATAAATTTTGAAAACTAAGACTTATTAAGCCAAGAAATATTGAAACATAATAGAAAAGAAACAATAAATAAAAAAAAAATCCCCCAAAGATTAACTAAGACTCTCAGATATTCGACCAGCGATAGTTATAAACTGCTTAATCCTATAGACATAGAGTTAACATTTCCAATGAAGCTAGAAAACTAAGCACCCCTATGTTAATCATTGGGCTTGGACAAATGGTATTTAATTGTATGCATGCATTGAAAAACGTAGTGATCAACATTACCAATTTGAAGACAAGAACAATACGGAGAACTATTAATCTTACGCTTATGTAAATACTTCATAAATGGACCATGATCCGTAATAAAATAAATAAGAAATTTATTATATAAGTTGATCAGTATTATATTGTATAAGTTGATCAATATTAACTTTCGGTAAATAATCTTTAACCCTAAACGGGAGTAACCTTCTGTAATCCGTCAATGAATAGTTTTTGTTTTAATTAAGAATCCACTTTCTGCTTGAATTTATCTTGAAAACATATTCTGAAAAGGTGCCATCTGTAAAATCCGCCTGTCATCGCGTGTAAAAGCAACACGTGGCCTTTCAAAGCAACTTTTGGGCATCTAGTCATTGCCACCGATTAATATTATATAGATATTACGTTCAGGTTTATTTAATAGCGTTGAAATTTTCTTTACGATCATTCCATCTGACTCCAGTCTCTGAATTCTAGAAACCTACTCGTTCGTCAATTGCGGAGCCTTCGGCATTACATTTAAATGAAGTTATACCCAGGAGACAGTTTGTGTTCATTTACTAACGATATTTCATTTGGTTTCTGATAATTTGCACATATTTGGGAATTCTATATTTTTGATATATGCTAATGTACAAATTTAGTCATAAACAGCACTATTTTCTTTATTTTAGTAATTACTTTTATTTATATACCATCTGATATCCTTTTTCATAATATATGTATATTTTAAAAGAATACTTCTGCATTTTCCGTGCTCCAGATATTAATTCCTTTAGTGTCTAAACTTTTGGCATTGACTGTAGTTTTAAGTGTAATCGTTCAATTAACTCATTTTTGTTTCAATGACTGAGTTGCTGTTTACTTAGAACAAAGAAGAATATTTCATGCTATTAGTCTGTCATAAATGTTTCATGTTCATTTTTATTTATGCTACTTAAGTCCTTACTAAGAGCCAAATGCTAAAAAGAAAAGTACTCACCTTCCTGAAATTTAATTATTATACAGTTTATTAATTGAAATGGTACCTTAAGGCATGGTCTGTTGCTGTTGTTGAGACCCAGACCGTCCGACCTACCAGAAAGGTGTAATGGTGTTATTACACAGGGCAATTTTTATTGCCGAACTTCGGCAATTCCGCCCGTCAATCATACTTTAGGCCCCTCCTCTTTAACAGCCTCCCTCCCCTTCTCTCTAATGCCGCCGATTTCATTTCAGAAAGCATTCTTTGGTGTGTTTTTCGTATAATTTGAATCTTTTATATCCCAAAGGTGTCTGTAATTTGTGAAAAGTTCAATTATTATTTTTCCATCTCCAGACTTCAGCAATTTCTCCCCACAATGATACTTTAGGCCCCGCTTTTCTACACGCCCCTTCTCTCTAATGCCGCCGAGTTTATTCCAAGAAGCATTATTTAGTGGGGTTTTTTTTTTCGTATAATTTGGATCTTTTACATCCCACAGGTGTCTGTAATTTCTTAAAAGTTCTATTATTATTTTTAAATTTCCAGACTTCAGCAATTCAGTCCGGCAATGATACTTTAAGACCCTCTTTCCTAACAGGTCCTATCTAATCCCGCCGATTCCGGGAAGCATTGTTTAGTGTGTGTTTTCGTATAATTTGGATCTTTTATACCCCACAGGTATCTGTAATTCGGTAGAAGTTCTATTATTTTTTCCATCTCCAGATGTAACGTAATTGAGCTGCTTCGATGTGCTTGCATTACAGTCGCCATCGTCATCTTGAATGCAAATGAGGACAGGAAAGGTGGAGCAGAGTGACGTCCAATTTTATCGTCCTCTGATTGGTTCGCCGCTTAGAAATTGAGCAATTTTTATTGTCGAGTATGAACGAATTGCGGCAATTCGGAGGCAAGATTTCTTCCCATTGAAATGTATGGTGTTGCTGAAAAATTGCTGGAAAGAATTGCTCCGTGTAATAACACCATAAGGTGTTTGGACGGCCGGGAAGCGCCACCCAATTTAGACCGGAACCCAGTGGGGGATGCATCTACAGGGACCGTATCCTCCTTCCCCTACCAACAACCTCCTGGAAGGATTTACGGACCCACATGTTTAGAATGATCGTACTCCGCGTGAACACGGCGGCAGTTTTGGCAGCGGAGGGAATCGAATCCGGGCCTACCGAGTGCAATTCCCGCTCGCTAACCACTGGGCTACCGCGCCCTAAGGCAAGGTCTGTGGAATATCTTATATATAATATCTTACATAATCTCTTATATAATATCTTATGAATAATATCTTATATATAATTAATATTTCATATAATCTCTTATATATAATATTTATATATAAAATTTTATATACAATATCTTATATAATATCTTATATCTTAGAATATCTTGTATAGTCACGGTGAATATTCTATAAACCCTGACTTTAAGGTACCATCTGTATTATTCGTTTACAAAAATCACCATACTTTGAAAAATTATCAACACATTTGAGTTTTATATTATTTTTATAATACAGAACAATTTTGGAAACTCTTTTGTATTGATGATGATAATAAAAATCTGATGTGGGTAACACATGACTTTCCCTGCAGACTTATATACACATTCTCTTTATTATAATTAAATTTAATTTCCTATTATTCAAGTTTCGTTTTCATTTGGTAACTGTATTCATTTTCAAAGGTGGTGTTGATAAAAAACGAAAACACGAAAATATCTCGAGAACGGCTAGTCCTAGTGCAATGGGATTGGTCTTATTATTTTCTTCGTTAAAAATTACGTATAAAACAAGGATTTAATGGATACATTTCAGCATACGTAGTTTTGCATTTTAGATTTTGTCGACTTTTGCGGGCCATTTTGTAAAAAGAGGCAGGTTAATTTTTTCCGATTCATACCAAAATCTAATCAGCACCAAGGTGACCTACAAGCGACTTATCTACCAAATTTTGTGAAATTCGGTCCAATAAATTTTCAGCTAGAGTGGATACAAACTTTTGCGGACCTTTTCGCAAAAAAAAGCGGGTTCTTTTATCCCGAATCGTACCCAAAACGTTGAGGATATGGGTATATTGTAGTAATTTAACATACTTATTCTAAATAATTAAAATTTACTGATTCCCAAATTTACTGATCAACTTGCCAATCTATACGCTTTCGGGCCCGAAAGCGCTTTGACCGTGTCATTTTTGTACGTCGAGGAAAAGAGATTTTATTAAAGGACTTTAAAACCTATTTTTGGTTGTATTTGATTTTAAAGTTTAATTAAGTTGATGTGTATCCATTTTATTTATTAAAAGTATAAAATAAAATAAAAGTAAAAACTATTTATTTAAAACTATATTTGTTCATTTTTAGTAGAATTTGCATCTCAAAATTGCAGTCAGATAAGCAGGACCTTTTGGAAAATAACACATCTGAATATATCCATATAAAAAATCAATTTCATGAGGCAATGACCTTCTTAACCGTGCAGCATCCCTGCATCCATTCATCGTACATCATTTAGTAAAACACTAAATTTCGTACAAATGAAGAAAGGGTGATCACATGATATGTAGAATGGGACCTTGTTTGTTCATTGAAGTAACGCTAAAAGTAGCGTCCAAACTCGATACAAAGTGATTTATTGTATCGCGTTACTCGCTACACTACTTATTTTTAAAAGTAGCGCGTTACACTAAAAACTAGGCGAAAAAGTAGTGACTACTGCAGCTTCGCTACTTGAAGCACGCTACTTCCGATTACTGAGGAAAGCCAAGCATTTATGACCCGTCTCCATCTGAAAAGCCGTAGCAACAAGCAATTTTCCAAAGCTGCAAGTCTTAGGAAATTAGGAGTTTTATCAAGAAAATTTCTGCAATCCTTATCCTTAATTTGTTCTAACATAGTTGATTTATAGTTTATTCCATCATATTTTTAATTATTCTCACAATAGATGAATAAGGTATTAATGGTATAATTAAGATATTAATGCAAATGTTAGACTGACGAAATTGAACACACTTACCTCTATTTCGAATTTACACATATTCAGACTAAGTATTGCAAAAGGTATATAGCAAAATACATACAGTATATAAGAATATTTATTTCTTAAACTTCGTTTTTAATTATTCTCACAATAGATGTGAATAAGGTATTAATGATATAATTAAGGTATTAATGTAAATGTTAGACTGACGAAATTGAACACACCTCTATTTCGAATTTACACATATTCAGACTAAGTACTGCAAAAGGTATATAGCAAAATACATACAGTATATAACAATATTTATTTCTTAAATTTCGTTTTTAATTATTCTCACAATAGATGTGAATAAGGTATTAATGATATAATTAAGGTATTAATGTAAATGTTAGACTGACGAAATTGAACACACTTACCTCTATTTCGAATTTACACATATTCAGACTAAGTATTGCAAAAGGTATATAGTAAAATACATACAGTATATAACAATATTTATTTCTTAAATTTCGTTTTTAATTATTCTCACAATAGATGAATAAGGTATTAATGATAAAATTAAGGTATTAATGTAAATGTTAGACTGACGAAATTGAGCACACTTACCTCTATTTCGAATTTACACATATTCAGACTAAGTACTGCAAAAGGTATATAGCAAAATACATATAGTATATAACAATATTTATTTCTTAAATTTCGTTTTTAATTATTCTCGCAATAGATGAATAATGTATTAATGGTATAATTAAGGTATTAATGTAAATGTTAGACTGACGAAATTGAGCACACTTGCCTCTATTTCGAATTTGCACATATTCAGACTAAGCGGTCGCTTAAGGTTTCTGCAGCTGAAAGAGAACTAGTAACGTTTATTGCAAAAGGCATATAGCAAAATACATACAGTGTATAACAATACATATTTCTTAAACTTCGTTTTGAAGGCTGCATGTGTAAAAATTTAACTACTGCTTTTTTAAGGAATCAAGGTGGCAGAATTATCTGCATTACCCTCGACTATTGTGCAAGAAGCTAAGAAAATGACTGAAAATTGGTCTGAAACCAGAATAAAGGTAATTTTATTCTACCCTTTTTAAATAATAAATAACTTTTTGGATCAGAGAGAGAGAAAGAGAGTGCGTTAATACACACACACACACACACACACACACACACACACACACACACACACACACACACACACACACACACACATATATATATATATATATATAGTAGGACCAAAAAGTTCGGAGACTGTACTGATATCTCCAACCCTGATTGGAGGAGAGGGAACTATTTTACCGTGGCGTAGAGGCACATGTGACGCGAGATGTGAAAAGGAAGAAGCAGGTCTGCAGTGCAAGGTTTTTTTCATGCAATGCGTATCAGTGAATTGTAGTTGTTCGCATTTGTCGAAAACGGAAATGGCATTTGAAGAACAACGTGTGAATATCAAATTCTGCCAGCATTTGGGGAAATCACGGACAAAAACATTGCACCTGCTACAGGGTTTTCCCAGACAATGCTGTCAGTGAACTGTAGTGGTTCGCGCTCGCCGAAAAGCAGCAGGTGCAATGTTTATGTCGGCGATTTCCCCAAAAGCTGGCATAATTTGATATTCGCACATTGTTCTTTAAACGCCATTTTCATTTTCGACGAATGCGAACGATTACAGTTCACTGACATGCATTGTCTGGAAAAACCCTGCACTGAGGACCTGCTTCTTCCTTTTCAGATCTCGCGTCACATGTGCGTCTACGCCACGGTAAATTAGTTCCTCTCTCCTCCAATCAGGGTTGGAGATATCAGCACAGTTTCCAAACTTCCAAACTTTTTGATCCTATCTTGTATATATATATATATATATATATATATATATATATATATATATATATATATATATATATATATATATATATATATATATATATATATGTATATATATATATATATATATATTTCAGTTTCGAAAATATGTTGCAGTTTTTATCTAGAACACTGTTTTTAAAATGCCATTCTAATTTTCTAACGCATGCCTTATAATACTGACACATTCGTTATATAGTTATAGATAAAAATAATTACTGAAATTCTATGAAGAGTTAACTAATGCATGGGTCTGTTTTAAAAAAAATATTCGGATGGATATTAATAGACCCTGACTTCGCGAAACTGGAACTGGGGACAAACATTCCTCCGGAGCCCCTCTCTACCTCTCAACATATATGAAATGTATAAAAAATAATTTTCAAAAGCATAAATTATTTCTATAAAATGGTACACAAAATTAAGTTCTTACATGTTTTAAAGGAATTTAAATTATTGATAACTGTCTCATTGCTGTCAAAGCTAACATGGTCTAGACTCTAGATCGTGAATTTGTGCAGTAATACCTATATATTCGATGGCAAAATTTTTTTCAGGAAACAATCGTTAATTTTTCGATGTTACAATTGTTTAATTTGAAGCTCCCTTTGATACGGGGCACGGAGAAGCTACCTCGTGTGCCCCTGCCTTAGTTAGGTTCAGAATATGGAACCTAAACTTCGCTTGTGTGCTTAATATTTTTTGTGCAAACAAGAATGCAAAATATATGTTTTATTTTCTTATTATTTAACACTACTTGAATATAAAGCTATTAATTTTTAATGCATAAATTATCAATTAAAAAGCATATTACTTTATTTAATTTTTTAATACATAAATTCTGAGCATAATCACTTCAAAATTTTAGGCGATAGCTTTTCCTTGTAGCTCACAGTTCCTATCTTACCTAGATAATATAAGAGCTCGTTTCTCAAATTCAAAAGGCTTTCACTATTTTATTAATGAGAAAAACCTGAAATGACTTAGCTCTGTTAGACCTATTAGACTTGTTTGAATGAAGTTAACGCTTACAAGATTAAAAAATCTGATGTGGGCAGCACATGACTTTCCTTATATAATGCAATGAATTTACTACGTTTACAGTAAAAAAAATCTGATGTGGCCAGCACATGACTTTCCCTGCAGACTTATATACACATTCTCTTATTTTAATTCAATTTAATTCACACTATTAATCCAATTTTCGTTCTCATTTGGTAACTGAACTCATTTTCAAAGGTGGCGTAGAGAAAAAAACAAAAATATCTCACGAATGGCAAGTCCTAGTGTAATGGAATTGGTCTTATTCTTTTCTTCGTTAAAAAATACGTATAAAACAAGCATTTAATGGATATATTTCAGCATACGAATTTTTTTATTTCAGATTTTGTCGATTTTTGCGAGCAATTTTGCAAAAAAAGGCAGGTTATTTTTTTCCGAATCTTACCAAAATCTAATCAGCACTAGTGTGTTCCACAAGTGACTTACCTACCAAATTTTGTTTAATTCGGTCCTTTAGTTTTTCAGCTAGAGTGGATACAAGCTTTTGCGGACCATTTCGCAAAAAAGGCGGGTTCTTTTATCCCGAATCGTACCCAGAACTAATTAGCACCAGATTCGCCCACAAGTGACTTACCTACCAAATTTTGTGAAATTACTTACTAATTAGAGTGGATACAAAATGTGCACAGACAGACAGACAGACACACACACAGACGTCACGCTAAAAATAGTTTTTTCGTATTCTAGAGGTCTCGAAACGTGTAGATCCGTCGAAAACTCGAGTTGCGATTTTCGGCATGATTCCAATACTTTCCCTATACATTACCATGTATTGCAGGGAAAGTAAAAATCTGATGTGGGCAGCACATAACTTTCCCTGCAGACTTATATACACGTTCTATTTATTTTAATTAAATTTAATTCACTTTTAATTCAATTTTCGTTCTCATTCGGTAACTGAACTTATTTTCAAAACTGGCGTAGAGAACATACGAAAAAACTAAAATATCTCGAGAACGGCTAGACCTAGTGAAATGGGGTTGGTCTTATTCTTTTCTTCGTTAAACATTACGTATAAAACTAAAATTTAATGGATATATTTGGCATACGTAGTTTTTTATTTTAGATTTTGACGATTTTGGCGGGCCATTTTGCCATCAGCACCAGGGTGACCTACAAGCGACTTATTTACCGAATTTTGTGAAATTCGGTCCATTAGTTTTTCAGCTAGAGTGGATACAAGCTTTTGCGGGCCATTTCGCAAAAAATGCGGGTTCTTTTATCCCGAATCGTACCCAAAACTAATTAGCACCAGATTCGCCCACAAGTGACTTACCTACCAAATTTTGTGAAATTACTTACTAATTAGAGTGGATACAAAATGTGCACAGACAGACAGACAGACACACACACAGACGTCACGCTAAAAATAGTTTTTTCGTATTCTAGAGGTCTCGAAACGTGTAGATCCGTCGAAAACTCGAGTTGCGATTTCCGGCATGATTCCAATACTTTCCCTATACATTACCATGTATTGCAGGGAAAGTATAAATCTGATGTGGGCAGCACATGACTTTCCCTGCAGACTTATATTCACGTTCTCTTTATTTTAATTAAATTTAATTCACTTTTAATTCGATTTTCGTTCTCATTTGATAACTGGACTTATTTTCAAAGGTGGAGTAGAGAAAATACTAAAAAAAATAAATATCTCGAGAACGGCTAATCCTAATGTAATGGGGTTGGTCTTATTCTTTTCGTCGTTAAAAATTACGTATTAAACGGGCATTTAATGGATATATTTGAGTAGACCTTGTTCTTTAGTTTAGATTTTGACGATTTTTGCGGGCCATTTTGCGAAAAAAGGCAGGTTATTTTTTTCCGAATCGTACCAAAATCTAATCAGCACCAGGGTAACCCACAAGTGACTTATCAACCGAATTTTGTGAAATTCGGTCCAGTAGTTTTTTAGTTAGAGTGGATACAAACTTTTGCGGGCCATTTCGCAAAAAAAGGCGGGTTCTTTAATTCCAAATCGTACCCAAAACTAATCAGCACCAGACTCGCCCACAAGTGACTTACCTATCAAATTTTGTGAAATTTGGTCCATTAGTTTTTTACTTAGAGTGGATGCAAAATCTGCACAGACAGACAGACAGACAGACAGACAGACAGACACACACACAGACGTCACGCTAAAAATGGTTTTTTCGTATTCTAGAGGTCTCGAAACGTGTAGATCCATCGAAAACTCGAGTTGTGATTTTCGGCATGATTCCAATACTTTCCCTATACATTACCATGTATTGCAGAGAAAGTAAAAATCTGATGTGGGCAGCACATGACTTTCCCTGCAGACTTATATTAACATTCTCTTTATTTTAATTAAATTTATTTCACTTTTTATTCAATTTTCGTTCTCATTCGGTAACCTGGCTTATTTTCAAAGGTGGCGTAGGGAAAGTACGAAAACCTAAAATATCTCGAGAACGGCTAGTCCTAGTGTAATGGGGTTGGTCTTATTCATTTCGTCTTTAAAAATTACGTATTAAATCAGCATTTAATGGATATATTTGAGTATACCCAGTTCTTTAGTTTAGATTTGGACGATTTTTGCGAGCCATTTTGCAAAAAAAGGCAGGCCATTTTTTTCGAATCGTACCAAAATCTAATCATCACCAGAGTAACCGATAAGTGACTCATCTACCGAATTTTGTGAAATTCAGTCCATTAGTTTTTCAGCTACAGTGGATACAAGCTTTTGCGGGCCATTTCACAAAAAAGGCGGGTTCTTTTATTCCGAATCGTACCCAAAACTAATCAGCACAGCCCCGGCCACAAGTAACTTACCTACAAAATTTTGTGAAATTCGGTCCATTAGTTTTTTAGTTAGAGTGGATACAAAATCTGCACAGACAAACACACAGACAGACACACAGACAGACATACAGACACACACACAGACACACAGACAGACACACAGACACACAGACAGACAGACAGACGCACACACAGACGTCACGCGAAAAATGGGTTTTTCGTATTCTAGAGGTCTCGAAACGTGTAGATCCGTCGAAAACTCGAGTTGCGATTTTCGGCATGATTCCAATACTTTCCCTATACATTACCATGTATTGCAGGGAAAGTAAAAATCTGATGTGGGCAGCACATGACTTTCCCTGCAGACTTATAGTCACGTTCTATTTATTTAAATTAAATTTAATTAATTTTTAATTCAATTTTCGTTCTCATTTGAAAACTGGACTTATTTTCAAAAATGGTGTAGGAAAAATACGAAAAACTAAAATATCTCGAGAACGGCTAGTCCTAGTGTAATGGGGTTGGTCTTATTCTTTTCTTCGCTAAAAATTACGTATTAAACAAGTATTTAATGGCTATATTTGAGCATACGTAGTTCTTAAGTTTTGATTTTGATGATTTTTGCGGGCCATTTTGCAAAAAAAGGCAGGTTATTTTTTTTGAATTATACCAAAATCTAATCAGCACCAGGGTGGCCTACAAACGACTTATCTACTAAATTTTGTGAAATTCGGTCATTTAGTTTTCAGTTAGAGTGCATACAAGCTTTTGCGGGCCATTTCGCAAAAAAAAAGACGGGTTCTTTTAACCCGAGTCATACCCAAAACTAATCAGCACCAGATTTGTGCACAAGTGACATACCTACCAAATTTTATGAAATTCGGTCAATTAGTTTTTTAGTTAGAGTGGATACAAAATCTGCACAGACAGACACACAGACAGACACACAGATACACAGACAGGCAGACACACAGACACACAGACACACAGAAACACAGACACACACACAGACGTCACGCTAAAAATAGTTTTTTCGTATTCTAGAGGTCTCGAAACGTGTAGATCCGTCGAAAACTCGAGTTGCGATTTTCGACATGATTCCAATACTTTCGCTATACATTACCATGTATTGCAGGGAAAGTAAAAATCTGATGTGAGCAGCACATGACTTTCCCTGCAGACTTATATTAATGCTCTCTATATTTTAATTAAATTTATTTCACTTTTAATTCAATTTCCGTTCTCATTCGGTAACCGGGCTTATTTTCAAAGGTGGCGTAGGGAAAGTACGAAAAACTAAAATATCTCGAGAACGGCTAGCCCTAGTGTAATGGGGTTGATCTTATTCTTTTCATCGTTAAAAATTACGTATTAAATCAGCATTTAATGGATATATTTGAGTATACCCAGTTTTTTATTTTAGATATTGGCAATTTTTGCGGGACTTTTTCCAGAAAAAGGCAGGTTATTTTTTTCTGAATCGTACCAAAATCTAATCAGCACCAGGGTGACCAATTCGTGACTTATCTACCGAATTTTGTGAAATTCGGTCTATTAGTTTTTCAGCTACAGTGGATACAAGCTTTTGCGGGCCATTTCACAAAAAAAGGCGGGTTCTTTTATTCCGAATCGTACCCAAAACTAATCAGCACCAGCCCCGCCCACAAGTGACTTACCTACAAAATTTTGTGAAGTTCGGTCCATTAGTTTTTTAGTTAGAGTGGATACAAAATCTGCACAGACAGACAGACACACAGACACACAGACAGACAGACACACATACACACAGACAGACAGACACACAGACAGACAGACACACAGACACACACACAGACGTCACGTTAAAAATGGTATTTTCGTATTCTAGAGGTCTCGAAACGTGTAGATCCGTCGAAAACTCGAGTTGCGATTTTCGGCATGATTCCAATACTTTCCCTATACATTACCATGTATTGCAGGGAAAGTAAAAATCTGATGTGGTCAGCACACGACTTTCTCTGCAGACTTATATCCATGTTCTCTTTATTTTAATTACATTTATTTCACTTTTAATTCAATTTTCGTTCTCATTCGGTAACCGGACTTATTTTCAAAGGTGGCGTAGAGAAAATACGAAAAACTAAAATATCTCGAGAACGGCTAGTCCTAATGTAATGGGGTTTGTCTTATTCTTTTCTTCGCTAAAAATTACGTATTAAACAAGCATTTAATGGATATATTTGAGCATACGTAGTTCTTTAGTTTAGATTTGGGCGATTTTTGCAGGCCATTCTGGAAACAAAGGCAGGTTATTTTTTTCTGAATCGTACCAAAGTCTAATCAGCACCAGGGTGACCCATACGTGACTTATCTACTGAATTTTGTGAAATTCGGTCCATTAGTTTTTCAGCTACAGTGGATACAAGCTTTTGCGGGCCATTTCACAAAAAAGGCGGGTTCTTTTATTCCGAATCGTACCCAAAACTAATCAGCACCAGCTCCGCCCACAAGTGACTTACCTACAAAATTTCGTGAAATTCGGTCCATTAGTTTTTTAGTTAGAGTGGATAGAAAATCTGCACAGACAGACACACAGACAGACACACAGACAGACAGACAGACACACACACAGACGTCACGCTAAAAATGGTTTTTTCGTATTCTAGAGGTCTCGAAACGTGTAGATCCGTCGAAAACTCGAGTTGCGATTTTCGGCATGATTCCAATTCTTTCCCTATACATTACCATGTATTGCAGGGAAAGTAAAAATAGGTTTTTCTTATAGTAGATACTTATATTCTTTCCAAGATATTGAATTTCTGACATTAGTCGTCATTTTCATTAATTTAGCGTCATTTTTATCCATTTGGCGAGATTTTCGTTAATTTGGCAACATATAAAAAGTTGCCAAGTTGGCGGCATTCCACCAAATAAGTCGTCAAAATCTCGACAAGCGTTATGGACGGAGAAATAAGTTATTCTTATAGCAGATAAATGATTATTGGCGTTCAAATACAAAAGTATTACTCAAAGTATCTTTTCTCATGAATGGAACGAGCTAGATCCACGACAATGATGTCACCAAATTAATCGCATGATATTACATATGAAAAGTGAGCATGTTTTTCAACCCAAATAAGTCGTCATTCCACCAAAGCATGTTTCCACCAAATTAGTCTTCAAAATCTCGCCAAGTGTTATGCCAAGCGTCAGAATCTCGCCAAGCGCAACCCAAATAAGTCGTCATTCCACCAAAGCATGTTTCCACCAAATAAGTCGTCAAAATCTCGCCAACCGTTTTATGGACGGAGAAATAAGTTATTCTTATAGCAGATAAATGACTATTGCCGTTCAAATACAAAAGTATTACTCAAAGTATCTTTTCTCATGAATGGAACGAGAGCTTGATCCACGACAATGATGTCACCAAATTAATCGCATGATATTACATATGAAAAGTGAGCATGTTTTTCAACAGTTAATATATATATATATTTAATTTATGGGATTTTTTGATAAATGTATTTGAAAAATATGCAATATCTCGAAAATGTTTCATGCTAGCGTTCTAAAGTTTATGTCAATCGTTTTCTAAGGGAAAATTACATAAGAAATGTCTATTTGCGTAACTTTATTAAAGGTTTTGATTTTTTGAAGATATTTTCAGAATTTCACTCGAAAATTTTGGAGGGTTCTGAACATTCGATTGTGTTTTAAAGCAATAGGCTTCCAGTATTAACGGATTGTGATTTTTGTACCAAATTTCATTCGAATCTGTCCATTCGTTCGTGAGATATCGTCTCCACAGACTCACTGACACACACATACTTTCACACACACACACACACACACACACACACATACTTTCACACACACATATACTTTCATATACACACATACACAGACATCACCTCAAATGTTTGATTCGTGATCAGGGATGCTTGAAACGTGCTCTCCCGTCGAAAGCTTGAATTCGAATTTTCGACCCCGTCATAATACTTTCCTTATACATTATGTATATAAGGAAAGTAATAATACCGTCCAATTCAAAACAAAACGTTTATAGTGTAATCTTCAAAATATAGTATTAAATGTCTTATCGTTTGAAAAATTATCATATTAAGAAAAAGTCAATATCGCTTGAGACAATTATTTAAGTGGCGTCGAGATAAGATAAGTAGCCCTGTATTGTATGCATTTCAATGGCGAAAGGCCTAAAGTATTTATTCAAACTGTCAATTTTGTAAAAATAAATTATTAGCGCAATGCAAAGTAGAACTGAAACAATAAAGAATATTCCTACATATTCAAAATTATTTTACCTTTAAATTAATTTTTATCTCCATATATTCTGTATTGTATCCTACAACAACGAAAAAGTACTGGTTAATTATACGCATAATAAGGGCACCCTTAATGTAAAAATAATCAAAAATTCATATACTAAATTCTAACGCCTTTCTGTGCTGTCAACTAACAATAGTGGCTACTTTACGAACTCTAGAGAGACCTAGATATAATTCCCAAAGCATTATTGCATTTTTAAAACTTTTCATCATTAGGAGTTATATCTCCTATCTAACTCCATTGACGTGATATGCAATATGCAAATAAAGATCTGCAATCGATAGTATCCGAATTTCCAGTCAGATGGCACCAGCTACAAAAGTTACCAGATCGAAATAATTTACTCATGTCACCGACTCTCACACCATCTTGGATGTAAGTATACAAGTTTCCTTAAGAACCTTAAAAACTTTGTAAGGAAAAGTGAACGAGTGTAAGTACACATTAGGTCTATTTACAGTAAAACCATGCTCGATCGAATAAAAGATATTGCAACGCTTATAGCGGATAATTTAAAAGTTAGGATAACGAACTATGCAACAAAGCTAGGTAGGCGAAAAAAGCCAATTATTACAAAAGTCGTAGAGCATAGTCTAATTAGTAGGAATTGACACCAGGAACGCGCGAAACGCTTATATGGAAGACAGTAAACATCTGTCATACTTCACCGGTTGCTACATGTACAGCAACTATTTGTAAATAATTATTATATAATATTCATTCTCAAACTCAAATATGCATTCTTGATGGCAGAGAGCATTTTTAACAGACTCTACACTATATTGCTGTGCAAATAGCCGTTGTTCATTCTATCATTCCTGAAAAGGACAGCTTCTCACCTCAAATCATATTGTGTCTAAATAAGTGCCTTCGCAGTTACTTTTTTCGTCTACCCCGCTTTGTAGCCGAAATCGTTATCCAAACTTTTTAAATTTTTCGCTAGGTGCGCTGCAGTCACTTTTATTCGGTCGAGCGTGGTCACTTTTCTATAGATAGACCTAACGGGAACACTCATGGACCTTTCCTTACAAAATTATTGGAATACTTAAGATTTTTCTTGAAACTCTGATTAAATTGACAGAAGGGAACATGCAGCAGTATAGTCAGAAGGGGTCCGGGGTCGGATCCAGCATATCTTTAAACCACTCAATGCGGGTGTGGGGAGCGAGAGAAATCTTTTGAAAATATATTATAAACGTTTATCACGTTTTGAAAATATATTATAAACTTTTATAACGTTTTAAAAATATATTAAAAACATTTATTACATTTTGAAAATATATTAAAAACATTTATTACGTTTTTAAAATATATTAAAAACGTTTATTACGTTTGCAAATACATTAAAAATGTAACATTAAAGCAGATAATGGTTTTCTAGAAAGTTAGTTTTATAAGTAATTTTTATTATTAATATTTTTTAATTATGTGTACATTGCGTGGGTTTTTAGTTTGTTTATAAAATTTCTTCTTTAATGTTTGTGAATAGAACTAAAGAGGCAAGAAGAAATTAAATAAATTTGGGCTAGAAGCAAAGTCGCCCCTTCCCATTTCAATTTCCATGAAAGAGTGGGGGATACATTTTATGACTCTATTACAAGCGTCTGAGGTAGATAATGCTATATATTTCAAAATTCTCTTTTGATTCGGGATTAGAGGCCTTTAATTTTTGGGGCCGCTAAACAGACAATTTTAATTATAATAGTATAAATATCAAAATGTATATAAATCTTAAAATGTTGGAAATTGTGTAATAAAAACCCCAGCACATTTTCTTTTCTTACAAAGTTGAGCCCTTTGAATTTATAATATAAACACCTTGATTTATCTGTCGGTTTATCCATCTATCTTTAGTTAACGCTTGGCGAAATTTTGGTGTCGAAATTGGCGGAATATCGCCAACTTGGCGAGATTTCTTAAGTGTTGCCAAATTGACGAAAATGTTGCCAAATTGATATAAATGTCGCCAAATAGATAAAAATATAGCCAAATTGGTAAAAATAACGACTAATTGATGAAAATTCAATATCTTGGAAAAAATATAAGAATCTACTATAAGAATAATCTATTTCTCCATCTGAAACGCTTGGCGAAATTTTAGCGACGAATTTTGGCGGCATAGCGCCAACTTGGCGAGTCTTTTTAAATGCTGCAAAATTGACGAAAATATTGACAAATTGATAAATTGACGCTAATCAATGAAAATGACGACTCATTGATGAAAATTCAATATCTTGGAAATAACATAACAAACGACTATATGAATAACCCATTTCTCCGCCCGTCTGTAATGCTTGGCGAAAAATTTGGCGGGATGTCGCAAACTTGGCGACTTTCTAAAATATTTCCAAATTGATAAAAATGTCACCAAATTGATAAAAATAACGCTAAATGGGAGACACTGATTTGCAAATTTTTAATTCCTTCATATAACGGGTATACCTTCTAGTTTAAAATATGGTTGGAAGTGAAAAAATCAAAATTTTGCAAATTGTGTGTGTGTCTGTGGAGGGGCGGGATCATAGTGTTACGGGAGCAAATATAAATACTGTGAAAATTGCAGATTGTAGGGTACCCGCACCGGATTTTATTGGGGAGGGGGAAGGACAGGAACTAAAGTTCCGCCATTGGTCTGTACTATGAGATTGTGCGTTCTGTTCAGTAATGTAAACGGCATAAATAGACCAATATTGTGAAATTTTTAGATAATAGTTCATTCAATAAAACGTTTTGTGTAAACTGAAAATTTATGAATTAAAACTTGATGGTCAATTTATTAAGTCAACGTATTGCGTCGTGTACATAAGCTTTTATCCTCTAGTCTTTGATTTTAACCAATTTTTCTTCTTTGAAGTAGGATTGCTGAATTTTACGGAGGTACGATTTATAAATAAAATAGCAGCTATATTCAGCGTTGCCCGTGACTTAAAATATGTGAAAATGTTCTTTGAATTCTAAATTATATTGTTATTCAAAGATTATTTTTAATATATTAAATTTACTTCCCCGTAAAAGGAAGTATAAGAATCTCTGTCCTCGCTATGCAAAATTATCTGTACAAGCAAATCTGCAAAATGAAGCATCCTGGTCCCGTTTGTAAACAAATTTGAAAGTAAAAATAAAATGAATAAAATCAATGTTTGCTGAACATATGCCAGAAAGAAAAGGTATGCTAGCAAAAAATATACCCGTACCATTTTTTATTCTACTGCAACTATTGGTTCAATATAATAGATAATATATAAATTAGAAAAATCTTGGCCGGTAAAAAATCATCTGCATAGTGCTATTTCTATAGAAAGAATAATTATACTCAATAAAGAATAATTATTCTCAATTAAAAAAATCATCAAGTCCGTTAATTATGGGATTGACAGACAGTTGCAATTATATATATATATATATATATATATATATATATATATATATATATATATATATATATATATATATATATATATATATATATATATATATAGGAAATTATTTTTCTTTTTATTTCCATTTTCTTTATTTTTTTCAAGGATACTGAAAAGATCTGGATTGACGAAGAGCTTAAAGAAAAGATTAAGCTTGCTATACATCTTATACACCTATCTGAAAATGTAAATCTGGATGAAAATGAATTAAGGAATCATTTAAGGGAACTAAAATCCCAATTTGCAGATTCTACCCCATGTACAAATTCCACCCAATCATCTTCAACTGTTTCATAACTTTGAATGATCCGTTAAGTTCGGATTCAATTCTCATAAACTTGAAGCATAAAAGTTGCGTTTTTGATGCTGTTGTGTTTTCTTAAATAGTAGATAAAGTTAAATTGAGTTAATAGTGTACTTAGTATGTGCTAACAGTGTAGTTAATAGTATTAGTTAATGATTAGTTAGTACTTGGAAATAATGTTACATTCAGTTAGTTAATAGTATTAGATTCAGTTAGTTAATAGTACTAGATTCAGTTAGTTAAGAGTATTAGTTTATAATTAGTTATTAATTGTTAGTAGTGTTAGATTCAGTTAGTTAATAGTGTAGTTAATAATTAGTTATTAATTGTTAGTTCAGTTATTAGTTAAATTAGTTATTAGTTAATAATTAGTTATTAATTGTAGATTCAGTTCGTTATTAGTGTTAAATTCAGTGAGTTAATAGTGTTAGATTCAGTTAAATCTATGGAGACTGTTATGAAAAGAAAAAAAATACCCTCATAACTTTTTGTTCTAGGAAATGTTGATTTGTGATTTTGCTTTCTTCAGAAATAAAATGTAATCTAAAACTGTGAAGTTTATATTTAATATAAATGTGTTTCAGAGTAATAACCCTTTAATATTGATGAGGAAAATAAATTAAAATTGGTTTTTATTTTACTGTCGTTTACACAAAAAAAAATATCATTGAGTTATAATAATAAAATATGCGGTATGTCCAGGACATGAATTTACTTACAAATTAGCAAATATTCACTCTCTAGGAAAAGTACAGTATGGATTCTTATAGTTATGATTTATGCAATAACATACATTATTGGTTATGATTTAAACTTGCCGAAAATCATCAGCCGCCAATCATTGCCAATTAAAATATAATTGTGGGGTGGGAAAATTTGGCAGAAACATAGTGGTGGAACCCTATTACATGCCGATCTCGAACCGATTCACACTTTTTTCTAGTACAGGATTTTGTCTTTCATATCACTTCCTCGGCAAGATCCCGACTGGCGAGAGAGAGAATTACCTTTCACTAGTAATTTGGAAGAAGAAAAAAACATATGAAAGAAAAATATTAAGTATTTATTAACTATAAAATACAGGCTTGCTTCAAGGCACTGTCAAACAACTATACAAATTCTTAATCTCGGGGTTTCATATTTTAAATCCCAAATTAACAATTTTAGTAATGTGCACAAAATTATTAAAATTATATACCAGTATTTTCTAATGCTACATCTGCAGAGTCCACTTCGACCATAAGAGCTTGTAATTTCGTCCCAGTAGCTCAACGGGAGTTCGGAGATCTAGGGTTCGATTCCCGGTTGGGGCAGCAAGGCTCTTTACAATGACGCCGATAGTACAAATATGTCGGAGGTCTGAAGACCCCAGACCGTGTGACTCACATAGTGGGTTTAGAGTAGCCAGCTGCACGGCCGGGAAAGGATACCTCCTGCACTCAGGAGGCACCCAAGGTCTACCATCCCGCCAAACGAACTTTTATTTAGGTCTAAAAAGATAACAATTGATAAAAAATAGTGTGATTAAACAGACAGTTTTACATTATATTTGAACTTGATAAGTACGTCCATTTTTTAAAAATGGGAAAACGGTTATTACGAATATAGATAAAAAAGATCATTGAAAAATAAAATTCAGAGTGAGGTATATTAACATAACTAGCCGCCTTTGGCGACCAGCCTGATCGCTACCCTTGAAAATTCTGACCGTGGCAAATTCTGATAACGGCAAACTCTCTGGCGCGACCTAGCAAAAAGGTGTAAGGCAACTGTTTGGACGGCCAGAAAATACCAGCCAATTTAGACCGGAACCCAGTGGGGGAGGCATCCACAGGGACCGTACCCTCCTTCCCCTACCACCAACCTGTCGGAAGGACTTACGGTCCCACATGCTTAACGTGATCGTACTCCGCGTGAACACGGCGGCAGTTTTGACGGTGGCGGGAATCGAACCAGGGCCTACCGAGTGCAATTTCCGCGCTAACCACTGGGCTACCGCGCCCTCAACCCCGTGGAGTTAACAAAGTTTGGTTTAGTTTAATGACGTTAAAACTAAAAATGAAATTTTAAGGCACCGCGACAATCTCCATAACTTTCTTTTTATTTATTTTTGTATTTCTTCAGTGTTTAAGCTTTTCATTAATATCATTTAAAATATCCTCATTCCATAGTTCCATATATCCATTTAAAATATCCATAAATTAAAATATCCATTTAAAAAATCCATATCGTTCTATCATTTAAAATATAAATATAATAATTTCACCCGATGTATACAATACATCACCACAATTCAATCCACAACAGTTCAATCATTTAAATTTTATAATGACCTTATGCTAAGCTCTTAATTATATCATTTAAAATATCACTCTAACCCGATGCAACGGCGTGACATCCCCCCCCCCCATTTCGGGGCGGGGCTGTCGGGGAAGAATCGGATCTTCGCTGAGAAATATAAAATCATGACGTCTTTAAAATTGCGATCCTGCGGGCAATTTTCATTATTTCTTGACCAGATTGGACTTGTAAGAATGCCAGATCTTTGAGCTTTCTAAAAATGTAAATTATTAGTCGAAATTATGAGTAATTTTTACGATGGAAGGATTTAAAAACGAAGGTTGGTTTTTTTGAACCGAAAGTGACTTTTGTTTTAAAATATTTAAAAAATATTAGAAATCGAAATTGAGATTTGAAATTGATATATTTTACTTGCAATTGTCTGCTCTTTCCGGTGGTGTGATTTGTTTTTTCTACGACGTCTGGATCGTGGAGAAAAATAGACAAAAAGGGGCAAAAAACGGTCGAAATCGCATAAAACATTAAATAACAAAAAAAAATAATTTAAATTTAAAAAATCGGTTTTCACGTCTCCCCTTCACCCCCCCCCCCGGGTCTCCGATTGTCAAATTTCGTAGCTCTCCGACGCGCGGTCGCTGAACGTATAGTGTATAAGACAGACAGACATTGCCTTTTATTATATAGACTAGCCGCCTTTGGCGACCAGCCTGTTAGCTACCCTTGAAAATTCTGACCGTGGCAAATTGTAACCGTGGCACACTCGCTGGCGCGACCTTACCAGAAGGTGTAAGGTAACTGTTTGGACGGCCAGGAAGTGCCACCCAATTTAGACCGGAACTCAGTGGGGGAGACATCCACAGGGACCGTACCCTCCTTCCCCTACCACCAACCTTTCGGAAGGACTTACGATCCCACATGTTTAACGTGATCGTACTCCGCGTGAACGCGGCTGCAGTTTTGGCAGTGGCGGGAATCGAACCCGGGCCTACCCAGTGAAATTCCCGCGCGCTAACCACTGGTGTACTTCGCCTTCCGCGACATTTTCCATAACTTTCTTTTTATTCACCGAATTTAGACCGGAACCCAGTGGGAGAGGCACCCACGGGGACCGTACCCTCCTTCCCCAACCACCAACCTCTCGAAAGGACTTACAGACACACATGTTTATTCCACGTGATCGTACTCCGCGTGAACACGGCGGCAATTTTGGAAATCGAACCCGAGCCTACCGCGTGCAATTCCCGCGCGCTAACCACTGGACTACTTCGCCCTCCGCGACAATCTCCATAACTTTCTTTTTATTCACCCAATTTAGGCCGTACCCTCCTTCCCCTACCACCAACCTCTCAGAAGGACTCACGAACCCACATGTTTAACGTGATCGTACTCTGCGTGAACGTGGCGTAAGTTTTGGCAGTGGCGGGAATCGAACCCGGACCTACTGAGTGCAATTCCCGCGCGCTAACCACTGGGCTGCCGCGCTCTCGCGACAATCTCCATAACTTTCTATATATTCATCCAATTTAGACGTGAACCCAGTGGGGGAGGGATCCACAGGGGCCGTATCCTCCTTCCCTTACCACCAACCTCTCGGAAGAACTTACGGACCCACATATTTAACGTGATCGTATTCCACGTAAACACGGCGGCAGTTTTGGCAGTGGCGGGTATCGAACCCGGGCCTACCGCTAACTTCCCGCGCGCTAATTTGCAATTTAAAATGACCATATGCTTAATTCCATCATCCTCATTCCATTGTTTCACTGTTCCATCATTTAAAATATCCATAAAATTAAAATATCCATTTAAAATATCCAAAAGTTAAAATATACATTTAAAAAATCCATATCGTCCCATCATTTAAAATATAAATATAATAATTTATATAGAGCAAAGGAGCTCTATTCAGAACCGTGACGTCACCTCCACCTTGACGTCCCCACCACCACCTTCCCTCCTTCAGCGGGGGAGAAACGAAGCGGCACGCCGAGCGGAACGCCGAGAAATTGAAATTCGGAAACTTTTAAAATCCCGATCCTGTGGGCAATACGGAATATTTCTTGACCAGATTGGACTTGTAAGAATGCCAGATGTTTGACCTTTCTAAAAATGTAAATTATTAGTCGAAATTCTGAGTACTTTTTACTATGCGAGAATTTAAAAACCAAAAATCGTTTTTTTGAGTCAAAAGTGACTTTTGTTTTAAAATCATAAAAAAATATTAGAATTTGTCCCTGAGATTTGAAATTGATATATTTTTACTCGGAATTCTCTGCTCTTTCCGATGGTGTGATTTGTTTTTTTCTACGATGTCCGGATCGTGGAGAAAAAAGAGCAAAAATGTCAAAAAATGGTCGAAATCGCATAAAAAATTAAATAACAAAAAAAATAATTAAAATTTTAAAAATCGGTTTTCACGTGTCCCCTTCTCACCCCCCAGGGTCTCCGATTGCAAAATTTCGTAGCTTACCGACGCGCGGTCGCGAAACGTATAGTGTATAAGACAGACAGACACACAGACACACATTGCCTTTTATTATTTAAGACTAGCCGCCTTTGGCGACCAGCCTGTTCGCTACCCTTGAAAATTCTGACCGTGGCAAATTCTAACCGTGGCACACTCGCTGGCGCGACCTACCAGTAAAGTGTAAGGTAACTGTTTGGAGGGCCAGGAAGTGCCACCCAATTTAGACAGGAACTCAGTGGGGGAGGCATCCACAGGGACCGTACCCTCCTTCCCCTACCACCAACCTCTCGGAAGGACTTACGGTCCCGCATGTTTAACGTGATCGTACTCCGCCTGAACACGGCGGCAGTTTTGGCAATGGCGGGAATCGAACCCGGACCTACCTAGTGCAAATCCCGCGCGCTAACCACTGGGCTACCGCGCCCTCCGCGACAATCTCCATAACCTTCTTTTTATTCACCCAATTTAGACCGGAACCCAGTAGGGGAGGCATCCACAGGGTCCGTACCCTCCTTCCTCTACCAACAACCTCTCGGAAGGACTTACGGATCCACATGTTTAACGTGATCGTACTCCGCGTGAAAATGGCAGCAGTTTTGGCAGTGGCGGCAATCGAACCCGAGCCTACCGAGTGCAATTCCCGCGCGCCAACCACTGGGCTACCGCGCCCTCCGCGACAATCTCCATAACCTTCTTTTTATTCACCCAATTTAGACCGGAACCCAGTGGGAAAGTCATCCACAGGGTCCGTACCCTCCTTCCTCTACCACCAACCTCTCGGAAGGACTTACGGACCCACATGTTTAACGTGATCGTACTCCGCGTGAACACGGCAGCAGTTTTGTCAGTGGAGGGAATCGAACCCGGGCCTACCGAGTGAAATTCCCGCACGCTAACCACTGGGCTACCGCGCCCTCCGCGACAATCTCCATAACTTTCTTTTTATTCACCCAATTTGGACCAGGACCCAGTGGGGGAGGCATCCACAGAGACCGTACCCTCCTTTCCCTGCCACCAACCTCTCGGAAGGAATTATCGACCCATATGTTTAAGGTGATCGTACTCCGCATCAGTGGCGGGAATCGAACCCAGGCCTACCGAGTGCAATTCTCGTGCGCTAACTTCCCGCGCGCTAATTTAAATTTATAATGACCATATGCTAGGCTCTTAATTCCACCATCCTCGTTCCATCGTTCTATCATTTAAAATAGCCATAAAATTAAAATATCCATTTAAAATATCTATAAATTAAAATATCCATAAATTAAAATATCCATTTAAAATCAAAAAATCATCCATATCGTTCCACCAATCCATAAATATAATAATTTCAAATACATCACCACAATTCAAACCACCATAATTCAATCATTTAAATTATTTAAAATATCCATTTAAAATATCATATAAATATAATAATTTCGCCCGATGTATACAACACTTATGCTCGTAATTCATTTAAAACCGAAAGCGCGGTCTCCATGGAGACGGGGAAGAAACTACTGCGGATGGCGGGAAAATGCCGTTGAAGAACTGAGCCGGTAGCCGACAAATTTAAAATCATGGCGTCTTTAAAATTGCGATCCTGAAGGCAATTTTCATTATTTCTGGACCAAATTAGACTTGTAAGAATGCCAGATATTTCAGCTTTCTAAAAATGTAAATTATTAGTCGAAATTATGAGTACTTTTCACTATGCGAGAATTTAAAAACCAAAAATCGTTTTTTTGAGCCAAAAGTGACTTTTGTTTTAAAATCTTTAAAAAATATTAGAAATCGAAATTGAGAGTTGAAATTGATATATTTTTACTCGAAATTCTCTGCTCTTTCCGATGGTGTGATTTGTTTTTTTCTACAACGTCTGCATCGTGGAGAAAAAAGGGCAAAAATGTCAAAAAACGGTCGAAATCGCATAAAACATTAAATAACAAAAAAAATAATTCAAATTTTAAAAATCGGTTTTCACGTGTCCCCTTCCCTCCCCCCCCAGGTCTCCGATTGCCAAATTTCGTAGCTCTCCGACGCGCGGTCGCGAAACGTATAGTGTATAAGACAGACACACAGACACACACACAGACATTGCCTTTTATTATATAGATGAAAAACAGATTAAAATTAAAGAAAATAATAAAATTTTAAAAGTAAAATTTAGAAAATATATAAAAGAAATATATGAAAAGGAAAAAAGAAATAGGCACACGAAAAACAAAAACAGAAATTTAGAATAAAATTTAGAAAGAAAGAAAAATTAGAAATACAAAATTTAAATAAAAAGGATCAAAAGAAAAAGAAAGAACCGAGAAAATAAGAACAGTTAACATAGCTTTTTTTTTTTAAAAGAAAAAATGGAGGGAACACAATAAGTTCATATAAGTTAATAAGAATGAAATAAAGGGATTCATTGATCAAAATTAATTGAGAGCAGAATCTACTCATAAGCTTAGGTCACTTTATGTCGGAGGTCTGAAGAGCCCAGACCGTGCGACTCACATAGTGGGTTTAGAGTAGCTATTTGCACGGCCGGGAAAGGATCCTGCATTCAGGAGGCACCCAAGGTCTACCATCCCGCCAAACGGACTTTTATTTAGGTCTAAAAATATAACAATTTATGAAAAATATTGTGATTAAACAGACAGTTTTACATTATAATTGAACTTGACAAGTACGTCCATTTTACAAAAATGGGAAAAAGGTTATTGCGAATATAGATAAAAAGATCATTGAAAAATAATATGTCGGAGGTCTGAAAGTGACCCTAGTACGATTAGTACGGATTCAGTGGACTCTGGAAGATGGAGCGCCGAATTCAAATTGAGAGGAAAACGACCACGCAAGATACTAACCTGAGTAAAAATAGTACTATCAGGTACCTGATATAAAAATAGCAGGAGGTGGTCAGCCAGATTGTCAGTTGCCCGCCAATCTGACATTAGAGGGTGAAGAATCCAGAATCCACTTCGACGATAAGGACTTGAAATTCCGTCCCAGTAGAACGGTAGAGCGTCGGCTGGCCAGTTCGGAGATCCAGGGTTTGATTCTTGGTTGGGGCAGCAAGGATCTTTACACATTTCTATTTACAAAAATCTGATGTGGGCAGCACATGACTTTCCATACAGATTGAAAGTCATTTTCTCTTTATTTCTTTAAGAATTTATCAAATTGAGTTTAATTGCACAAAATAACACACATAATTGTTTGAAATGATACCGAATTTGCACTTTTAATTCAAGTTTCGTTTTCATTTGGTAACGGGGTGTATTTTATTTTCAAAGGCGACGTAGTAAAAATGGAAAAACTAAATTATCTCGAGAACGGTTAGTCCTAGAGTGATGGGATTGGTCTTTTTCTTTTCATCATTAAAAATTAAATATAAAATAAGCATTTAATCGATATATTTGAGCATATGCAGTCTTTTATTTTAGATTTTCACGATTTTTGCAGGCCATTTCTTATGAAAGGCATATTCCGTGTTCTCGAATCGTACCGAAATCTAATCAGCACCAGGACAACCTATAAATGACTTATCTACCAAATGTTGTGAAATTTGGTTAATAAGATTTTTAGCTAGAGTGTATACATGCGATTTTTGCAGGCGATTTAGCAAAAGAAGACAAATTCTTTTATTCCCAATTATATCAAAATCTAATCAGCACCCAGGATCACCCACAAAAGTGATTTACCTACCAAATTGTTTGAAATTTGGTCAATTACTTTTCCAGTTAGAGTAGATACATACATTGCGCAAGCACACACACAAACACACACACACACACGCGCGTCAAGCAAAAAATAGTTTTTTCATGTTCTAGAGGTCCCAAAACGTGTGTAGATCCGTCGAAAACTCGAGTTGCAATTTTCGACTTGATTTCAATTCTTTCCCTACACATTACCATGTATTGCGTGGAAAGTAAAGAAACTGCACGTTTTTCTTGAAAAATACGCAATCTTGCAAGCCTGCCCATGACTTTCACCCATATCACAAAAAAGAACTGACCTTTTCCTATTTCTGTCTCTTTTCTGCCTATTCATTCGTGGTGCGCACTTAATATTTAGTACGCAGTGTCTGCTTTCTTTGCTGCTTTATTTATTTATGTGTGTTCACGTGTACAGATTGTGCTGAATTTTGCCCTTGGGATAAGTGTTACTTTTTATCCGGTCAATTCAGAAGAACACATCTGCGACAAGGCTGTTTTGAAGAGAAAAAAAAATATTTCCGTTTCGCATAATTAGACAAATCGCAAAATTGGCAAAGAGATAAACTTATTTACAGCGTAATGGAGGAACGATTGTGAGGTGCAGTAGAACTTGTTTAATTCGAACCTCAAAGAAAATGGGAAAATATTTAAATTGGAAAAATATTTATATTGGAAAATTATGAAAGCAACTAGATTTTAGGCCTGTTAAAGACTGGTAAAATAGCATTCTTAAAAATTTAAATTGAAACTTTTTTTCTAATAAGTCTAATTTTGTTTATCTATGTAATACATCTGGCGAAACTAGTGGTCTCAATCGAAAAATGGCTCAATTAGGTTCTGCTCCGTGGTAGGTACTATACATGTGTAAAATTTGAGCCGTCTAGGCCACCGTGTGTCTTCTAGAGGGCCTGGAAAGAATTTTCAGCCCGCCATTTTTCCGCCTCTGGGGGGAAATCAAAATACCTGTTCAGTTAGGTTCTATAAAAGCGCAAAGAGTTGGCCTGCTAAGTCACCGAGGGAGGGTCTGAAAGGCTTTTGGAAAACCCCCATTTTCTCCGCCGCCCTGGGTAGGTAAATCGAAAATCCAACTTCTTTAAGTTCTGTCTAGTGGTCGATAGTATAACCGTGCAAAAAATCAATTTTCTGTCGGGTCCAGCTCTTCAGTCAAAGTGGGATCTTCTAAAGGGTCTGAAAATGCTTTTCGAGAAAATAAATTCTTTTACTCTTCAACTATTTTAATAAAAGGCAGAGAGTATCATAGAGAAGAATATAGCTAATTCGAACATAAAGAACAGAGCCAGTAGGATTTGACGCTTTCTTCACATTTTGAAAGACACCCTTCTATAGCATTTACCAACTTTTTGCAACACTATGTAAAGTTCTAACTTGGAATGTTTGGGTGCCATTTGTACGGTTTTGAGTACTCAAAATATGACAATCTCATTCGCTAATACTAAAATACTTGCTTTAATCTGAAATATAAATTTCCGCTGAAAGATAAAAATCTCTGAAGATAACTTCCAAGATTACAGAAAGTATTCATTTAAAATCATTTATTGAACCAGTTTTACTGGAGAACTTAAATGGACTACGCATAACAATCATATAAGAAAATTCCCTTAACGTTCCATACTACTGCAGATTCGTAGGGAAGGTTGGGGGTACAATGGAACTATTTTAGAAAATACACCAAATGTCTTGGATACAGTTTATTAAAGTTACGAAAAGAGGGTATCCTCATAATCACAGGTTCATTGGTGGCAAGAATATGTACTCTAAATTAGGATTGGTAAAAATTGTTTAGTTGGAGAAATTATAATCTAAATTTATGCAAATTGTTATGTAGTGCCCCAACACGGAGGTATTATGGAACACCATATAGAGTATATTGAAACACATCTTTAATGAAAAAGCAAACTTAGTTTAATAAATTTAAGATTCTAAGTAATACTTTAATACATTTACGATTCATTTAAAATGATTTATAGAAACAATCTCTTACTGGAGAACTTTTAAACTGGAGAAAAATTCCTACTGGGGAAAATTGAACTTAGTTTAATAAATATAAATTTACATATATTCTTAAATTATATTCTTAGATATTCTTTGATTTTTTTTAAACAATGTTTTATCAAAATGTAATATCCGCATTTAATATCATCACAGGCTACACCACTGTCATTCTGTACAAGTTCATCACACGAAATTTCACTTGAATCATTAAGTCTCAGCAATAGATAGATGTATTAATTTTGTTAAGTTATAGATTTTGCAAATCAATTACATTTAACCGTAGCATTAGAAAACAATATTCCACCGTGCCTCCAACTATGGTGTTCTATTGTTCCCCATTGTACAATTTGTATTTAAAAATTATTGCCATTATATATGCACCCTTTTTAATACTTTACAACATAGTTGAGAAGTGTTTATGACTTTGTTCATTCTGTCTGTCTGTCTTTCCGTTAGCACGATAACTGCCGTAAAAATGTATGTTGTTCAGACGGTCTGTGTGATCCATGGCAATATAAATTAATAATGTCACCCAATTAGTTTTGGATTGAACCTGGGTTCAAAAAATGAAATACATTGAACCCTATGGGACCTAATTTTTTAAACATTTTTTAAACGGATTTAAAATTCACGAATTACTTCGAAAGTGTTGGGAAATATTCAAATTATCCCATAAAATATACAAAAAAATTTCAGAAAAATATATTCAGTAGTTTTTTTAAATAAAAATTAAAATAATAATTACACCCTTTATATGAAGCGCTCACATGACCATTATATGAAGAGATGACGTGACCCACTTCAAAATAAAATATGTTATCCATCTTGTATCAAAATCGTGATTTTTGAAGTTCTTTTTAATTCATATTGAGTGTTGTATCCGTCCTAAAACCGTTTTATTTTTGCTTGAATTCTGTGTTTCTATAAACTGAAACAACACAATTACAATATAGTTGAGTTTAAATGATCATCCAACTTTGATTATTTCTACAACGAAGCCTAATTTTCACTTATGGAGAATGTAAATACCAAAAGATGTAGAATGAGTTGTATAAGAATTACTGCATTTCCTTAACACAAAATTATTTAGCTTATGCAGTCTACAATATAGCTGATATGAATGAAACATTCATTGACACAGAGATTTTTTTCGCTGAAGTTTTAAGCATAGAGTTAAATTACTTGTACCTTCATGGTTAAGTTTTTATATAAAATAAATTATTATACTATTGTGATGAATGAAATGAATGGAAAATGTTTATGAATGAAATGCTGCTTTTAAAGAGAGAGCCAGGCGTGTTATATTTCGATGATGTCATTTGAATAAATTTCATTTGTTTTCGATGAAGTTTTCTAATATAATAAACTATTGTAGTATTTTAATAATTTTAAAAATATTACCGAGGAATGTATCACATTTCAGAGATGTTTAAACCAGGCAATATCTATTTCAATGCCGTCATTTGAATGAAGTTCATTTTTTTCGATGAAGTTTTAAGTTTTCAAATATAATAAATTAATGTGATATTGTGATAATTTTAAAAATATTACCGAGGAATGTATCGCATTTTAGAGATGCTTAAATAAAATTGTATTGAAGTTGGATAGTGTTTCATAATCAATGCTTTATGCATGAGTGATCTTTCTTGTTATTTTAATTCATATAATGTGTCGACAGTTATGCTTACTTTGTCCAGTGTATCAAGAAATATGGAGTTTCCAATAACAGATTTTTGTAGTAACTCACAGAATAACAGATCAAAAATCTACTTTATTTGCCTACTTTTACATTTGATGTCACATGATAGCTTGCAGCCCTGAACATGGCCAACTAAAAGCTTTGGGGGAATACAGGAGTCAAAAGCAGACACTAACATTTATCCTGCTATATACGGAAAGCTGTTTGTATGTACACCGGTTATCCATTATATCCCAAACTACCCTACGTACAATATTATATTACAATGATTCTCTAAACAATCTAACCATTAATGAATAATCACTCATACTTACCCGTATCTCTTTAGAACAGCTTCCATGCTTTCACTGTGTCGAACAGAACTCCAAGCCCACTGTAGCAGAATGACAGGATGTTGGCAGATATATCAAATTTCTCAAGCCATCAAATAATAGACCTGGCCTATCCCGACAGTGCTTTTTATTTGGAACTGAATTTAAGAAGTTTAAATAAAATAAAATAATAATAAAATCTCCCACAACTATGCTACAAAAAGCAGTTGGTACCCCCGACCATTGTTAGATGATTATTAAATGTTAGAAGTTGATAATAGTTGAAAAAAAATCATCTTTTTACAGTCACCAGAAAATTCGTTCGAATTTTTTTTTTTGTAAATTTCGAATGAAATTCTGCTCGAATTAATAAGGTTTTACAAAAGTGAACATCATATATATATATATATATATATATATATATATATATATATATATATATATATATATATATATATAGTATATACAGGGTGTCTGAAAAACATTGACCTCGACTTTTATTCCTTAAATATTGATCTTAAATATCGACATATATAATAAATCACAAAGGTGCGTAAAAAAGGTACAGAATTTTATGAAATAGATTAAACATTTTAAGGGAATTAAATTTTAAGAAATACAAAATTTAATTTTTATACGGCCCCCGTACAAAGACATTTCCAATAAGTAAAATGTGCCCCAAACACTAATAAAGTGATGTACAAAATTTCAGCATTTTATCATAAAAAATCCCAGAGATATGAAAGGACAAAAATGCTGACTTAAACCACTTTTTGAAGCATCAACATGGGTTCTCAGAAGGGAAAAATCATGTCGGCAGATCGCGTTTCAGGGGTCATACACAAATTACGAAAGAAAACAATGATTACATAAATGAATAATAATTTTGCTATTTATTGGTACAAAAGTATCTACACTGTGTAGAAATAATAACTTTACACAAAGATTACAAAACTCGTTCAAAATATTTCCATCCATGCCAAAGATCGATTAAAGATAAGAAGCAGATATTATTTGCCTATAATGCATTTCTGCGTTGCGTCATTTGCACTCTTGCTGTAATAAACATTTACATTTTAATTTGTGATTAATCCCACACCAACTTTGTTTAAACATGTCTCTGGGACTTTTTATGATAAAATGTTGAAATTTTGTACATCACCTTATTAGTGTATGGGGCACATTTTATTTATTGAGAATGTTTTTGTACGGGGGCTGTATAAAAATTTAAGTTTTGTATTTCTTCAAATTTAATCCTCTGAAAATTTTTATCGATATCATAAAACTCTGTACCTTTTTTGACGCAACTTTGTAATTTATTATATATGTCTAAGATCAATATTTAATGAATAAAAGCCGAGGTCAATGTTTTTGGGACACCCTATATATATATATATATATACACAAGTAACGCTTCGGCAGATGATAATTAGCTGAATATTTCAGAAATGAAGCTAAAACTTTCATGAACGTCTGAAATTGTGACTTTTCTTTGCCGAAATTATCAGCAAAGTAGCTGAAGAAAAAGAGCAACGGTTGCAAAATGTTTTACAGTGATCGTGGGCAGTTATAAGAATGCAAATTTATAAAATAAAAATAAAAGTCACTTAACGCCAAAGTTGTCTTAACGAAAAGACTTTAAACAGCAGGTTTTCCGGAGATTTATTATTTCACGGAATGTTGAAACTTAAACTCCATTAAGGTCACAGTAAATCTTTCACTATAAGCATGTGAGTAGAGTATCTGTCAGCGTCTTCAAGTCTTCTTGTGATGATTTATCAGCTTTTTATTTTTCCTATAAAACAAAGTAGATCATAGATCAATTAGTAAAGTTTAAAAAACACAAAACTTTAATTCCTTATTCATTTATTAATCAGTGTTGACCATTCATGACCCTTTTGACAGTCGCGCAGCGTAATGAATTTTTCCAACCCACCAGGTTCTTCGTTTTCCACATTTGTATCTAGCATTTCTTATTTTCATTCATTTTAGTTCTCTTCCGAAGTTTAGGATGCGTATACATTTTACGAACCCCCCCCCCCTCTTTCCCACCCCTCAATTTTAATGTGAGATCACCTCTCTAAAAGCGGTTTGTCGGCATACCCGAGCACCAAAAGCCATCCCGAAATCTGAAAAAAACTCATGTACGACTCATATTCGACCATGCTGAAACCAAATATGAAATTCGTTTTTCGAATTCACCCTTAGATCTGGAGAAATAGCCTCACAAAATTTTGCTTCTTTTGTGATTAACATCTTAGTCTAAAGGCGTTGCCACTACATAATGCAATTGCATAGTCATGAGACTTTAAAGCTGAAGAAATAAATTGTATTCAGCTCATGGACTTAGAGATGAGACTATTCCCATGATTCAGCTGAATAGGAGAGTTAATATTGAGAGGTTATCCCAATTAAAATATTTAGAGTATGAATATTTAAACCAAAGTTTGAGAGATTTGATTCCTGCTTTATCTTCAAATTCACGTTTTAAACAATGCAATTAATGCAAACTTTGTTTATAAATAGATTGGTTGGAGCTGAATTGTATGGCCCTTAAAGTTAGGAGAGTTTGACCCTTTTCTTCCATGGTATGGCCAGAAATTGAAATCTTGAGATACGAAGTTTGTGGTGTTAAACTTGATAAATCGATTTGTTAGAGTAGTGGAGCATAAATGAATTGCGTTATGTTATGGGTTGGTATAGTACGTATAAAACTAAAGTAACTTCGTTAAGAGAAACATGCAACACAAAATAATAGTGTTCATAGGTTTCGAAGTCAATAAACAGCTTTCTTTGTCATCAAGAAATGGACCGGCAGATGTCAAGTTTCTATAGAAGCCCGCAAAAGCCCGCTTTTTTAAAATTCCCTTTGTAAACGGCGTTTCTCACAATTTACAGCAGGGCTTAATTTATCTAATATTAGCCCTGTTGTCTTTTGAAATATATAATGAATGAATTCATTGAATTCCTGCTTTAAATCCCAGGCTACTTCGGGTACGTTTTCTGGTTGTGAAATCAATTTGATATTTAAAATCAGAACATTAAGCATTCATATTGATGTTTAAAAGTACCTACCTAATATTCTTCTTCTTCGACCCAGACTGTCCGACCGTAGACCGGAACCCAGTGAGGACCGCATCCATAGAAACAGTATCCTCTCCCCAACCCTACTTCTCGGAAGGACTTACGGACCCACATGTTTAACGTCTCCCTACTCCACGTGAACACGGGGAGAGTTTGGACAGAGTTTGGAACCTACACAATATGAACAGACAATATTGACTTAATATAGGGCCAATAAAAAAATATGAACATTTTGACATTAATGAACCCATATTGGCTTACAATACTGGCCAAATACTGACTCGCCATTTATAACCAATATTAGCATGCCAATGTAACCCAATATTTAGTTAGTATTGGCTTCCAATGTGTTCCAAATATTGGATAATTTTTAATGTAACGCCAATATTGGCGCAACTCGTATTTCAATACCAATATCTATCTAGCCAGTCTTGATGGCTCCCAAGCATTCGATAATTTTCAATGTAACGCCAATATTGGCGTAACCCGTATTTTAATACCAATTTCTAGTCCATCTTGATGGCCAATGTATCCTCAACAATGGTGTTACATTGAAAATATTTCCAATGAAACAATAAGTTATACAATATCAGCCAACATCGGCATGCTATTTCGATCTAGATTTATTACTAGGCCACAGTTTTCCCAAAATAAAATCTGAAGGGGGCAGCACATGACTTTCCTTATATAATGCAATGACGTTATAAACAGCGAAATAATGGTGTACAAGATCCCACGCGATACAACGATTTTGACATTATCATCACGTAAATTGAAATTGGACGTATTTAACACCTTATTGTTTGAAAGAGAATGACATATTCATACTCACGTGCAAAATCCTCATCAAAATTCAATCAATATTTAATTAATATCTATGTGACTTGGCGCTATTTAAAATGCATAAATTCGCCAAATGAAAAGAAACTGATATTAAAAGGGAACGATTACATATAAATATTCATTTCATGCGTCATTTTGCGCGATAAAACCTAAATAAATATATTTAAAGAAATAACAAGACATATTAATCATGCATAAAGCATTGATTACGAAACACTTCCCAACTGAAATGCAATTTTTTTTAAACATCTCTAAAATGCGATACATTCAGCGCTGATATATTTTAAATTATCACAGTATAATAACTTGCTTTACTTGGAAACTTAAAACTTCACCAAAAAAAGCAATTCTATAAAACCGTCTGCTTCTCTAAGTAAAATCAATGAATATTTCATTCATATCACTTTCATTCCAGACTCCAAAGCTAAGTAGTTTTGAGTTAAAAAAAATCAGCAATTCTTATACAACTCATCTTGCAATCGCTTGTTTTGTTTACATTTTACGTACGTTAAAATTAGGCTTCGTTCTAGAAATAATGAAGTCTAGTGATCATTTAAAATAAAATATATTGTAATTGCGTAGACAGATGCACAGATAATATGCAAAATTAAAGCGGTTTTAGGACGGATGCAACACTAAATATAAATATAAGCGTTCCTTAAAAATCACGATTTTTACTAAGCGAAAAAAACAATGGATGCCATATTTTATTTTGCGATGCGTCACGTGATCTCTTCATATAATATGGATGTAATTATTATTTCAATTTTTATTTAAAAATCTACTTCACATATTTTGACAGTTGAATGCATTTTTTTCGAAGCGGAATTTTCAAATGTTTTGCATTTTTTAAATTCTCCATGCGTCTTAATTTTTGTCTGAGATGCATAAAATTTGGCAAGAAGACATCTCTCATACTTTTTAATAAAACTGGGTATGCATTGTATAATTGGACTTTATTAAGGTAATTAAAAGTGAATAAGAACCTAATTAAATGATGAAAATTAAGTTTTAATGCCGAAAAATATTTTTGAAAAATTAATTTTCTAAAGGATTTAAAAATGAATACCCAAATAAATTTGTTCATAATGTGTTTTTAAGTGATCATAATGTCAAATTAATCAAAAATGTGAACAAATGGCACGCAAGGAGCATTTTCAAATTTTCGTTAAAAATACTAAATTTAAAAAAAAATAAAATATTATAAAAAAATTGAAAAAAAATTAATTTCACTGTATATAGTAATGTTAAGTGGAATATTTATACTAATTTTCACGTTTCTAAGTCAATAAATAAATTAAAACAATTTCAACGTCCACCATCCCCTTAAAATTAAATTCAGTATTATAGAAGAAACGGAAATTTTCTGTAAAATTTTATCGTATTACAAACAAAGAGGTAAAAAAGAAGATAAACCCCATTGTAGTTTAAACCCTTTTGCAACAGCCCACTTAAAAGCCACACAATCATTTATGAAATAAAAGTGAGCTTGGGAAGATAATTCGTCAATGAACACTTTAAGTGCATTCGCCAGGTGTATAATCTTCCTTTCACAGATAACTTATCGAAAATATATCTATCCACTTCATAGATATGAAATAGGTTGCATTATCAATTGAAACTGATACCAGAAAGTATTTAATAAGGCACGCCTAATCACGATGACGACTGTTGTACTGTGAATCTGTTTGACGGAAGAGGTTGTAGGAAGATCTTCTGAAATTGTTATTAATTTGAGTTATTGAACTGTGAAGAAATATTAGGTTAATTAAGAATTAGGCATTCTTAACCTATTTTTTTAGCTGTGCGAATATTTTTACTTAATCTGCAACAAATCTGTACTTAGCTGTCGATGTATATAGTTTGTGATCCCTTTTTCTAATAATATATCTAAAAGGTTGATTGTACTGATAAAATCGGCGTACTACAGGATGTTTGGAAAAAAATGTTAACGAGCTTGTTCCCTTAGATATCCATCTTAACCATACTTGTAAATGTCTATATACATAAAATTGAAAACCCGTTTGTTCGTCTCATCATCACGAGAGAACGACTGTACTGAATTACATAACATTTTGAAAGGTTGCCTTCTATTCTTCAATCTAGACCGTTCGACCTACACGAAGGTGTAAGGTATCTGTTTGGACGGCCGGGAAGTGCCACCCAATGTAGACTGGAACCCAGTGGGGGCGGCATTCGCAAGGACCGTACCCTTCTTTGCCTTCCATTAACCTATCGGTAGGACTTATGGACCCACATATTTAACGGGTCCGTACTCCGCGTGAACACGGGGACAGTTTGGGCAGTGCCAGGAATCGAACTCAGCTCTTCCGAGTGCAATCCCCGCGCGCATGTCCCACCCCTTAAGGATAGCCTTGGTAGGACCCCACTTAAAATTTAGGAGTCCGTTTGTCCTTCAATATGTCTGCATTTATGTTCCTCTAACTGTTTCTTCACTTTGAGTAAAATCGTTATAAAATCCTCCAAAGCAACAGGACCCAGCCGTTATTGAAGTCTCTAAACTAGCGTGACCTATTTGTCTTTTTGAGCCTCTCTACAATAAATGCAATTAAAAATCAGATAACGTGACTCGATCGCTGTGTGCGTGTCTTTAACTCTTAAATTATGGTATCTTTTATAACAAGGGCAGACAGCAGAAGCAAGGGTAGACAACAGAAGTAAGGGCAGACAGCAGAAGCAAGAGCAGACAGCAGAAGCAAGAGCAGACAGCAGAAGCAAGAGCAGACAAAAGCAAGGGCAGATATTCAACACGGTGGGCATAGATTTAAGTATCTGCTCCTTTTCAGATAGCCAACTGGATGTTACATGCTGGGCCATAAATTAAAGATATATCTTTATTTCTGTCTCTAATAAAAAAAAAAGATTAGAAACGCAGGCTATAAGGAAATATATTGTGTAATTCTTATTACCTGTAAAGAACCTTGCTACGTCAATCGAGAATCGAATCCTGGATCTCCGAACTGACCAGCCGACGCTCTAACGTTGAGTTATTGGGACGAAATTGCTAGCTTTTATCGTCGAAGTGGACTCTGCATTCTCCACCCTCTAATGTCAGATTGGTGGGTAACTGACAATCTGACTAACCACCTCCTGCTATTTTTATATCAGGTGGCTACCTGATAGTACTATTTTTACCCAGGTTAGTATCTTGCGTGGTCGTTATCCTCTCAATTTGAAATCGGCGCTCAATCTTCCAGAGTTCACTGAATCCGTACTAGTCGCACTAGGGTCACTTTCAGACCTGCGACATTTGTTTGACGGGATGGTAGACCTTGGGTGCCTCCTGCTATCCTTTCCATGCCGTGCAGATAGCTACTCTAAACCCACTATGTGAGTCGCACGGTCTAGGGTCTTCAGGCCTCCGACATTCTGTTTTAAAAAAAAAAAAGCTATGTTAACTGTTTCTATTTTCTCGGTTCTTTTTTTTTTCTTTTAACCCTTTTTATTTGTATTTTTTCTAATTCTTTTTTCTAAATTTTATCCTAAATATATTAAATTTCTGTTTTTGTTTTCCATGTGCCTAAATTCCTTTTCTTTTCCATATATTTTCATTTTTTGTTATATATTTTCTAAATTTCACTTTTAAAATGTTATTATTTTCTTTAATTTTAATCTATTTTTCATTATGTTAATAAAGCTCACTCTAAATTTTATTTTTCAATGATCTTTTTATCTATATTTCCAATAACCCTTTTCCCATTTTTGAAAAATGGACGTACTTGCCAAGTTCAAATATAATGTAAAACTGCCTGTCTAACCACAATAATTTTCATCAAGTGTTATCTTTATAGACCTAAATAACTGTCCGTTTGGCGGGATGGTAGATCTTGGGTGCCTCCTGAGTGCAGGAGGTATCCTTTCCCGGCCGTGCAGCTAGCTATTCTAAATCCACTATGTGAATCGCACGGTCTGGGGTCTTCAGACCTCCGGCATCTTTGCACTAACTTACAGGGTTGATTTGCTCGGGCGCCATTGTAAAGAGTCTTGCTTCCCCAACCGGGAATCGAACCCTGGATCTTCGAACTGGTAAGCGGCCGCTATACCGTTGAGCTATTGGGACGAAATTGCAAGCTCTTATCGTCGAAGCATACATATATAAAAGAAATTGTTAGTGGTGTTTCTGTCTGCTTGTTTATTATCTTAGCACGGGGCAACTATCTTCTCTTCTTTCCTTTTGATAAGCATAAAATTTCAAAAGTAAAGACCCCAATTATTAAAAGTTCACCGCAAATTATTGTGAATTAAGTTTCTTTATGTCACATATTCCGTACGAAAAACGGGTGTACACAGTCTATAACAAATTTTTACTATTAAAAGCTATTGTATCGATCTATATTGTACGTATTATGCGATCTATTCTGTGAATAATTTATTTAGGAAGTTGGGCGTACGTGCGCCGTCGTCTGTAGCGGAAAATCGAAGCTTCGGACAGTTACGGAACTCGGAATAGGGATAGCTAGGCTCCCGAGGCGACAGACTTAGTCGAGAGTTCAAATTAGCTCAATATGAACATTTAAAGTAAAAAATCTTCAAAAGGATATTGTATTTCAGCAGACAATTGCTGAATGCAAAAGATATGAAAGCAGGTGTTCTACAATAGTCAATCGCTAAGTGGTCAAATTGTTACGTATACTCTAAGCGATCAAATATGGCTGTGGTTAGGAGACCATTATACGGCAAGCAACTATTTAGCAGATATTGCTGGTGTTGGATCGCTGAATCCGTATTAAAAGGGAGGGATGAAAGTATACAGCGACTGGAGACGTGCATTGATAAAGATGTTATGGGTAAAAGGCGCGATCTGACGAACTTTGAACGATCGTGGGTGCCCGAATCCGTCATCTGAACATTAGCAAAATGGCTGCATTTATGTTTTAGTGGGCAATTATTAAAGTATATAGAGAGTGGACCATCAGACAAAAAAAAACGGGTCTGATGAGTTCAACACAACTGGTTGTCAACGGTCACTGGATATTCGAGTTGAGAGGACAATTGGCAGACTTGTTCAAACTATCAGAAGGGCAATAGTTCGTCGAATTAAAGATAATCCGAATCAGGGACTAGGTAAGATGGCTTCTTTATGTACAGTTCACCGTATCGTATGGGCTACAGAAGCAGACGTACTAACCAGACTGTGATAATGATTTAGTCTGTCAATCTATAAGTGATTGGTCAGATATAAAAAAAAAATCGATAATAAAAGACAATATTATCATTATTCATTTCTGAAAACAATTTTATTCTAATGAGAAGTCTATGAATATTTTTTGAAAGCGCATATGAATGATGATGATAACATCATACTGTTTCTACAAGCAGCTAAATACAATTACAAGTTGATTAGTTACAAACCGCTAGTTCACATTCAACAAAATTTTTCAAAATGCATTAGGGCGCTGCTAAAGACGAAGAAAATATTCAACTTCATCAAGTACAAATTTATCCATTCAGTTACACACATTAAATTAAAGGTATTTGAACACTAAAAGAGAAAGCAATCTGTGTTGAATAAAATAAAAACTTCAATAACAGAACAAAAGGATGAATAACAATGGATAGAAAGTCAAGAATGTGCAAAATCGTCTGGCGGTGAATATATATACCTCTTAATATTCTAAAAGTTCTCTTCATTAAGTACTCTTGTTAGTATGTATAAAAATCTCATTTTGCGTCCCATATAACCGTAAGAACTACAATTTTAATAAAGTAAAATAGAATGAAATAAAGCTAACCAAAATTAAAAAATAATATTGAACACGGCCACTTACTCACCTCGTGGTGTGTGTGATCTAAATGTAAGTTTTTCAGTTTCTATTTGACTAGCATTCATCAGTGAAAAACAAACAGAAAATAATCTCGAAAGCAAACTTATAAAATATTTTATTTGGATTGCAATATACAATTATGAACACGTGCTTTAATGTATGAGCTCTTGAATGTTGACATTAATTTAAACTTTTTCAGATTTCTTTTGCTTCATAATTTAAGTTAACAAAATCGCCACTTGAACTGAACTACATAATTGATACCTGTGTTTAAGAAGAAACTTATTGCACTTCTTTAGTCTGGTGCTCATCCTTATGCTTCCTTTGAAATTCACAGCTCTCATTGTAGGAGTAGAAGACATCATTGTAGGAGTAGAATACATAATTGTAGGAATATAGTACATCATTGTAGGAGTAGAATACATCATTGTAGGAGTAGAATACAAAATCAAATTCACGAGTCAGACATCTCACAAAATGGTTATGGCAGAAGTGAAACACCAGCAAACAAACACCTTATTTATCATTCTTTTTAGTGTAATTTAGCCAATTGTCCTTCATTAGTTTGAGTTCAGTTTTGGTTTTGAAATATGCCACTATAGTTGGCTTGCAACTCTTCCAGTCCGTCTGGCTTTTTGAAGCGATCGATAATTCTGTTGATGTCCTCCGAAAGTTCATCTTCGAACTCCCTTGACCTCCATCCTTACGGACTTAAGGATGAAGGTCAAGGGAGTTCGAAGATGAGCTTAGGGATAAAAGGTGTAAGCAGATAACTTTATGAATGAAAGAAAGAAGGCGAGAAAATATCAGTCACGTTTATTTTAGAAGCAGAGCATGATTTTATACCATTCAGAATTTCAACACATATAGAGGCGAACTTTCACATTTCCTCTCGATGAGATTTATTTTTAAACATTACATATTTTTAGAGATTGTGGTGAATAACGCATGGCTCAACAACCATAAGCGTAGCCAGGATATCGTAAAGGGTGGTTGGCGATTAAATGTTTTATTAATATGAGTAACATCTATCGCCAGGATATCCGACTGAAATTGAAGCTAATGACACTTTAGACGCTTACATCTCTAAACATAATAGGTAAAAATGTAAACGATTTATACTTGTTTTGTCAAAAATAGGGTAGTGTGAATATACAAAAACAATTTTAATATTTTAATATTTTGAAGTGAAAAAAAAATGTTGTCCGAGTTTCCGCTTCACATAGCTTACTTTCACTCGAAATGTCCTTTAAACCATAAAAGGTAAATATAAGCAGTAAACGACAAAAATGTCCAGTAGGAAATCCAGTTCTTAGATCAATATTTTTGTTTCAGAGCTTCTATACACTGGCTTCCAAAAGATAAGCAAGGATGGTGAAATCAACAAAAATGGAAAAGTAAAGCTTTGATTAACTCAAAATTGCACATGAAGGTAGCAAATGTGTTTATGCATTAAAGAAAACAAGAATTATGTGCAAAGATGAAAAAAAATATTTACTTTTCGCAAGTTATATGATGACGTCACATTTGGGTCATTAACAAAATGATGTTTAAAGGCAAACAAACCAAACAAAACTTACATTAATATGGTACGTGACCACCCCGGACCTTCACACAAACTTTACAATGATTTTCCATGCTTTCAATGAGGTGATCAACCATCGCAGGTGCGAGCAATGGCCATTCCTCCAATAGGGCAGTTTCCAACTCTCTGAGACTGGCTGGAGGAGGTAAACGTGCAGAGATAGCACGCCCGAGGGCATCCCAAAGGTTTTCAATGGGATTAAGGTCGGGGGGAATACGGCGGCCACTCCATACGAGAAATGCCCTCACTTTCCAGGTATTCGTCAACGATGTTAGCTCTATGGGGACGGGCATTATAGTCCATAAAGAGGAAATCAGGACCAACTGCTGCAGTGTAGAGTCTCGCAATGGGGTCTAGGATTTCATCCCGATACCACGCAGCCGTCACAGAACCGTTGAAGATGTTGAAGACCCAGACCACACGACTGGCCCAGAGGCGCGCAGCAGCTTAATTTGTGACCGGGGCCTTTAAAGATGTGCAGCTCTGTGCGATATCCCATTGAAATTCCAGCCCACATCATGACGCTGCCACCTCTGAATGCGTGATGTACGATGATGTTCTTGGCCTGGTTGCATGTGACTCATTCTCTCCAGACCCTTACACGCTTATCTGATTCCAGGGCAAATATGGACTCGTCCGTGAACTGGACGTTGCACCAATTTCAGACAGTCCAATTGACATGTTGACGACACTACTTTAATCTTACCTCTCTGGCTTGGACGGTTAGTGGAACACAAAAACGTGGTACTCGGGCGTACAGTCCCTTCACGTGGAGCCTTCGGCGCACAGTACTGGCAGATATTGTCTTACCAAGTGCCGCTGCAACCATGGATGTAGCAGTAGTGGAGGTTGCTCGTCGATTTCGCTTGGCTACTATAGAAATATACCGATCATCAGAGGGAGTGGTAACCTTTGGACGACCGGGCACAGGTCTCCGGACAACTGTTTGACTTGTTTGGAATTGTTTCTATAATCGAAAAATTACCGAATGAACAACGCCAAAGAAAATAGCGACATCTTTGATTAACTCTTCTGCTTCAATGCGTCTGACAGCACGGCAGCGCTCACTATCTGTCATTCGTCTTTTTTCAGCCATAGAAACATGAATATCATCCAAAATAATCTTACAAAAGTTATAAACACTTCGTATCAGCATTTAAATGCACCTCCTCAAACCCTTCAGAATGCTGGCGTCTTCAACGACTGCCTAATTAGCATATATCCGGACAGTCAATCGTGATTGTCTGTAACACACGATATTTGCATACTGCCATCTACATCCGCAGCGATTTTCAGTCACTCAAATTCAAATACGCTTTCGAAAAATGAAAATTTGCATTGCGTGCTTAACTTTTGGAAGTCAGTGTAGTTTTCAAGCAATCGTCTTGTCAAGTTGAAAAAAAAAAATTAGTTTTTAAGTCTGTAATGCTTATTATCTTGAAAACTATAAGTGAACAATAAGTTTGTGATGAACAATAAACAATAATTTGAAACTCTTTAAAAACCTTAGCCCTACAAGGATATGAACTTGGATTTTAGATCAGGTTGTTTGTTAGTTTTCGAAATATTTATAAGATTCTACAACGCGCGCACAAATTTGTATAGACTTGATATTCGCAGGTAACTTAGTTTAGTTACCGTAGGCCCCTATTATCTGTTGTAAATGATACAAATGAGACTAAAGACAACGAATAAACTTATTAAATTTTACTTATTGAATTTCACTTATTGAATTTTATTTACTAAATTTTACTGGAGTAATCGTTATTTTTCAACACGTTATTCACGCAAATCCATTTCGGCTCCACCGGACAACAGCCATCGCCGAATTTTTAAAGTGCTGGATAATGTTTCCCAATATGGACCCTATGTAGAATCAGCGCAACTACTCAATGGGAGGTTAATACACATACCTGCCCTCCTACTCTTCTGATCCAAACGGATCTACACCTAGCCAGTCGATTGGTCTATCTATCCTTTGAGTTACTGAGACAATAGTTGTTTTTTCTTTCACAGTCGAAGTGGACATTCTTCTTCTGTAGATTTTAGATCGAAATACAATTTCAAACCTAAACGGCCTCCCCATTTCTTTGTTTTTTACTTTCCCTGCAATACATGGTAATGTATAGGCAAAGTATTGGAATCATGCCGAAAATCGCAACTCGAGTTTTCGACGAATCTATACGTTTCGAGACCTCTAGAATACGAAAAAACTATTTTTAGCGTGACGTCTGTGTGTGTGTCTATGTGTCTGTATGTGCAGGTTTTGTATCCACTCTAACTAAAAAAGTAATGGACCGAATTTCATAAAATTTGGTAGGTAAGTCACTTGTGGGCGAATCTGGTGCTGATTAGGTTTGAGTATGCTTCAGGATAAAAGAACCTGCATTTTTTTGCGAAATGGCCCGCAAAATTTTGTATCCACTCTAGCTGAAAAACTAATGGACCAAATTCCACAAAATTTGGTAGGTAAGTCAGGTGTGGGACACCCTGGTGCTGATTAGATTTTGGTATGATTCGAAAAAAAATAACCTGACTTTTTTTGCAAAATGGCCCGCAAAAATTGTCAAAATCTAAAATAAAAACTACGTATGCTCAAATATATCCATGAAATGCTTGTTTAATACGTAATTTTTAACGAAAAAAAGAATAAGACCAACCCCATTACACTAGGACTAGGCATTTTCGAGATATTTTAGTTTTTTTCGTATTTTCTCTACAGATTTTTTACTTTCCCTGCAATACATGGTAATGTATTAGGAAAAGTATTGGAATCATGCCGAAAATCGCAATTCGAGTTTTCGACGGATCTACACGTTTCGAGACCTCTAGAATACGAAAAAACTATTTTTAGTGTGACGTCTGTGTGTGTGTGTCTGTCTGTCTGTGCAGATTTTGTATCCACTCAACCTAAAAAACTAATGGACCGAATTTCTTAAAATTTGGTGGGTGAGTCACTTGTCGATGAATCTAGTGCTGATTAGTTTTGGGTACGATTCGGGATAAAACAACCCGCCTTTTTTTGCGAAATGGGCCGCAAAAGCTTGTATCCACTCTAGCTGAAAAACTAATGGACCGAATTTCACAAAATTCGGTAGATAAGTCACTTGTGAGACATCCTGGTGCTGATTAGATTTTGGTATTTTTTCGAAAAAAAATAACCTGCCTTTTTTTTGCGGAATGACCCGCAAAAATCGTCAAAATCTAAAATAAAAAACTACGTATGCTCAAATATATCTATTAAATGCTTGCTCAATACGTAATTTTTAACGAAAATAGAATAAAAAAAACCCCATTACATTAGGACTAGCCGTTCTCGAGAGATTTTAGTTTCTTCGTATTTTCTCTACGCCACCTTTGAAAATAAGTCCAGTTATCAAATGAGAACGAAAATTGAATTAAAAGTGAATTAAATTTAATTAAAATAAAGAGAACGGGAATATAAGTCTGCAGGGAAAGTCATGTGCTGCTCACATCAGATTTTTATATGTATTAAAGCATCCTGTTCGGCATAACACTCATGAATCGTTGTCATAAATAGTAACGTTCTTGGAAAATTCTGACCTTGATATTATTGAAATCTTAGTGAGATCTGCTGCCTTTAACTGGAAGAGTTAAGTCTATAGGCTCCATTGTGAAGAACTCATATATCCACCGGGACTCAAACCATGGATCTCTACCTGACATTCTATCTCACTGAGCTACTGGGTCGACAGTATTTTCTTTTAAAGGTGAAGAGCACCCCTTCGTTGTTTTGCAGTTTAATTTACTTTTGGAAGTTAACAAAAATTTGACAGATCTGATTAAGTTAAAAGAAAAAACTCAAAATAGGCGTATGTTTAAAACGGTTTTATACATCAATTAAATAGATTGTTTTGCACCAGTAAATAAATTTACTGGTGCGAAGCTATCAAGCCACTGCGAGCTTTTGAGATAATACTCACATCACACCATTGATGTTGGCGACTATCAAATAAATTGAGTCGATTTATAGTATCAGAAATATAAACGCCGTATGTATTATTATTATTCCATCGCGTTCTACCCAGAAATTGTCCTCCTAACAATATTTGGTAATGAAACTGACGCCCCCCCCCCCTTTCAAACCGCAGGCCCCCCAGAATTTTTCTATTCCAAAAGATGGCTATTCCAAGGTGTAAGGAGTTATAATTACTATGTGCACTTTCAAACAAAATTATATAACTTTGCAATTTTTACCTTCATATCTGCCTCCTTTCAATTCAAAAGTATTTAAATTATTATTGTTATTATTCTATAAGTACTTTGTCTTCATACATAGTATAACGTAGCGAGAAAATATTGTGAAGGTGTCTAGAATTTAAATTCGAGTTTTCGAAGTTGAGAGCACGAGTTCAAGGATGTTTAATCAACTGAATTTGAATTGAACATTTTTGAGGTGATGGGTGTGTGATGGGGTTGTATGTATGTGTGTATGTATGTTAGCGTGAGTGTCAGTGTGTGTTTTTATTATGAGTGTATGTTAATGTGTGTGCGTGTTTGTGTGAGTGTATGTATGCTATGCTAGACGCGATGCATTGATTGCCGAAAACTGATGTATGCTGCCATTGAAAACCTCTAGTTTTAGATGGCAAACCCAAGTTCTTACTGTTTAACAATGTGCGCCAGTAGTGAAAACTTTTAATATTCGACGGCCCCCTATTCAGTCCATAGACTGGGCCAGTCAGAAACCCACGGATATTCCCGGCCAGTTATTGTGAATAGATTGTTATGTTCATTGGAAAGATCTCTATATTGACTGGAATGCTCTCGACACAAAGCGGCCCTCAAATCCAGCATCCCATCGGGCGTTGCCCTATAAGCCAATTCAACACTGAAATGAAATATTAAATATAGCAGACGTTTATATTTTTTTTTGTTTCCAGGTATCAAACAACGGGTCATCAACCTAAACATATTTCAATTAAAATCCTTCATCTAATCTCCAAAAGTTGCGATAGTTCGCCAAATATAAACACCTATACAATTTGAATCTCAGGGAGCAACCTTTATTCATTCGCGTCTGTGATATACATATCTTATCTTCCGTACTCATACTCACTTTACCAAAAACGGAAAGTCAACAGTTTATCGTGAAAAAGATAAAAGAAAAAAGTTGCCGCCAAAGAAATTTTCAAAGAAGCACGAGTCAAAAGCTGAATATGGCAGCAAATATTGATTATCTGTCACCTTTGGAGTTTAGAATTTGCGTATTGTTACACTACAGAGAATGGTTTTGAAAGTAAATAAGGGTTTGTAAAGGGCGGATATCATTTGAAGATCTTAGTGACAGATTTTGAGTTGTGCCAACGTGTTGTAACAGATAAGAGAGAGGACACAGCCACGAGGTCAAATGATCCTTCGGGTTTTCCTTGTTCTGAAAGTTCCTTTTCTATAACTTTGTGATAGATAATATTTCAAAAAAAAAAAAATCAGGAGTCAAAATCTGGTTGAAAAACTAGCTGACAGCGAAATTTTCTACTCATCAGTCACCTTACCTCCTTACGAACAAAGTGACTAATTAAATTACTAACTGAGCCTGATTTTAGATTGCTCCATCAGGATAGTACGAAAATGATGGATTTTCGAATATAGTATCGATATAGTTTCAATTATAGTATCATTAACACGACAGAACCTAACGAAGCCGGATTTTCGATTCTCTCGGGTGCGAAGAAAATAGAGGACTTGAAAAGTCTTTCCAGAGCGCTCAAAAGTCCATCTCTAATAACTTAATCTCAGTCCTTGCACACTTATAGGGGTCACTTGCACACTTATAGGAATCACTTGCACCCTTATTCACCTAACTGTGCCATTCCCTATTTATAACCAAACTGTGGCATTCCCTATTTATAACCTAACTGTGTCATTCCCTATTTATAACCTAACTGTGTCAGATTTATTTTCTTCCCACAAGGGGGAACAAAAGGGAAAATTCTAAAAGATTTACCATTCCCCCCCCCCTCCCCAGAAGCTCCTTGGTAATCTATAAGGCTGAAACTTTGCATACTTATAGTATCGACCACGGGATAGAAACTGAGTAAATTTTAATTTTTGATTTAGACGGCTATTTTTGACGCTACGCGCCATACATAGTTAAACAAAATAAAACGTATTAAAAAAGTTATAGTTTAATTTTTATAGCGAGCCGGTTTCCTTGTCTTTGATAGGCATAAATACTAGTACAGAATATAATAAATTAGTAGTGTGTACAATAGGATTCGAAAACACCTCCTTTTTTGTGGACAAAAAGGCAAAGTTACTATACAACTGCAAGAAGGAAATAATCAATTATTTCTGGATTTGAAGGGATTTATTCGCCAAATGATTATTAAAAATAATTACTCAATGTAAAATTGAAATTTTTTACCACTGGGAAGTTCTGAATATCAAGCAAGAACTTTGTGCAGAAACCGCACCGTCCAACATTGTTCAACAGTGCTGTGTATCACTACCCGTATTATAAGTTCGGATCCGAAGCTAGCGTTTGGTCTAACTTTATAGCATCGAACTACAGCACTCGTGGCAACAGGAAGGCAAGAAACAGCCTTCTTCAAGACACACAAGATGTGCAATCTTCAGCTGTGACAGCTCAATCGGCAACTAATGTTAGAACAGAAAACGTAACTCAAGCAGAGAAAGAGGGTTGTTAAAGGCGAGAAGAGAAAGAAGTATAAAACCGAGGAGGAAGAAACAAGACGTAGGGCACTATGAATAAAAGGTAAAATACCAAAGAGTAAAGTGAACATCCAACAAAGGATACAAAGCACTAGTTCAGTGAGTAAAACTACGAACATAAGAGCCCTATTAAATTAGAAAAGACAAGTAATCGGTTTCGGAAGATACATGTGTCAGCTAAATAAATGGTAATAATAATAATGATAATGATAATAATAATAATAATAATAAAGCAAAAACAAGAAAATATTCTAAACAAATACGAAAAATAAGTTCCTTTTGATTTGGTTAACTTATGTAACTTCCGAAAGCAGTTGTCTTTTTTAATTTAATGGGGTACTTTCTTAATTTTACTCACTGAGCACGTGCTTTGAATCCATTGTTGGACTTTACTTTTCTTTGTGGAATTGTACTTTTCATTCATAGTATCTTACTTCTTGTTCCTTCTTGGCTTTCACCTATTTCTTTCTTCTTGCCGTTTCCAACCCCCTTTCTTTGCTTCAACATCAGTTGCCTTGATCTTTTACGGGTGAAGGCTATGCTTTTTATGTGTCCTGACGAAAACAACTGTTTCTCGCCTTTTAAATAGGTTGACACTACTAATTTTGTGTTGAATGTTGCTTCTAGTAAAGTTAAAGTTAGTTTAGTTTTATTACATTAGCATCAGTTTGAACTGTTCGTATTAATTGTAGTGGTTTTACGACTTAATTCTTTATTAAGAACTCACTCAATAGTGCCCCAGCTTTTTTGAAACCTATTTCAGGCAGTGTTTCTTTCAGGCATACCTCCGGGAGGACGAAGTCTCTCGGAGACGTGTATTCGCTCTCCGCCTCCCCCTAAAATTTCACTCGCCCTCCCGGCCAAAGGATCCTGAAAGAAATACTGATTTCAGGACAGTGTCAGTCATTTTAGAATAACCATTTATATCTTGTTCCAAATGCCTAAATTTACACTCATGTCCAAAAGTTAAGCATAATTCGTAAAATGTGAAAAATTCGGAGTTAATATGGATACAATTGTTCATAATCAGTTATGGAGAATCGTGGGACGAAGGAAATCATTGTGCATATGTAAAACAGTTCAGTCGACGTCGACATGCACCGACGCACGTCGGAACGAGTATAAAACGGCCTCGAGCGGAATGGCCAGTTGAGGCAGAATTTCACAGTTGGTGTGGTACGGAGCGTTGTTAACAATAAAAAAGGACGAAAGATGTCACAAAGATGCCAACTGGCCATGTTTTTGAAGGGACGATTTATTGGAATGCTGGAATCCGGTCGATTCCAAACCGAAGCGTCTCGAATTCTGAATGTGCCTCAGCGTGTGATCTCTAGACTGCAGCAGAGGTTCCAAACTACTGGAGATGTTACCCGATGACAAGTACCAGGTCGGCCATGGGTAACAACCGCTTAGCAAGACCGATATTTGGTGATAACTGCGCGACGTCAGAGGAACCCTTCTGCCAGACAACTGGGTTCAGCCCTGAGAGCCGCCACAGGAGTCACTGTTTCGAGACAGACTGTTTACAGGAGGCTCAGACACATTGGTCTCTATGCCAGACGATCAGCAGTTTGCATCCCCCTGACGTCTGCACAGAAACGCCAGCGTTTATAGTGGAGTTTGGAACATCGGCAGTGGAGGAGAAAACAGTGGTGCAATGTCATGGTCAGTGACTAGTCCAGGTTTAGCCGCACACTGATTCTCGTCATACCACGATCTGGAGAGAACGTGGAACGTGTTTTCACCCGGGAAACATCACGAAAAGACATAGTTTTTCGTTTAGGGTTGTCATGGTCTGGGCAGGCATCGTGATGGACGGCCGCACAGACCTCTACATCTTTGACACGGGGTCGGTTACCGGTCAAAGATACAGAGGCGAAGTCCTTGAGCCTACCGTTCGATTGTTCGCGGTGCTGTGGGTCCTGATTTCATATTCATGGATTATAACGTGCCTCCTTACCGTGCGGCCTTCGTCGACGATGTCCTTCAAACTGAAGATATCCAGCACATGCAGTGGCTTGCCAACTCTCCTGATCTGAATCTAATAGAGCATGTGCGGGATATGCTCGAGAGATATCTTGCAGCCCTCAGAGCTTTGAAACCCACCAAGCGGCGTTCAGGGGTTGAAAACTGCTCTCAGTGAGGAACTCTTTGAGCACACAACTCATCCAAACCCTCATCGAGAGTATGGGAAATCGTTGTACAGCATGCGTGGCTACCTGAAGTTCCCACACACCGTACTAAACTACAGCATCACATTGTTTTAATCATTCTGTTTCACTGAGGTTGACACTCGTATTGTGATCCTTTTCTTTGGATAATAAATGTCGTTATTATCCTTGTTTTGCATTGTTTTCTTCTTCTATAACCCTCTTACACCCGCATACCGCGTTTCCTTACATTCCGATGTGGATTTCCTGAAATTTTCACATAAACAGCAACTATGCTTAACTTTTGGACATGAGTGCAAATTGAGATTTAGAGAGCATATAATCTTTTAAATCAATATGAAATAATATAACGGAGACAAAATACTCTCAGACCAAGGTGCTTGACTTTTTTTAAGCCATGCCCCATCTCGATACTTCAAAAAATTTGATGACCCCCCCCCCCCCATTAATATAAGAAAACAAATACAGTGTTGCAAGATTGCAAGAGTATAATAAAATTTACAAATTAACAAAAAAAAGTAATGTAATTAATAATACCACTTTAAATTCACAATGTTAGGTGAAAATGTAGACAAATTCAACTTTACATAGTATACCTAACAGCCCTACCTTGTCAGACTCAAGAAAAAAATCATCAATAACGATAAAAACCTTGGAGCTCAAGGTTTATACCGTTTGCTTCAAGTGTAATATTGAACAGGCCTCCCCCGGTCATCTCTTGTACAGTTTGGGTTCATCTAAAAAGGATATTTTCGGGAGTCCCTTATTGGTCTATGATTTCTTGAGGATTCATGGACTCATGGACCTGGTCTAGCTCCTGGCTAGACCGGGTAGGATTAGTAACAACAACAACAACACAACAAAAATTTATCAAGTTTGATTATCTCAAATTATAGGTTCTTGAGCTTGTTGTTTACTACAAATAGTTTTGATTTCAAGCACCAAGCTTAGTTAGCTTCAGTCTTATGTCCACTCGTTTTGTGATACCTAATTGTTTTATTTATTTTTTCAGTAATTTACTTACATCGCTTAAATTACATTCCACCCAATATGAAGATGGGAATGGCAACAGTAACTCTCTTGCTAAATTAGTTGAATGTGGGTGTTTTGTCTTTGTTTCTTCCCAGAGCCGTCGTTCTTTTTACTTTGAATATAGTTTGCTAAGATTAATCATTTACCATTTTGGACAGTTTTTCTTGGTACTTTCTTTCACCTTAGATGGTTTACGAGAAATGGATGAGTGAATATATGAGCCCAGATGGGCAAATTCATGTCTTTTAAATCAGAAAATCTGCAATTTAAATCTTAAGTTAGCATTTTTAAATAATCCACAATAATAATTGCAGCAGTATCAGTCACCTCACACGTATTTAGTCAATAAAACTGGATAAATTTTCTTGCATAAATATTATTTTGATATAATTCTGGAAATGTAATGAAGCCTGATTATTTGTTTACCTTTTTTCGGATTTTAGTTATTTTTCCGCTATTTTATTTGACAAATTTGGCTCATGTAGCTTCAGAAACCAGTTGGTTCCTTGGTTCCTTCATATTTGAATTCCATTTTTGTTACTATTTATTTTAATTGTTTTGATGTTTTCCAATATTTTCTACTTAACTTGTCTTGTTTGTATCTTTTGTAGCTGGTTTGAACGTCTCAGGTTCGTTTATTAGCGTTTTAGTAGGCTTTCATATTATTCAGTTGTGTCTATTCGCTCTAACATTCGTTCTCATACCACCTGATTTTTTTTCGATATTCTCTCTTTTATGAATTTATGAATTTTACCGTTTATTCGTAGTATCCTGCCTTTCTTTTTCCTGCCTTATTGGAGTTTTTTCTTTCGTTTTCCCCCGTGCCGATGGCAGCAACTTTTCTGCTACCTTCTATCACGTGTGCTATTCTAGCTAAGTTTTCTGAACTTACTTGAGTAAATGAGGTTACGCGGTCTTTCTGCAGTAGGCTGTTTTGTGCCTTCGCAATCACTCGATCAATATATATTAGTGTGTATGATGTATTTAAGATTTTATATTATCGAGTTATTATTACAGCAGTTTTGCGGTGCTTTTTTATCAAACTGAAAAACTTTCTATAAATTTCCCAAATTCCTTCCTTATGTAGCATTTTAAAATATCTCCAAACTTGAATCCAAATTATCGTTGATAAAATCATTTCTCCCCCAAAGTAAAATTGAAGATATATCCTGCCATGACATTCTTTCTGAATTGTTTTTGAAAATGTTGTATAACCCCCCCCCCTCAACATAAAATATAATCTAAAAATTGAAAAGTGACCTTCAAACCGCTTCTGAAAACTGACATCATCACTACGTCTGTCGTCGAGAGCAGTGCCCTCTGGTTTTCGGGAGCATCTTCACGTTCGATCTCCGATCTCTTCATTTCGAGCACCTTTGGACTTGATACCTCAATCTACGCCAGTCGATGGAGGCTGAAGATAATATTGAATCAAGTAAGAGCATATATCTATATCTTTTTTTTTTCAAAAAAAGAGATAGCATGTTATATATAAATCCAGACTTGTTGAAAAGCGAATCGTTTGATTACAAGGTTCGAAATGTTTATTTTTAATCAATGTTGGCAATCTGAGTGGGAGGTGTTCTATTGCACCACATTTCGACACTTTTTGATTAAAAAGAGGGGAAGGGGGTGGAGTAGTACATCACGGACGTGCGTAAAAGTTAAATTTATAATGGGAGGTGAGTAACGTGGACTATGAAAAGATCTCTCTAAGAAAACCCCCACTCTCAAGAAGAAATTAGTTAAAAAAATACTAATCAATTTGTAGAGAACTTTGCTGCCCCAACCGGGAATCGAACGCTGGATCTCCGAACTGACCAGCCGACGCTCTACCGTTGAGCTACTGGGACGAAATTTCAAGCTCTTATCGTTGAAGTGGACCCTGCAAATTCGAAAAAATCAGCAGTGGCTTTCAAAGTGCTATAAATTGCTAGCTAACTGTATAGTTTGTTAGCACTTTTAGGTTAGACCCCAATATTATCTGGATACTCCGAATATAGATATCACGTCAAAGTATCAAAACATTTTATTAACTTGCTTGCCGGTATATAAATTAAACTCATACAATATGTCTGACGAAATTTTAGATTTAAGTTAATTTATGAACTTGCCTGGCGGCACGTAAATACGTTCTTGAATTTGTATTTCCATCTATTCTGTTCAAACCTCATCAGTCCTTAAACATCTTTACAACCCCCAAGAGTTCACTTAACTTTTTTTAAACTAAGCGAAATATCTCGTGCTTGTGCACCCATATTTTACAGAAGAAAAACTAAACACACTGATCTGCACCACATGTGACATTTTAACTATTACATTTCCCCCCACCCATTGGAAAACCCAAGCCAGCATACTAAAATATCGAAATTATATTCAATGTACACTGGTGTCCAAAATTAAGATTACAAACACAAAACATATGATATCTCGAAAAATAAATGGTTTATTATAATGAAATTTTGTACACATATATCCCATACTATGAGACAGCAAATAGTAGCATAAAAAAATAAACAGGAGGTGTATTTTTTGCGATATGCAAATGAGATCACAAACGGCCATACCTTTCTAAATTATATTTCCAGAATGGTCCGGCTAATAAGGTGTCTGACCACTCCGCACAGCTTTACAAGCTGCACAACGAGCCCCCATGCTGTAAATGAGGTCGTTAATCATAGCTTGTGGCAACAAATCCCATTCTACTGGAAACAAGGATTTACGCCTGGAGGGGGGGTCCTAGGAGGGGGTTGATATCTTGAAATGGTTCTTCCTAGAGTATCCCAAACATGCTGTATAAGATTTAGGTCCGGCGACTTCGCTGGCCACACCATACAACGAATACCCTCTTCCTCTAGAAAATCGTCGACAAGTTGAACTCTGTGTGATCTCGCGTTATCGTCCATAAAAATAAAGTCCTCTCTGACAGCTCCCTGGAAAAGTCTCCCATAAGGTTCAAGGACCTCATCCCTTGCGGTCACAGTGCTCGCATCGAAGATGTGCAGTGTTATATGGCCATCCAACATGATGCCTCTCCATACAAGGATTCCACTTCCACCAAAGTGGCCGATATTCCTTACGCTGGAGAGAGGAGGGAAGACAGAGGCTCTCTCCAGATGAAGACTCGCCGCCAATCACTTTGGGTACTGAATCTTGATTCCTCACTGAAGAGGACATGGCCCCAATTTTGCTGTGTCCAAGAATGGAGGGCCTAGCTCTATGAAAGACGGGCTCTCTTCTGCGATCTCTTGAGGGGGACACACGCTACTGGTCGCTGAACGTAAAGGGCCTTCTCTGCTAGGCGTCTGTATACAGTTTGCTTAGAAATTGTTGCTCTAGACACAGCAGCGAGGTCCTGAGAGAGCTCTCTAGTCGTCATCTATCGATGGCGTCATGCAGTTAATGCCAATCATCGATCCTCCGAGGTGTCGTGGCTCTTGGGCGTCCTTGGTCTGGCTTTCTGGTGATAGTACCCGTTGTTTGGAAGGGGGTGCTATACCCTGGATACCACCATTCGAGACGCTTGTAACTACCGAGCGACCTCCGCTTGAGACTGGCCAGCTTCGAGCCTGCCGATGGCTCTTCATCTCAGTCCATCGTCTGAACGATTACGAGAACTCATTTAAAATGAAATCAGTTCGTATCGTGTTTTTTCCTCCAAGAAACACGCTTCTATAAATGAAATTCTCCAATTCGGGAAAAGGTCACGTTCACTTTTTCTTATCAAACGTACCCTTTTAACCATTTAACAAACACTGGATGCTTACATTACATTCACTGTCCCCCACTTTATATACAGGGTTTGTATAAAAAGTATCGGGAAAATTTCGGAAAAATAGATTTTTTACAGATATTGCTACAATACCTCAAAAGTCTTCAAAGTACATCCCTTGAGAGTCGACACACTTTTGCCAATTGGGGCGCGGTAGCCCATTGGTTAGCGCGCTGGAGTTGCACTCGGTAGGCCCGGGTTCGATTCCAACTGCTGCCAAAACTGCCGCCGTGTTCACGCGGAGTACGATCACGTTAAACATGTGGGTCCGTAAGTCCTTCCGAGAGGTTGGTGGTAGGGGAAGGAGGGTACGGTCCCTGTGGATGCCTCCCCCACTGGGTTCCGGTCTAAATTGGGTGGCACTTCCCGGCCGTCCAAACAGTTACCTTACACCTTTCTGGTAGGTCGGACGGTCTGGGTCTCAACAACAACAACAACAACACTTTTGCCAACGGCTTTTCCAAGGACTCGAAGGTTCCCAGGTAGGCGGATTCCGGAAGGTCCTTAAGGGCACGCGTGCAAGCTTCCTTGACGGTATTTAGGGTCCATGGTGCTGTTCTTTGGGGAAGGATTTCACTTTTCGGAAATGGAAAAAGTCTGCTGGTGCCAAGTCGGGACTGTAAGGGGGTTGGGGAACCGTCGCAATGCCGTTTATCGTCAGGAAGTCGGTTACCCTGGAGCAGGTGTGGCTGGTTGCATTGTAGTGATGTAATTTCCAATTTCCAGCGATGGCTGGCCTCACCCGGCCGACCCTTCTCTTCAGTCTTCTTAGCACTTCTAGGTGAAAAGCACCATTCACTGTCTGCCCCTTAGGAACATATTCGTAGTGGACGATCCCCTTTGCGTCGAAGAAAACGATCAGCATGGCTTTCACTCTGGATTTGCCCATTCGAGCCTTTTGTGACGAGGTGATCCCGCAGTGTGCCATTCCGAACTTTGCCGCTTTGTTTCCGGGTCGTATTCAAATATCCAAGTCTCGTCTTCCGTGATGACGATGTCCAAAACGCCGGGGTCTTCTTCAACGCGTTGCAGAAGGTCTTCGCAAGCAGACACTCGCCTCTGCTTTTGCTCGTCCGTCAAGACCTTCGGGACGAATTTAGTGCAGATCTTTCGCATCGCCAAATTTCAGTGATAATGCTATGCACTGTCATCTTATCACTGCCAATTTCATCTGCGACCATTCGCACACTTAAACGACGGTCTGAATTCAGCACTTCACGCACACGTTGCCGTCGGTTCTTGACGTCGACGGCCGTCCAGCGCGAGGCGCGTCCTGCACACTCTCTCGGCCATCTTTGAAGAGCTTGTGCCACTTAAAAACTGCTGCTGTTTGTGACATGCTTTCATCCTTGAACACTTGGCGAATCATGGCCAGCGTCTCCGTACCCGATTTCCCCAATCCAACACAACATTTGATCGTGTACCGCTGTGCAATCGTTCGCTGCATTTCGCTCTTGCACCCAGTCACTCGACAGGGGTCCACTAAAAACACGATGTAGTCTAAACGAACGCCCGAAGGCGACTGTCGCTTGACGCGTCTTGAAAATCACATTCCCCACTACCGAGCATGCGCGCTGCGACGTACACTCACGTCAGCAAAAAATTTTTCCCGATTCTTTTGTAGTAGTAGCTGCTTTGAATTATAGCAAAATATGTGTTTGTAACTTTAATTTTGGATACTGTACTTCGAAAACGCAGAGCTCGATCCAAAACCAAATTATGTGCAATTGGGAGACTTATTGTTAGTTACAAATGCTTACTTATTGTTCATAGCTAACCCTTTTTTACTTTCCCTGCCATACATGGTAATGTATAGAGAAAATATTGGAATTATACCAAAAATTGCAACTCGAGTTTTTAACGGATCTACACGTTTTGAGACCTACCTCTAGGACAGAAAAATACTATTTTACGTCTGTATGCCTGTGTGTGAAATGTATGTATACACTCTAACTGAAAAACTGATTGACCAAATTTCATAAAATTTTGTAGATAAGTTACTTGTGGGTGACCCTGGTGCTGATTAGGTTTTGGTACTATTCGGAATAAAATAATTCACCTTTTTTTTTACAAAATGGCCGCAAAAACGGCATATATCCACTCTAGCTAACACCGAATTGACCAAATTTCACAAAATTTGGTAGATAAGTACTTGTAGGTTACCCTGGTGTTGATTAGATTTTGGTACAATTCGAAAAACAGAAACAGATTTTTACTTTCCTTATATACATAATGTGTAAGGAAAGTATTGTGACGGGGTCGAAAATTCGAATTCGAGTTTTCGAGGGGAGAGCACGTTTCAAACATCACTGATCACAAATCAAACATTTTTGAAGTTATGTCTGTGTGTGTGTGTGTGTGTGTGTGTGTGTGAAAGTATGTGTGTGTGTGTGTGTGAAAGTATGTATGTGTGTATGTGTGTGTGTGGAGACGATATCTTACGAACGAATGGACCGATTCGAACGGACTTTGGTACAAAACTCACAATCTGTAAACACTGGAAGCCTATTGTTTTTATACGCAATCGAATATTCAGAACTCCCTAAATTTTCGAGTGAAATTTTGAAAAAGTCGTCAAAAAATCAAAACCGCTAATAAAGTTACGCAAACAGACATTTCTTATGTAATTTTTCATTAGAAAACGACTGACATAAATTTTAGAACGCTAACATGAACCGTTCTCGAGATATTGCACATTTTTCAAAAAAATTATCAAAAAGATATATATATATATATATATATATATATATATATATATATATATATATATATATATATATATATATATATATATATATATATATATATATATATATATATATATAAAATCCTATAGAGAAATATGTTCACTTTTCATATGTAATACCATGCGATAAATTGGGTGATATCATTCTCGTGGATCTGGCTCGTTCCATTCATGAAAAAAGATACTTTGAGTAATACTTTTGTATTTGAACGCTAATAGTCATTAATCTGCTGTAAGAATAACTTATTTCTCCGTCCATAACGCTTGGTGAGATTTTGGCGATGAATTTAGAGGAATGTTGCCAACTTGGCGAAATTTTTTATTGTTGCCAAATTAAAAAAATCTTGCCAAATGGATAAAAATGGCGCCAAATCAATGAAAATGACGACTAATTAAGAAAATTCAATATTTTGAAAGAATATAAGTATCTACTATAATAATAATATTTTTTTTAACTGTAAATGTAGTAAATTAATTGCATTATATAAGGAAAGTCATGTGTTGCCCACATCAGATTTTTTTTTTTTTTTTTTTTTTTTTTTTGCGAAATGGGCTGCAAAAATCAGTAAATTAAAATTTATAATATAAACACCTTGATTTATTTTTCTGTTTATCTATCTATCTCTGGATAACGTTTGACGAAATTTTGATATCGTAATTGACAGAATATCGCCAACTTTGCAAGCTGTTGTAAATGTGTCTAAATTGACGAAAATGACGCCAGATTGATAAAAATGTAGTCAAAGTGGTAAAAATGACGACTAATTGTTTAAAACTCAATATCTTGGAAAAAATATAAGAATCTACTATAAGAATAACCTATTTCTTCCTCCGTCCGTAATGCTGTGCAAAAAATTTAGCAGGATGTCGCAAACTTGGGACTTTTTAAATATTGCGAAATTGACAAAAATGTCGCTAAATTGATAAAAATATCGCCAAATTGATAAAAATAACGCTAAATTGGAGGTAATGCTTTGCAAATTTTTAATTCCGTCATATGACGGGTATCCCATTTAGTATAAAATAAAAGATTACGTATGTTCAAATGTATCATTTATATACTTCTTTCATACATAATTTTTTACGCTGAAAGAAATTAGACCAACTCCATTATTCTTGATTTAGCAGTTCTCTAGACATTTTAGTTTTTTCACATTTTTGTAACGCCGCTTTTGTAAATGCTTTCAGTTATCCACTGAAAACGAAAATTGAATTAAAAGTTCATATTCAGTGGCACTTGAAATAATTATGCGTGTTATTTTGCACCATTAAACTCAATTTTATAAATTGTTAAAGAAATAAAGAAAAAAAAAATGAATTTCGGTCTGCAGGGAAAGTCATGTGCTACCCACTTCGGATTTTTACATTCCCTGCAATACATGATAATGTATAGGGAAAGTATTGAAATCGTGTCGAAAATCGCAACTCGAGTTTTCGACGAATCTATATGTTTTGGGACCTCTAGAACACAAAAAAATTATTTTTAGCGTGACGTCTGTGCGTATGTCTGTCTGTCTGTGCAGATTTTATATCCACTCTAACTCAAAAACTAAGCGACTGAATTTCATAAAATTTTATAGTTAAGCCACTTGTGGGTTACACTGGTACTAATTGGATTTTGGTACAATTCGCGGTAAAAGAACCTGCCTTTTTGGGGGGAAATGAACCTCAAAAATTTCCTGTACCCACTCTAACTGAAAAAAACTAATAGATAATCACATAATATGGTAGACAAATTTTGGTATGAAGGCTCTCCAAATTTTGGTATGAATTTTCTCCAAATTTTTGTATGAAGGTCTGAAATTTTGGTATGAAGGTTCTCCAAATTTTGGTATGAAAATCTGAAATTTTGGTATGAAGGTCTGAAATCTTGTTATGAAGGTCTGAATTCTTTGAATGAAGGGCTGAAATTTTGGTATGAATGTTCTCCAAATTTTGGTATGAAGGTTCTCTAAATTTTGGTATGAAGGTTCTCCAAATTTTGGTATGAAGGTTCTCCAAATTTTGGTATGAAGGTCTGAAATTTTGGTATAAAGGTCTGAAATTTTTGTATGAAGGTCTAAAATTTTGGTATGAATGTTCTCCAAATTTTGGTATAAAGGTTCTCTAAATTTTGGTATGAAGGTTCTTTAAATTTTGGTATGAAAGTCTGAAATTTTGGTATGAAGGTTCTCCAAATTTTGGTATGAAGGTCTAAAATTGTGGTATGAATGTTCTCCAAATTTTGGTATGAAGGTCTGAAATGTTTGTATGAAGGTTCTCCAAATTTTGGTATGAAAGTCTGAAATTTTGGTATGAAGGTCTGAAATTTTGGTATGAAATCTGTGCATGAAGGTCTGAAATTTTGGTATGAATGTTCTCCAAATTTTGGTATGAAGGTTCTCCAAATTTTAGTATGACGGTTCTCTAAATTTTGGTATGAAGGTCTGAAATTTTGGTGTGAAGGTCTGAAATTTTGGTATCAAGGACTGAAATTTTGGTATGAAGGTCTGAAATTTTAGTACGAATGTTCTCCAAATTTTGGTATAAAGATTCTCTAAATTTTGGTATGAAGGTTCTCCAAATTTTGGTATGAAGGTCTCAAATTTTGGTATGAAGGTCTGAAATCTTTGTATGAAGGTCTAAAATTTTGGTGTGAATGTTCTTCAAATTTTGTTATGAACTATGTCCAAATTTTGGTATGAAGGTTCTCCAAATTTTGGTATGAAGGTTCTCCAAATTTTGGTATGAAGGTTCTCCAAATTTTGGTATAAAGGTCTGAAATTTTTGTATGAAGGTTCTCCAAATTTTGGTATGAAGGGCTGAAGTTTTGGTATGAAGGTCTGAAATCTTGTTATGAAGGTCTGAAATCTTGTTATGAAGATCTGAAATCTTTGAGTGAAGTTCTGAAATTTTGGTATGATTGTTCTCCAAATTTTGGTATAAAGGTTCTCCAAATTTTCGTATGAAAGTCTAAAATTAAGGTATGAAGGTTCTCCAGATTTTGGTTTGAAGGACTGAAATTTTAATATGAAGGTCTGAAATCTTTGTATGAAGGTCTGACATTTTAGTATGAATGTTCTCCAAATTTTGGTATGAAGGTACTCCAAATTTTGGTATGAAGGTTCTCCAAATTTTGGTATTAAGGTTCTCCAAATTTTGGTACGATGGTCTGAAATTTTGGTATGAAGGTCTGAAATTTTGGTACGACGGTTCTCCAAATTTTGGTATGAGTCTGAAATTTTGGTATGAAAGGCTGAAATTTTGGTATGAAGGTCTGAAATCTTGGTTTGAAGGTCTGAAATCCTTGTATGAAGGTCTGAAATTTTGGTATGAAGGTTCTCCAAATTTTGGTATAAAGGTCTGAAATTTTGGTATGACGGTTCGCCAAATTTTGGTATGAAAGTCTGAAATTTAGGTATGAAGGTCTGAAATCTTTGTATGAAGGTCTGAAATTTTGGTATGAATGTTCTCCAAATTTTGGTATGAAGGTTCTCCAAATTTTGGTATGAAGGTTCTTCAAATTTTGGTCTGAAAATCTGAAATTTTGGTATGAAGGTTCTCCAAATTTTGGTATGAACGTCTGAAATTTTGGTATGAAGGGCTGAAATTTTTTTATGAAGGTCTGAAATCTTGTTATGAAGGTCTGAAATCTTTGAGTGAAGGTCTGAAATTTTGGTATGATTGTTTTCCAAATTTTGGTATTAAGGTTCTCCAAATTTTCGTATGAAAGTCTGAAATTCAGGTATGAAGGTTCTCCAAATTTTGGTTTGAAGGTCAGAAATTTTGATATGAAGGACTGAAATCTTTGTATGAAGGTCTGACATTTTAGTATGAATGTTCTCCAAATTTTGGTATGAAGGCTCTCCATATTTTGGTATGAAGGTTCTCCAAATTTTGGTATTGAGGTCTGAAATTTTGGTATGACGGTTCTCCAAATTTTGGTATGAAAGTCTGAAATTTTGGTATGAAGGGCTGAAATTTTGGCATGAAGGTCTGAAATCTTTTTATGAAGGTCTGAAATTTTGGTATGAATGTTCTCCAAATTTTGGTATGAAGGTCTGAAATTTTGGTATGAAGGTCTGAAAGTTTAAAAACATTTTAAATAGCGAATGTCACCGACGTGCAAAAATATATCAGCAAAATTAACATTGGGCGACATTGATTTATTTGAAGGAGTGCGGCAGAGCAGCAGCAAGGTTCTGTTAAAAAAATTAACGTGCAATGCTTCGGGCTCGGATAGACGGGCACCTTTTACACGTGCCATCTAATGGATTTTTTACCCTTCCCCTCTGTATCTAAGAAACAAAAAGTAGTGGAATGTTGATTTTTAAATATTTCTGACAGGTAGGCGTGTTGAGACAAGTTGTTATTAATTTAGTTTATTTTGCCCCAGACAATATTTTGTATAAGTCAAAAATAGTGCATTTTGTTTTCCTATAAACATTTCCCCTTTTGCATTTAAACGCTGAAGCTGACTAATAAAGTTAGAAGTTTAATAGTCGTCATGATGATATTCCGCTGATATTCACACACACACACACACACACAGAAATTTCTCACTTACAAATTTTAAATAACCGTACTGACTTTTCGAAATTTCTCAAACTTATTTATCAGTATTTATCAGTTTTTCTTTAAATAAGGGTGACTGAAAATCAAAATTCTACAGAAAATCTGTTTCGAGATACGACAGTTACAATTCAGTATGCCAAGTGTCCTGTAACAATTGTTAAATGAAAAATTACGAAATTGGAAATTTTCAAAATTTAAAGCATCCTACATCTACGCTGATTCTGCAGCTTCCGGAATTTTACATTCTTCTATTCCGAAGGGTCTGAAAAGACTTTTAGAAAATCCCCTATTTCCTGCACCTCTTACCCCCAACCCCACCGGGGTAAATATAAAATCAGTTTCTCTTGGGTTCTGTCAGGTATTCGACACTAAAAGAGTACAAGGATTTAACCTTCTGGGTCATGGATGGAATTCTAGAGGCTCTTGAATGATTTAAAAAAGAAATGGTAGACACTTATTATATAGATTTGTAACTCTACCAAGGACATTTCTTCAGAAGCATTAAAATCAGCATGCATAACATTATGGTGGATTAGCTGTTGAGAACATGACAAGGTCTATAAGCGATAAAAATGTTATATCCTAAAATAAGCAAAGGGCATCTGTTAAGGAATAAGCACTTGAGCTGATCTTTAGACCAAGACCCGGTCACTCGAATGCATCCCGTGACTCTGAGGGAAAACTGGTTTGAATTGGTCTAAGGTTATCTTTTCAAATATAAAGAGGTTGAACCAATTTTCGACAGGTCATATTGTGTTTATTAGTTTGATGGCGACGTCTGAAGTCTATGATTTCTTTGGAAAATTATTAAATTATAGATAATGAGGTGTGTGCAAAGGGTTTTATCGCTTTTTTAAACTGATGTTGAGGAGCTGTGACCGAAAAATAAATGAAGTAATTAATCTATTATCAAGATTGACGCACATCTTACAGGTGCTTAAAATATGTTATCTATTTATACAAAAATATTATCGAGAGCCTAAATATTTGTGAACTAGAACAGAGGTCAATTTAACCTTTTGCTTACGGGTGGGACAGCGTCAATATCAAAGGAAGAACCTCTGAAAAAGACAGGTATTTGACATACCCTATCCCAAACAGTTCGACCCCTCTTTGCAGGCATTGGCGTCCGGACGCCAATGCCTGCAAAGGAGGGGGCGTCGAACTGTTTGGGATAGGGTATGTCAAATACCTGTCTTTTTCAGAGGTTCTTCTTTTGATATTGACGTTGTCCCACCCGTAAGCAAAAGGAAGGAAGATCGGAGGTTTAACCCCTTGATCTAAAAAATGTCAGGTATATCCCTTTAGGATGGATGGTATTGCAAATCTGCATTTTTAGTAAGAATTAAAGTTGGCAACACGTACGAAAGAGAAAATTATAAAAAAATAATATTAAAAAAAAAAGTTTATTTAAAGCATGTTGGACGTAAAAATTACATGAATTTTGCCTTTCGGGTATATAAATGTTCTTCTTCAGAGGCAACAAGTATAAAGTACACTAGAGCTTCTAAATACAGACAACTCATAGGTTAACTTTATAACAAAACCAATCGGCGAAAAGAAATTTCATATTATTTTCATATTATATATTATGAAAAGATGCACACGACAAAGAGAAGCACCAACCAAGAATCCCAAAACCAAAATTATGACTTACTCCAAACTAATATTTGTAACGATCAAATAATAAATCAAAGTTATGATAGAAAATATGGGCAAAAATCGCCTGAAAATAAATGCAATAGTCAATTGACAAATAAAATGGTAAACATGGATGAACGTTCCGTGTCGCCTCTTGTTGAAGTCAAGTTTCCAAGTGGATCGATTGGGCTGCCATACCCGACAATGGTAGTAATGCGAGTCTACTTGATGAACTGGTTTTTCAAAACCTAAAAAATGAATCAAAAGTAAAAACTGAATATACATTACAAGGAGAGTGACGTTACAAACATTTACAGATTGATTTTCACTGACGAGGACGTCCTGGGGGGGTTTACGCCCGTTGTCCGTCAGGGAGTACAAACATTTACAGATGAAGAAAAAATTCATTTTTCGAATTATATTAAACTAAATTTCAAAATAGGTAACAAATCACGTAATAGTACATTTTTCATTACCAGCCGGCATTTTAATAAAAACTACAAAGTATTACAAGGCTATGAATTTTTATCTAATAATATGGGAATTTTAGACGCCAGAGAGAAATTGTTAAGATTCGGCTGTACCGCTGCACAAAAATGAAGCTTTCGAACAGAATGAAAATTACTTGAATAGTAAAATAATACATACCCTCAAAATAAAGATAAAAATGAGAGTATTGTTTATAAAAATTACATGCAAAATAAGGGTGTACAAACGGATGATTTTGTAAGCAAAAGCGAACAAACCGACATTCAACCTGAAATTCCGAAATAATAAACAAAAAAATAATTTTCACAGTAAAAATAATAATAATAATCACAAAAGTCTAAATAACAGTGAAAATGAAATTTATGAGGATGTTTATTTAGTTTACTTATCCAGTGAAAGTATTGTATTAAGAGAAAATGACATTGACAATAATAAAATAAATAAACAAGCTATGTACAAATAAATTTACGGTTCAGAGTATTACGGGGGAGGGGGGTGAATATAGTGATATAAATGAAAATTGTAACGATAATGATGCTGAGACATATGAGAAATTAATTCAAGAAAAAAAAATGACGCACGTAATATGGATCTGAATATAAAAAAATAAGAGCAAAGTAAAGCAAGAGGCAAGTAAATATGTACAAACTGTTAAGAGTAACAATGAGGAACATGAGACAAAAATTAAAATAATTGATACGAGTTTTAAAACAGTTAAAAATGATGATGAAAATGATACGCAAAATATTAAGGTTAATGATGCCAATAATAATATCAATGATAAAGTAAGCGACGAAAATAAAAATAATGCAAGTAATAAATCTCAAAATGCGACTCAAGTGATTAATAAAAATTATACTGAAAAAAAAGGGTTATAAATTATGTTGAAAAAGTAAGGGTTATGAATTGTGATGAAAATAAAATGGTTAAGGAATCCAACGATGACACCTAGGCATTTTCCAGGCTCTCGCACAACCCACGCCATTTATCTGTGGAGGAATTGAGTTTATCTCAGGACTTCCAGGATAATCGGGAGGTGATTTTAGTCCCCTGGAAAAACGCTAAAGCTATCCTTCCATGTGGGGTAATTTGAACTGTAAAAAATAGCAACAAAATAAATATTGTAATAAATAATCAAAAGAAGGTTAAAATTACGTTAAATAAAATTTTGAAAATTAGATATATTCAAAATTAAAAAATAAAATAACAAAAGAAGAAATTCAAATCGACGATACTGTGAAATATCTGAAAAAGATTAAAAAACCCAATATGCTACGAGATATATAAGGGACCAATTCGAGTGGTGAAAATTGAATGGAACAATGGCGTGATAATTAGAAATAAACCAGCTGAATACTCCGTTGAAAATCAACGGTCTCACAATAAGCAACCCTCTAATAACGTGAATTTTTGAATAATTCAATTTTTCCAGTGGTCCTTTCCAAACTGTTCACCCGTGCACCAAATTTCAAATATTTGTCTCTCTTCAGACTGGGCATTTCTTATTTATTCAACTAATTAAATATTTAAGTGTTCGTCATCCCTAAATGAGCAAATATTATAAGGCTGAAATTATACACTTTATTCTTACCTAACGATCGACTCAAGAGAAGGCCAAGATAAAGATGGAGGACAAGAAACTCTGGCAAGAAAAGTGGGATAACAGTGAAAAAGGAAGATTAGCCTATAATATCTTCCCTAAAGTGGATAAACTTAGATGTATTAGTAATTTCTATTATAACCAGTTTATGACTGGGCATGGTGTCTTACAAAGTCATCAAGCTACGGGATTTGAGAAATTTGAAATTTGTATATTTCATAATGAAATTGGCTTTATAAATCATTATACAATGTGTCCCAAAAACATTGACCTGACCTCGGCTTTTATGCCTTAAATATTGATCTTAGACATATATAATAAATTACAAAGTTGCTTAAGAAAGGTACAGAATTTTATGAAATCGATTAAAATTTTCAAGGGAATTAAATTTTAAGCAATACAAAATTAAAATTTTTATACGGTCTCCATACAAAAACATTTCCAATAAGTAAAATGTGCCCCATACACTAATAAGGTGATATACAAAATTTCAGAATTTCATCATAAAAATTCCCAGAGATATGAAAGATAAAAATGCTGACTTAAACCACTTTTTGATGCATCGATATGGGTTCTCAGAAGGGAAAAATCATATCGTCAGATCGCGTTTTAGGGATCATACACAAATTACGAAAAAAAAACAAAAGATTACATAAATAAATAATAATTTTGCTATTTATTCGTACAAAAGTATCTACACTGTGTAGAAATAATGACTTTACACAAAGATTAGGAAGCTTGTTCAAAATGTTTTCCATCAATGCCAAAGATCCATTAAAGATAAGAGGCAGATATTATTTGCCTATGATGCGTTTCTGCGTTGCGTCCTTTGCACTCCTGCTGTAAACATTTACATTTTAATTTGTAATTAATCCCTTACTAACTTTGTTTAAACATGTCTCTGGGACTTTCTATGATAAAATGCTGAAATTTTGTACATCACATTATTAGTGTATGGGGCACATTTTACTCATTGGAAATGTTTTTGTACGGGGGCCGTATAAAAATTTAAATTTTGTATTTCTTCAAATTTAATCCCCTGAAAATTTTGATCGATTTCATAAAATTCTGTACCTTTTTATACGCAACTTTGTAATTTATTATATATGTCTAAGATCAATATTTAAGGAATAAAAGCCGAGGTCAATGTTTTTGGGACACCCTGTATATAAGAATGCACTAAATATGATATTTTGAGAAATGAAATGTTTCCAATTAACTTTAGAAATTTTTAGGTGAAGGAAGGAGGTGAAGGAAATACGTTACGAAAAAGTGAGGAAAGCTATGTGTTTAATTGTTAAAAATTTATTGGATAGCTATAATGTATAATGTAAATAATGTTGTATATGATGTATTATTTGATTTGTTGATTTGTTAATGTATATTTTGTTTTGTTAGACCGAAGACTTAGTCTTTTTGTTACAGACGAAGTTTAGTCTGTGCTTTCAAAAAAGTTGCATTTAAATAAAGGTCTTTTGACCCTAGTAGGGATCAGGCAGAGAATGAGTCTCTGACTAAATTGTTGAAAATTTTAATGTTGGTTGTTCCTTTGGCTGTTTCGGCTCTTGCTTCTGTACAGCAGTGACACCTTGAAGGTGTAATTGTTCATAGTGATTTAGATTGGCTCGCACCGTGTTGGTCTCGGCGCAAATGGTGTCGAGCAGTGGGTATAGTGATGTCTGAGCTGTCGTGGTGGTGGGTTGTCGAACGGGCGGCCTCGTGTGTTCAAATCGGACGGGTCGAGGATCTGATGGTTACCTAACGTTCTATCCTTTGCACCAATTTCAAAGTCTCTATCTCATTGCAAGGTCAGTTTTATTAACACTTCACACTTCGAGCGTTTTGGTGTGGAGCACCCATTAATTGAATATTTTTTAAAAATACGGTTTTTTCCTAATGTTTTATTGATTGATTGACCCGTGCATTAAATTTCAAGTCTCTATCTCCCATTTCACCTTTCAAACGTTTTGGTCTGGAGCACCACAAGCCCTCTACAGAACATGTTTGAAAACTCGATTTTTCCTTTAATCTTATGATTGAACAAACAGTGCATTAAATTTTAAGTCTATATCTCATTTGAAATAAAGTGTTTCTTGTTTAATCCGCAAATAGAACATTTTGGGTGTGCAGTAAATATTGAAAAACTGAAATTGTACACTTTCTTTGTTTGAAACTGTTTACTTTTACACCCAATGTCGTCCGGGCCAACGGCCGTACCGTGCTGAAAACACCGGTTCTCGTTAGATCACCGAAGTGAAGCAGCATCGGGCGCGGTTAGTACTTGGTGGGTGACCACCTCGGAACGCCGCGTGCTGTTGGCCATCTCGGGTGCGGTACCCCCGTGGTTTGCGCGCTAGATTTGCACGCTGCCACAAATGCCGCCGTGTTCATGCGGAGTACGATCACGTTAAACATGTGGGTCCGTAAGTCCTTCCGAGAGGTTGGTGGTAGGGGAAGGAGGGTACGGTCCCTGTGGATGCCTCCCCCACTGGGTTCCGGTCTAAATTGGGTGGCACTTCCCGGCCGTCCATACAGTTACCTTACACCTTTCTGGTAGGTCGGACGGTCTGGGTCTCAACAACAACCCAATGTCGTCCAAATAGTTGCTCAAGTCCTCTGGACGAGTCGTACGGCTTGGGTTTTCTACCCAATTTATAATCTATATCTGATCGTGAAGCATATTTTTTCTATCATTTCATTTTTTCGAACGTTTCAGTGTGGAGTATCTTTTTTTATTACACATTTTTGAGAAATTCGATTTTTCCTGTGAAAAAAATTTCAAGTCTCCATCTCACTTAAAATAAGGTGTTTATCATTTATTAGGTAACTCAAACATTTTGGTGTGTAGCAAACCCTAAAGTAGCAAATATTGGAAACTAAAATCGCGCACTTTCTTTCCTTCGAACTACTCGTATTTATCCATTCATCAATTTGAAGTCTCTATCTCATTAAATATACTTTTCTATAGTTTCACATTTCGATGTTGTTGTTGTTGTTGAGACCCAGACCGTCCGACCTACCAGAAAGATGTAAGGTATCTGTTTGGACAGCCGGGAAGTGCCACCCAATTTAGACCGGAACCCAGTGGGGGAGGCATCCACAGGGACCGTACCCTCCTTCCCCTACCACCAACCTCTCGGAAGGATTTACGGACCCACATGTTTAACATGATCGTACTCCGCGTGAACACGGCGGCAGTTTTGGCAGTGACGGGAATCGAACCTGGGCCAACCTAGTGCAACTCCCGCGCGCTAACCATGGGGCTACCGCGGCCTCACATTTCGATGTGGAACACCCTTCTACAGAACATTTATGAAAAATTCGATTTTTCCAGAGGTTTTTTTTTTTTGAACGATTGTCCCGTATATCAAATTGCAAGACTTTATCTCCCTTAAAAAAGACGTTCTTCATTTTTCAGAAAATCGAACGTTTTAGCGCGCAACACGCCTCAAATTATTTAATTATGAACTGAAATTATACCTTTCTTTTTTTTCCATCTATCTACCATAACATCAAACTTAAAGTCTCTATCTCATCATGAAATATGTTTTTCTATCATTTCACCTTTCGAATGTTCTCGTGTAGAGCACCCACCCCTTTAAATGAAATTTTTGAAAAATTCTACTCTTCTTGACTTTTATCAAGTAATTGGCCCATGTACCAAATTTCATGCCTCTATGACATTTTAAAGGAGGAATTTCATTTATTCAGAAAGTCCAACATTTTGATGCAAGGAATCCCCCAAAGTTGCAAATATTGGAAAACTCCAATTGCACACTTTCTTCCTTTCGAACAATCAATCTATACATACACCAAATTTGTAGTCTCTATCTCATCGCAAAGCCTGCTTTTCCATTATTTCACTTTTGGAAAATTTTGGTGGGGATCACCCCCTCAACAGTACATTTTCGAAAAAATTGGAATTTTCCAGGAGATTTTATAGAACGATCGACTCGCGTACCAGATTCCAAGTCTCTATTTATTCGGGAAATGCCTAGAAAAAGCATGACAGATAGACAGACGAACACTTGGCAATGCAATTAATATATACAGGGTACCCCAAAAACATTGACCTCGGCTTTTATTCCTTAAATATTGATCTTAGACATATATAATAAATTACAAAGTTGCGTAAAAAAAGGTACAGAATTTTATGAAATCGATCAAAATTTTCAGGGGATTAAATTTGAAGAAATACAAAATTTAAAATTTTCAGCTCGTGATAATAGGCAAATTTTCAAGCTTGCAATGAAAAACTACCAGTCCACTCATAAAATAGCACAGCAGACAAATAAACAAGTGTCTCATGTAACTCTGTGCCGAAGTTTGAAGTCGAATGTTGATGTTAAACTTTGGAAACTAAGAAGCAGACCATGACTTCTTAAGCATCATAAAGAAGCACGTCTGAAGTGGGCAAAGAATGTTATGTTCTGGAACTCTACATGGAAAAATATAATATTTTCGAACGAGAAGAAAATTAACTTAGATGGTTCGGACGGTAATAACTACTACTGACGTGACTTAAGGTAAGAATCTCGTGAGTTCTTCAGTAGGCAGATGGGAGGCGGTTTTGTTATGGTGTGGGGCGCTTTCTCATATGCAAGAAAATGCGATCTGAAAAGAGTTGATGGCACAATGAACTCGGACAGTTATCAACAGATGTTATACGGAAGTTTGATATCCTTCGGGCTACTTTTAGGAAGACCGAAATGGAAGTTCCAACAAGATAATGCTCCCAGTCATGCATCTAAATCAACAAAAGCATGGAGATCAAAATCAACAAAAGCATGTCAAAAGAGAAAAGATTGATGTTATATCTTGGCCGAGCCTTAGATCTGACTTAAATCCCATAGAAAACCTGTGGGGTTATTTGTCTCGCCAAGTATATGAAAACAACAAACAATATCATTCAGCATATGAATTGGAAGTCGCTATTATGGAGAAATGGGGCAATATTCCGGAATCCGTCCTTAAAAATTTAATTAAATCGATGCCAAATCGTGTGTTTCGAGTTATTCAGAAAAATGGTGGAGCAACAACTTACTAAATTTGCTAAAACTTTCTTTTTCCACATGTGGTCTTATAAATTTGTAACAGGTATTTGTGCCACTTTTTTGTGATATTGCTGTTATACTTTTTTAAATGAATTTCGTACACATGCAAGATGCTAAATTTTATTTAAGATTTGTACTGACATGGAGTAGTTCTAATTTCAAATAAAAAATATTTCATTAATTACCTAAATAACGAAAAGTCTCGTGGTCTTATACTTTTGTAACAAACTGTATTTTTATCATACTGCAGGAGCATTACAGATAATCTGACTGAACTTGCATCTGTGTGGCGTTCAGTTTCATCACGGTTGTCATAAAGTTTTAGTATTGGTTTAGAAGTTAGACGCAACTTTAATTCCTCGAACACTTTTTGATGATCCGCAGTCCATTCAAATGTAGAATTTTTCTTCAACAATTGGGTTAACGGAGATGAAAATAAAGCATAGCTTTCTATAAACCTGCAAAACAAACTAGAAAGTCCTAGAAATCTTCTCAATTCTCTTACATTTCTTGGTGGTGGAATGTCTGACATTGCAGCAAGTTTTCGAGATCCAGGTATTATTCTTTCCTATGATATTGAGAAACCCAAATACTCTATTTCTTCCATCGCAAATTCACATTTCGATAGTTTGAGCGTTACTCCTGCTTCACGAAGTTTCGTCAGAACTTTACGTAATCGAGTCATCAAATCTTCAAATGTTTTAGCTCCTATGAGCATATCATCGACAAAGCAAGTTACGACATTTCACAAGAGATCGCCCAGAGCCATTGTCATGGCTCTTTGAAAAACAGCAGGTCCATTTGTCAATCCAAAAATTAATCTTGTTGTCTCATAATAGCCATCGGGTGTAACAAATGCTGCCTTGTGTTTTGACTCTGGATGTAGAGGAATCTGGTTAAAACCCTGTGCAGCATCAAGAATACAGAAAAGATTGTATCCAGTCAATCAAGTAAGTCAGATTGTATCCAGTCAATCTAACAAGTAAGTCATCAATGTGTGGCAAAGGAAATTTATCTTTTACCGTTTGTAAATTTAAACCTCGATAATCTATGACCATACGGTAATCTCCTGATTTCTTCTTTACTAACAGTACATGACTACTATAATCCGAAGTACTATTTTGAATGACACCTTGTTCTTTCAGTTCGGTAATCATTTTTCGTAAAATTTCGTGTTCGTGATGTGACGTACGGTATGGAGCATGCGAAACTGACTTGCTTCCAGGAATTATTTTCATAGTTGTAGTTTTGATGCATCCCAACTCATTGGTTTTCACTACAATACAGTCTCTGAATTCATTTAAAAGATCACACACCTTTTGTGTTTCTGATTCTGTGAGCTGAGATCCGACTTTAATTTGACTTAACATTAATGGTTCACGAAACAATGGTTCCTGATCTTCTAGTTGGATATGTAAACTGTCACCAAATTTAAAAGAATTATCAAAAGTTTCATTTTCCTCACAAAAATTTTACCTTTTACGTAATTCTCATCAAAATTTTTTTTTGCATTGTTCTTTACTACTGTCATTGGAATTACATTCCCTCTAAGGACGACTTGATTTTCTTTTATGCGAATTTTACTATTAGTAAAATTTATGACTGGAACACATGCTACACCATTTTGTACATATATTTCATTACCTTGAGAGTTCTACTCTTCAATAATAAAGGAATTCAAATTTATATCATTATTCACAGAATTAACTAATAATACACTATAAGGGTCCACAATCACAGCTTTTTCATTTTTAAGAACTGCTTTGTAATTCGAATCGTTTTCAAGATTAAAATTTTCCAATAAATTGTAATTGCTTTCATTTATTAATATAGAATTTTCTTGTTTTCGTACTAATGTTACGTTTGGAAGATCAAGAACATTTGCCCCTATAAGTACATCAAGTCTTCGATTCTAACTCTATTTCATTAATAGCAATATTGCAATAATAAACTACGCTAAAGGGTTGTTGTTGTTGAGACCCAGACCGTCCGACCTACCAGAAAGGTTGTAAGGTAGCTGTTTGGACGGCCGGGAAGTGCCACTCAATTTAGACTGGAACCCAGTGGGGGAGGCATCCACAGGGACCGTACCCTCCTTCCCCTACCAACAACCTCTCGGAATAACTTACGGACCCACATGTTTAACGTGATCGTACTCCGCATGAACACGGTGGCAATTGTGGCAGAGTGCAAATCCAGCGCGCAAACCACCGGGCTACCGCGCCCGAAATGTGCCAACAGCACGCGGTGTTCCCAGGTGGTCACCCACCCAGTGTCAAATTACCTCCAATACCTTTCAAGTTTTCTGATGCTTCTTTCTCAATAGTTTTATTAAGAGCTGATACTAATTTAAGTTTCATGAAACTCACATTCGAACCTGTATCGATAATAGATGAAATTGAATGTAACCCGTCACCCCCCAAAAATATAAATGACTGAGGTAGAGGTATAAAATTCGAAACACATAATGACGTTGAATTTTTGATTTCACTGCAATCTTTAGTACTATGACGTTCTTTTTTACATTTTGTGCAATATTTTTGACGTTCAGATTTTCGACAGTCACGCGAAAAATGCCCTTTTTTATACCTATTATAACAAGCATCAAGGCCAGCAAGCTTTTTCCTATCCCATTCTTTTACTGTTTGAAACTCTTCTTTTATTTCTTTTGTAACATGGAATTTATTTGTTTGGTTGTTTTTCCCCGCATATTCAAAATACTGATAGTGTTCAACTGACCGCGCAATTCTTCTCCCCCCCTCCCCCCCAACACTTTCGTACTCATCGAATTTGTCTGCAAGCTCATTGGAAGATACAAATTTCGACCAGACATCCAAAACATGATCTTTAATTTCATTTGGAACTTTTCTCTTTAATTGAACTGTAATAACCAAATCTTTTAAGTTTCTCAAAATTGTTTATATCTAATCCTTTGATCAATTCTTCAAATTAGTTTTTCAATTTGAAAGTAAAATCGTTTTAAGTGTCTTTAGGTGATTTTTGATGATAAACAAACTTTTGTCGAAATTTCTCCGGGCTTAACCTAAACCTCTTTAATAAATACCTGACATGTTCATAGTTATTACTTTCCTTATATACATAATGTATAAGGAAAGTATTGTGATGGGGTCGAAAATTCGAATTCGAGTTTTCGACGGGAGAGCACGTTTCAAGCATCCCTGATCACGAATCAAACATTTTTGAAGTGATGTCTGTGTGTGTGTGAAAGTATGTGTGTGTCAGTGAGTCTGTGGAGACGATAACTGACGAACGAATGGATCGATTCGAACCAAATTTGGTACAAAAATCACAATCCGTAAACACTGGAAGCCTATTGTTTTTATACGCAATCGAATGCTCAGAACCCCCTAAATTTTTGAATGAAATTTTGAAAAAATCGTCAAAAACTCAAAACCACTAATAAAGTTACGAAAATAGACATTTCTTGTGTAATTTTTTATTAGAAAACGATTGACATAAATTTTAGAACGCTAACATGAACCGTTCTCGACATATTGAACATTTTAAAAAAAAATTATCAAAAAGTCATATAAAATTAAAAAAAAATATTTCCTATTGAGAAACATGTTCCCTTTTCATATGTAATACCATGCGATAAATTAGATGACATCATTCTCGTGGATCTAGCTCGTTCCATTCATGAGAAAACATACTTTGTGTAATACTTTTGTATTTGTACGTCAATAGTCATTTATCTTCTGTAAGAATAACTTATTTCTTCGTCCATAACGCTTGGCGAGATTTTGGCGACGAATTTGGCGGAATGTCGCCAACTTGGCGCGTTTTTGAAATGCTGCCAAATTAACGAAAATCTCGCCAAATGGATAAAAATCACACTAAATCAATGAAAATGACGACTAATTGTCGGAAATTGAATATCTTGGAAAGAATATTAGTATATAATATAAGAACAACCTATCTTTTTAATGTAAAAGTAGTAAATTCATTATATTATATAAGAAAAGTCATGTGTTGCCCACATCAGATTTTTTGCTATTTCATCGGGTTCACGTGCAATTAATTGTGATATTTCGTGCGGTAATAGCACTAGTAAATGAGCTACTAAATCATCTTCATGTATGTTTGCTCTACGCACCTGTCTTTCAAATAAAGTTAAATAAAAACTAATATCACCTTTCATTTCAAATTTCTGCATCAAACATTGTAAACTACAACGCTTACCTTCTTTTTCAGAATTTTCAACATTACGCGAACTTAAATTCAAATCATCATTGTTTATTTTGTTCGAAGTATCTGTCTTTAATTTTTCCAGCTCAAATTCTTATTTAAATTTTTCCCTTTCCAATTCCTGCGATAATTTTTCAGCTTCTTTTCTGTCTAAAAATATTGTTTTTAACATTTGTTTTACAAATTCTTCATTGTATTCTTTACTACTTAATATTTTTGTTTTTAACTCTAAAATTGTATCTTCTGGAAGAATAGTTTCCCCAACTTCGCGTGCTAACAACATTAAATCACACTTTCTTCCTTTAGCTAAATACGCCATTTTCGGTACTTCTTACATCAATATATACAGTATCATGTGGGTCCGTGTTCCTTTAGCTAAATACGCCATTTTCGGTACTTCTTACATCAATATATACAGTATCATGTGGGTCCGTCTTCCTTTAGCTAAATACGCCATTTTCGGTACTTCTTACATCAATATATACAGTATCATGTGGGTCCGTGTTCCTTTAGCTAAATACGCCATTTTCGGTACTTCTTACATCAATATATACAGTATCATGTGGGTCCGTCTTCCTTTAGCTAAATACGCCATTTTCGGTACTTCTTACATCAATATATACAGTATCATGTGTGGTCCGTGTTCCTTTAGCTAAATACGCCATTTTCGGTACTTCTTACATCAATATATACAGTATCATGTGGGTCCGTCTTCCTTTAGCTAAATACGCCATTTTCGGTACTCCTTACATCAATATATACAGTATCATGTGGGTCCGTCTTCCTTTAGCTAAATACGCCATTTTCGGTACTTCTTACATCAATATATACAGTATCATGTGGGTCCGTCTTCCTTTAGCTAAATACGCCATTTTCGGTACTTCTTACATCAATATATACAGTATCATGTGTGGTCCGTGTTCCTTTAGCTAAATACGCCATTTTCGGTACTTCTTACATCAATATATACAGTATCATGTGTGGTCCGTGTTCCTTTAGCTAAATACGCCATTTTCGGTACTTCTTACATCAATATATACAGTATCATGTGGGTCCGTCTTCCTTTAGCTAAATACGCCATTTTCGGTACTCCTTACATCAATATATACAGTATCATGTGGGTCCGTCTTCCTTTAGCTAAATACGCCATTTTCGGTACTTCTTACATCAATATATACAGTATCATGTGGGTCCGTCTTCCTTTAGCTAAATACGCCATTTTCTGTACTTCTTACGTCAATATATACAGTATCATGTGGGTCCGTAAGTCCTTCCGAGGGTTGGTGGTAGGAGAAGGAGGGTCCTTGTGGATGCCTCTCCCACTGGGTTCCGGTCTAAATTGGGTGAATAAAAAGAAAGTTATGGAGATTGTCGCGGAGGGCGCGGTAGCCCAGCGGTTAGCGTGCTGGAATAGCACTCGGTAAGCCCGGGTTCGATTCCCGCCACTGCCAAAACTGCCGCCGTGTTCAGGCAGAGTACAATCACTTTAAACATGTGGGTCCGTAAGTCCTTCCAAGAGGTTGGTGGTAGGGGAAGGAGGGTACGATCCCTGTGGATACCTCCCCCAACTGGGTTCCTGTCTAAATTGAGTGGCACTTCCTGACCGTCCAAATAGTTACCTTACACCTTTCTGGTAGGTCGCGCCAGCGAATTTGACACGGTCAGAATTTTCAAGGGTAGCGAACAGGCTGGTCGCAGAAGGCGGCTTGTATCAAATAAAAATTACTTTCTAATCCAAACTGAGCATCATAACACTGCATTTTAAACTATATCAACATAGCAATACGATCGCATCCAAATCGAAATTATTGGAAAGCATTTATTTACATGCCAAGACAATTTTCATCACTGTAGTAGACTCGCCGTCTGCTTGTCTCATCGGTTTGTTTTTATAAACACGAACGCTGATCTAAAACGAAACTTTTAAGATTGTTTGTTCTTATGTCCATTAAACACAAGCGTAAAGCGATATACAAGTTCGATATACAAGCGATTTACAAGCGTAAAACGATAAAACAAGTCATCGAGGTCAATCCCATTTCTAAATTGTAAAGGATGTATCAAGTAGAAGAATTTTCAATGAATAACATTCTAGTATAAATTAAGAAAGGTTTATTAAATTACATCGTAATAAACCAAAAATATATCGCCACATTGAATGTAGGCATCAAACGTCAAACATAACATCACGTGATTCACAGGGTGCTGCTGGAGCAAGGTTACAAGAATAAACAAGAAAGATCAATCATGCATAAAGCATTGATTATGAAACTCTTTCCAACTTCAATGCAATTTTATTTAAACACTTTAAAATGCGATACATTCCTCAGTAATATTTTAAAAATTATCACAATACTACATTGATTTATTATATTTGAAAACTTAAATCTTCATCGAAAATAATGAACTTCATTCAAATGACGGCATTGAAATATAAATTGCCTGGTTTAAACATCTCTAAAATGCGATACATTCCTTGGTAATATTTTTAAAATTATCATAATACTACAATAATTTATTATATTTGAAAACTTGATCGAAAACAAATGAAATTTATTCAAATGACGTCATTGAAATATAACACTCCTGGCTCTCTCTATAAATGCAGCATTTCATTCATAAACATTATTCCATTCATTTTATTCATCACAATACTATAATAATTTATTTTATTTAAAAACTGGAGACCATGGAGGTACAAGTAATTAAACTTTATGCTTAAAACTTCATCGAAAAAATTGTCCTTCTCTCTGTAAAATCGATGAATATTTCATTCATATCAGCTATATTGCAGACTCCATGAGCTAAATAATTTTGCGTTAAAGAAATGCAGCAATTCTATTACAACTCATTCTACATATTTAGCTGTCTACATTTTCCATAAGTGAGAATTAGGCTTTATTGTAGAAATAATCGAAGTTGGATGATCATTTAAACTCAAATATATTGTAATTGCGTTGTCTCAGTATGTAGATGCACAGAATTTAAGCAAAAATAAAGCGGTTTTAGGACTGATGCAACACTAAATATGAGTTAAAAAGAACTTTAAAAATCGCGATTTTGACGCAAGATGTATGCCATATTTTATTTTGAAGTGGGTTCACGTGGTCGCTTCATATAAAAGGTGCAATTATTATTTTAATTTTTATTAAAAAAACTACTGAATATATTTTGCTGAAATTTTTTTTTATATATTTTATCGGATAATTTGAATATTTACTAAAACTTTCGATGCAATTTGTAACTTTTAAATCCGCTTAAAAAATGTTTGAAAAATTAGGTCCCATAGGGTTCAATGTATTTCATTTTTTTCAACCCGGGTTCAATCCAAAACTAATTGGGTGATATTCTTCATTTATATTCCCATAGGTCCCACTGACCTGTCTGAACAACATACTAAAATTTCATTTTGATAAAGTAAATTTAACGGCAGTTATCGTGCTAACGGACAAACAGACAGACAGACAGAATGAACAAAGTCATAAACACTTTTCAACTTTTTTGTAAAATGTTAAAAATGAATATGAAAGAAAATATTTCTCGGTTGACGCTTACGCTTGTCTGGGTTTTATTAATAGTAATTAAAAAATGAAAACCATTTCGGCTCCAGTTCGATGGAGCCGAAATGGTTTTGCTTAAATATTATTTTGTAAAACAAAACACAAGTTTTGCAATATCGCAAAAAGAACTCGATCTAGAATCTGATTATATGCATTTATAGCGCTTCCAAAAGGCTACAAATTATTGCTTACTGTTTAAACTTTTGCTTACGGGTGGAACAGCGTCAATCCCTAACGAAGAACCTCTCAAATACCTGTCTTTTTGAGAGGTTCTTCGTTTGAGATTGACGCTGTCCCACCCGTAAGCAAAAGGTTAAAACTATCACTTTTAGTTTTTAGGTTATAAACGTTACAAACTTGAAAAAAATGTAAAATTTTCATACTTTTTCAACTTGACGAGACGATTACTCGAAAATTGAAATAGCCTTTTTTTATCAAAATAAATATTTACAAATAAGTTTCCTCATTCATATTTTTGTCACTTACTATTTATATCTATATTTTACATTTCGAGTGTCAATATGAATGATTACGTCAATACGCAGATATTTCGAGTGTAAATATGAACAATTAAAAGAAAACTCTTTCGGACAGATACTGTTTAAAGTTTTTTTTTTTTTTTTTTTGAAAAAACAGAGCTTGATCAAAATTATAATGATATACACCTGTAGGCTTTCAAAGAACTACAAATTCTTGCTTTTTGTTAAAAGCTAGCTCTTTTAGTTTTTGAGATATAAGCATTACAAACTTGAAATCGTAAAATTTTCAATCCTCTCAACTTGACAAGACGATTATTCGAAAACTTGTGAAGGTGTCGGATTGAAACGCAGGCATCTTTTAATAAAAACAACAAAGTTTATTCTTAACTTTTAAAAATCTGATGTGGGCAGCACATGACTTTCGCTGCAGACTCAAATTCATATTTTCTTTATTTCTTTAATAATTCGTTAGATTGAGTTTTATTGCACCAAATAACACTAAATTAGCATTTTTAATTCAATTTTGGTTTTTATTTGGTAATTGGACATTTTCCCGAAATCGGCGTAGAAAAATGCAAGAAATCTGAAATATCTTCAGAACGGTTAGTCCTAAAGTATAATGGAGTGTGTTATATTCTTTTCCTCGTCAGAAATTGCGTATGAAACAAAAATTCATTTGATATATTTGAGCATATATAGGCTCTCTTTTTTTCGATTTTGGCGATTTTTGCGGGTCATTTCGTAAGAAAAGGCAGGTTGTTCTTCTCCGAATTGTACCAAAATCTAATCAGCACCAGGGTCGACCACAAGTGACTTATCTACCAAATTTTAAGAAATTTAGTCGATTAGTTGAGCTAGAGTGGAAATATATAATTTTTTCGGGTCATTTCGTAAAAACAGGCAGGTTGTTCTTTACCGAATCGTACCAAAATCTAATCAGCACCAGGGTCGACCACAAGTGACTTATCTACCAAATTTTATGAAATTTAGTCGATTAGTTGAGCTGGAGTGGAAATATATAATTTTTTCGGGTCATTTCGTAAAAACAGGCAGGTTGTTCTTTTCCGAATCGTACCAAAATCTAATCAGCACCAGGGTCGACTATAAGTGACTTATCTACCAAATTTTATGAAATTTAGTCGATTAGTTGAGTTAGAGTGAAAATATACAGTTTTTGCCGGCCATTTCGTAAAAAAAAAGCAGGTTGTTCTTTTCCGAATCGTATTAAAATTTAATCAGCACCAGGGTGACCTACAAGTGACTTATGTACCAAATTTTGTAAAATTTGATCAATTAGTTTTTCAGTTACAGTGGATACAGGCAATTTTTAAGGGCCATTTCGCAAAAAGAGGCGGGTTAGTTTAATCCGAATAGTACCCAAAACTAATCAGCACCAGGGTCACATCCAAGTGACTTACCTACTAAATTTTATGAAATTCAGTCTATTACTTTTTGAGTTAGAGTGGATACATACATTGCACAGACACACAGACAGACACACACACACACACAGACGTCACGCTAAAAACGGTTCTAGAGGTCTCGAAACGTGTAGATCCGTCGAAAACTCGAGATGTGATTTTCGGCATGATTCCAATACTTTCCCTATGCATTACCATGTATTGCAGGGAAAGTAAAAATCATAAAAGTAAACTCCATTAACGTCACACATAATAATTCAGCATGTGCTTAGTCTACCTCTCTTACGATTGCCTGCATGCACACACGCCACGTCCTATGTCGTACCAACTCGTATCATACCGAACCGTATCCTCCCTCTCGTGCTTTGCACTTCTCCTTTTTATAACCCGTTTATAATTTTACCTGCCGATCGCAACCTGCGTGGCTGTTATTTAAATTTGAACTCTTCTTTTGCCGGGGAAGACACTGCTTGAAAAATAAGAAGTCAAGAATTGAAATTGTTAATCCTTACAAACTACAAGAGCTTTTTCTGATAATAAATATAGATTTTAATACTAAATTTTCAGTACATATTTTTGCCGTCTACTTATTTATATATATGTTATAGTTTACTGTATATTTCGAGTAAAAGTTAGAAAATAAAAAATAAGAAAAAAACATTCGCTCAGATGGATACATTTTTACTTTCCCTGCAATACATGGTAATGCATACGGAAAGTATTGGAATCATGCTGAAAATTGCAACTCGAGTTTTCGACGGATCTACGCTTTTCGAGACCTCTAGAATACGAAAAAACTATTTTTAGCGTGACGTCTGTGTGTGTGTCTGTCTGTGTGTCTGTGCAGATATTTGTATCCACTCTAACTAAAAAACTAATAGACCGAATTTCATAAAATTTGGTAGGTAAGTCACTTGTGGGCGAATCTGGTGCTGATTAGTTTTGGGTACGTTTTGAGATAAAAAAAACCCGCCTTTTTTTTGCAAAATATTCCGGAAAAGACTTTATCCACTCTAGCTGAAAAACTAATGGACCGAATTTCACAAAATTCGGTAGATAAGTCGCTTGTGGGCTACGTCGCTGGTGCTGATTAGATTTTGGTACGCTTCGAAAAAAATGACCTGCCTTTTTTTGCAAATTGGACAGCAAAAATCGTCAAAATCTAAAATAAAAAACTACGTGTGCTCAAATATATCCATTACATGCTTATTTTACACGTAATTTTTAAATAAGAAAAGAATAAGACCAACCCCATTACACTAGGACTAGCCGTTCTCGAGATATTAAAGTCTATTCATATATATTCTCTACGCCACTTTTGAAAATAAGTCCAGTTACCAAATGAGAACGAAAATTGAATTAAAAGTGAATTAAATTTAATTAAAATAAAGGAAACGTGGATATAAATAAGTCTGCAGGGAAAGTCATGTGCTGCCCACATTAGATTTTTTAAGTTTTTCCGAAACAAAAAAAGTTCAAAATATTAAAATATTGAAATTATTTTTATATATTCATAATCTGGATACTATTTCCGACAAAAAAACAATTTTATTTATAAGGTTCGAGGGTATAAGTATCCAAAGTGATTTATACCCTCGAACCGTATAGGTAAAAACGCATTTTTCGTAACGCTCCGTTTTTCCCACCAAGGAAACTCCACCCCCTAGATGTTTTTCATATCAAAAGGTTGGGAACTACTGTTTGATCAGATAGTATCAGAAATTAAAATTGGGAGTTAATGCTGTAAGCGGACATGTTTGCAATGATATCCTCAAAGCACTGCAAGCAGTTGCAAAAGATGAGGTCAACAGTTTCCAAAACCCACGCGCACCACCACATCCTGCTAACGTTTCCCAGAAATGACCCTGAAATATAATTCGTTTATCGCTTAACTTTAATGGCACTCCGAGATATAATAACGTCTACCGTTTTTCCAGTCTAATTTTGTCGCCAGATAACGCCAAAAAAGAACTTACTGGCACATATAGAAAGGAGTTGTTTTTAGAAATTATGCGCAGTTTATTGCACAAGGTATCTATATTCTAAAGAGTGGCATGCTTCCGCTGTCATAAGAATGGATAAATTACGGCTGTTTATTTTTATTTTTTTTTTTTTATCTGGGAGTCCATAAATGAGCTCTTGCAATACAAATTTATATATTAAAGATAAAATCTGTATGTATGAATGCATTTTCTGAAATGTTTACCCACTTCTAGAAGCTTGCAATTTGGTACACGGATGACTTACGTTCATAGGTGCATGCAGGATTTTTTTTCAGGAGTTTCTAAAATTGATTGCATTCTAAAAGTAGAGATTACTATCAACCTTGACATATGTATTGTTACAAAGTAAATTTGAATACATGGTATGAGAATGGTATTTGAATACATGGTATTTGAATACATCCCATTTTAAGAATGAGTGTGTATAGCACTTTTAAAAATTAGTATGCAACAATTTTAAAAAATCTGATGTGGGCAGCACATGACTTTCTCTGCAGACTCATATTCCCGTTCTCTTTATTTCTTAATTCATTGAGTTTAATTGCACAAAGTAACAACCATAATTATTTAAAATGACACTGAATTTGCACTTTTAATTCAATTTCCGTTCTCATTGGGTAACTGGACTTATTTTCAAAGTTGGTGTAGCGAAAATGCGAAAAAACTAAAATATCTCGAGAACGGCTAGTCCTAGTGTAATAGGGTTGATCTTATTCTTTTTATCGTTAAACTAAAAAACTAAAATATCTCGAAAACGGCTAGTCCTAGTGTAATGGGGTTGGTCTTATTCTTTTTATCGTTAAACATTATGCATAAAATAAGCATTTAATTGATATATTTGAGCAAGCGCAGTTTTTTATTTTCGATTTTAGCGATTTTTTTGGACCATTTCGCAAGAAAAAGGCGGGTTATTTTATTCCAAATCGTACCAAAATCTAACCAGCACCAGGGAAACCCACAAGTGACTTATCTACCAAATTTTGTAAAATTTGATCTCTTAGTTTTTCAGCTAGAGTGGATGCAGCCAATTTTTACTGGTCATTTCGCAAAAGAAAGGCGTGTTATTTAATCCCGAATCGTACCAAAAACTAATCAGCACCAGGATCACACACAAGTGACTTAACTACCAAATTTTATGAAATTTGGTACTATAGTTTTTGAGTTAGATTGGATACATACATTGCACAGACAGACACACAGACGTCACGCTAAAAATAGTATTTTCGTTTTCTAGAAGTCCCAAAACGTGTAGTTCAGTCGAAAACCCGAGTTGCGATTTTTCGGCTTGATTCCAATATTTTCCCTATACATTACCATGTATTGCAGGGAAAGTAAAATTCTGATGTAGACAGCACATGACTTTCCCTGCAGAATCATATCCACGTTATCTTTATTTCTTCAATATTCCATTATATTGAGTTTAATAGCACAAAATAACACCCATAATTATTTAAAATGACACTGAATGTGCACTTTTAATTCAATTTTCGTTCTCATTTGGTAACTTGAGTAACTATTTATTATTAACTTAAGTAACTATTTATTTGGTAACTATTTTCCAAGGTGGAGTAGCAAAAATGCGAAAAATTCAAAATACCTCGAGAATGGCTAGTCCTAGTGCAATGGGGTTAGTCTTATTCTTTTCATCGTTAAACATTGCGTATAAAACATGCATTTCATTGATATATTTGATCATGCGTAGGTTTTTATTTTAAATATTGACGGTTTTTGCGGGCCATATCTCAAAAAAAGGCAGGTTATTTTTTTCCGAATCGTACCAAAATCTAATCAGCACCAGAGTAACGCACAAGTGACTTATCTACCAAATTTTGTAAAATTTGATCTCTTAGTTTTTCAGCTAGAGTGAATACAGGCAATTTTTGCGAGCCATTTCGCAAGGAAGGGCAGGTTATTTTATCCTGAATCGTACTAAAATCTAATCAGCACCAGGGTCACACACAAGTGACTTACCTACCAAATTTTATGAAAATCAGTCCCTTAGTTTTTGAGTTAGAGTGGATACATATATTGCACAGACAGACAGACATACAGATACACAGACATACACACAGATGTTACACTAAAAATAGTTTTTTCGTATTCTGGAGGTCATAAAACGTGTAGATCCGTTGAAAACTCGAGTTGCGATTTTCGGCATGATACCAATACTTTCCCTATGCATTACCATGTAAAGGATAAGCCCATGCTTGTGTTTTATAAAACTAACTAAAAAATTTTAAAAACCTGTATAGGGTTTTTGGAGGCGATTTTAAGCCCCATATCTGGTTCAAGTTTGAATAAGTTTCGTAATTACATCGGCTATGAATAATCATTGTTGTAAGCGTTATCCTACTTATTACTTTCCTTATATACATATAATGTATAAGGAAAGTATTGTGACGGGGTCAAAAATTCGAATTCGAGTTTTGACCCCGGGACGGGAGATTATGTTTCAAGCATCCCTGAAAACGAATCAGACGTTTTTGAGATGATGTCTGTGTGTGTGTGTGTGTGTGTGTCAGTGAGTCTGTGAAGACGATAAATGACGGACGAATGGACCAATTCGAACGAAATTTGGTACAAAAATTACAATCCATGAATACTGGAAAAAGAGGTATAAAGAGGTATCCTGGTGTCAATTCCTACTCAGTAGACATCACTCTACAACTTTGTAATCGAATTTTATCGTCTATCTCGGTTTGGTGCCGAGTTCGTCATTCTACTTTTTTAAAGTTCTTCGCTAGGGATGCTGCGATCACTTTTATCAACCCTTCCTAAATAAGGCATGTCGCGGCCCTCAAAATGATGAGTCACAAACTTTAGGCAAACCAAACATTATCTTAGTTTTATGGGATGCAAATGTCTCTGTAAAAGTGTTAATGAGTATGGTCATATATTCAAGTATTATTAGCTCAACAATCTCTTAAACAAAATCCGAAAGTTTGAAATTAACACAAATACATTTTTTACTGCACAAATTCTTAAAAATCCTTAATTTTACAACATTTTGATTACATAACATACATTCATTTTACTAAGCACTGCAATTTAAAAAAAACTAACCATAATGCAGACTCATTTAAATATAACGGCTATGCAATAGTGGAAAGTCACTTAGATAAGTCGAACCTGTAGTTCAAATCAGCCAATACCTGATTTCGTGGCTGTCCAAAGCTTAAAATCTTTCGCTACAGAAAGTACAGACAGACTGATAGACAGACTACAATGTAATTTTCAATTATTCAGGTTCTATCTAGAAAATTCTAGCTTTGAAACATAAATATATGTTACAATCCCATATATCATTGCAGATATGAGACAGTGAACAATAAAAATGTATAATTATTTGCGAATAATAACAAATAGATGAACAGAAGGGAAATATACATTGTATAATCTGTAGCTCAAAGGTTAACAATCCCTATCTAAAGAAAACTCGCTGTTTGAAGAGGAGTAAAAAGATATTTTGTAATCTCGTAGAGATAGTATTATATAAAACGTCTGGTGGTGGTGTACAAGTATGTGGGGTGAGGTGTTATTTTGACGTCATTTTATAAAGAATGCTGATTCATTTTTATTTGCACATACTATTGTTGTAACATCGAAAAAGCACCAATTGTGTTGGGTTGCAGCTATTAATTAATAGTTTTAGGAATTTCATTTATTAGTCTAAACGTGTTCAGGAGACTTATTTACATATTATTATTCCCTTTTCTTAATTTTAGTTGTCTATTTTTCATTTATTTAGGATTTTAATTTTAGTAGAGTAATTTCATTTGCAATTGGATTATTCTATGTTCTTAATGAAGCTATTACGGGTTAAATTGTTTAAAATTAAATCATTTTAAATAGATAAATTTGGCTTAATTTTCTTTACAGTCTAATATATTAAACTTAAAATTTCAATGCTCTAAATTATAAACCTAAAAAGAACGAATTTCAGCCATTTGAAAAACAATACCCATGGAATAGAATGCATTTGGAATAGAATATTAAAATCCTAAATAAATGCAAAGCAGACGACTAAAATTAAGAAAAGGGAATAGTAATATGTAAATGAGTCTCCCGAACTCGTTTAGACCAACAAAAATTTTTCTAAAATTATTACATAATAGATTCAACCCAACAATTGTAATGCCCCATCCAAGGCAGTGATCGTATTATGTGGTTAGAAAAATCGTCTGCAGTCCTCAGGGAAACGAAATATTTTTCTTTTCTTCTGAAGAATGTCTTTTAAAATCAAACTGACGGTCCATAAGAGTATTCAAACGCAAAATTTGCATTTGGAAGCAGTATTCGATTTTTCTCCGTAGGAAATCGCCCATAACAAATTACCAAACAACGATTTCCCATTATTACTTTCCTTATACGAGTATACATAGTACCTGTATAATGTATAGATAAGTATTGTGACGGTGGCGTAGTAAGGACTTCATAGTAAGGAAAGTATTGTGACGGAGTCGAAAATTCGAATACGAGTTTTCGCCGGGAGAGCACGTTTCAAGCATCCCTGAACACGAATCGAACGTTTTAGAAGTGACGTCTGTGTGTGTGAGTGTGTGTGTCACTAAGTTTGTGGAGGCGATATCTCACGAACGAATGGAGCGATTCGAACGAAATTTGGTATAAAAATTACAATCTGTGAATACTGGAAGCCTATTGTTTTTATCCGCAATCGTATGTTCAGAGCCCTCCCTAAATTTTCGAGTGAAATTTTACAAAATATCATCAAAAAATCAAAACTTTTAATAAAGTTACGCAAATAGACATTTCTTATAGTAATTTTTCATTAGAAAACGATTGACGCGAACTTTAGAATGCTAGTATGAACCGTTCTCGAGATACTGCACATTTTTGAAATAAATGTATAAAAAAATCACATAAAATAAGAAAAAATACTAACTATTGTGAAATATGTTCACTTTTCATATGTAACATCAGGCGCTGAATTTGGTGATATCATTGTCATGGATCTAGCTCGATCCATTCATGAGAAACGATACTTTGGGTAATACTTTTATATATGGAAGCCAATAGTCATTTATCTCCTATAAGAATAACTTATTTTTCCGACCATAACGCTTGGCGAGATTTTGTGGACGAATTTGGTGGAATATCGCCAACTCGACGATTTTTTTTTAAATGTTGCCAAATTGATAAAAGAAGGTCAAGAAAATTGATCAAGGAAAATGACGACTAATTGATAAATTGGAACTGGTTCTAGCCAGAAACCCTAAAAATATCCGATCACTGATTTATAAATCCGTAAAAAAATAAATAAAAATATCTGTTGTGAGCAGCATATGACTTTCCTTATATAATGCAATGAATTTACTAATTTTACAGTAAAAAAAAAGGGGTTATTCTTATAGTAGATACTTATATTCTTTCCAAGATATTGAATTTTCGTCAATTAGTCGTTAGTTTCATTGATTTAGCGTCATTTTTATCCTTTTGGCGAGATTTTCGTTAATATGGCAACATTTTAAAAGGCCGCCAAGTTGGCGGCATTCCGCCAAATTCGTCGCCAAAATCTCGCCAAGAGTTATGGACAGAGAAATAATACATTATTGTACTATGTATATAAGGGAAGTAATAACGACTTTACAAAAAAGAGAGTCAAGTGCCTGGCCATTTGATAAAAAACAAAAACCAAAAAAGACTTTACAAAAATGAGAGAGAGACTGAAAATTGTTTGCATTAGGGGCAGTTTTTAAGTAAAGTGCGTATTAAGGCAGAACTGAGTCATTGTGGTTTTATTAAAAGCTTTTTATATTGTCATGAATGTTGCTGGTATGACTTCAATACTTCTATGATATTATTCGAGTACAATTATTTGCTTATTATAAGTACTATGTGAAAAAATATCTTAACTTGGAAAACAATTCCCACATTTAGGACTTTATTCTAATTTTCATGTGTTTGCATTTTTATTTGTTGCATGTAATTTTGATTTAAATGTATTTAGGCGTATTAAAAGCGTATTTAGACGTCTTTTGGTATTTAGCAGGGTATTACGAGGCAGCCAGTTATTACTATTTTTATTTTGTTCATTTTTTTAAAAAAGGGGGAAATTTTTAAAGAATAGAATGCGTTCTTCCGAGAGGTTAGTGGCAAGGAGAGGAGGGTGGGGTGTGACAACCCAGTGGTTAGCGTATGAGGATTGCACTCTGACGACCCAAGTTCGATTCCCGCCTCTGTCCACACTGTTCCCGTGTTCACGCGTGGAACGGGCACGTTAAATATGTGGGTCTGTAAGTTCTTACGAGACGTTGGTGTTGGGAAAGGAGGGTACGGCCCTGTGGATACCGTCTCGACGGTGTTCCGGTCTAAATTGGGTTTCATTTGAAAGTCGTCCAAACAGACACGGGTGGGTTGGACGGTCTGAGTCGAAATAAACAAGAAAGATCAATCATGCATAAAGCATTGATTAGGAAACACTTTGAATGAAACACTTTGATTATGAAACTGCAATGCAATTTTATTTAAACATCTCTAAAATGTGATACATTCAGCGGTGATATTTTTAACATTATCACAATACTACGATAATTTATTATATTTGAAAACTTAAGAATTCATTGAAAGAAAAATGAACTTTTTTTAAATGACATCACTGAAATATAAATCGCCTGACTCTCTATGTAAAAGAAGTAAATATTTCATTCATACGCTTTTATTCCATTCCTTTCATTCAGCGATGATATTTTTTAAATTATCACAATACTACAATAATTTTTTTTAGTAAAAAACTTAAAACCATGGAAGTAAAAGTACTTTTTAACTCCATGTTTAAAACTTCACCAAAAAAGGCAATGCTATAAAATCGTCTGCCTCTTTATGTAAAATCAATGAATATTTCATTCATATCAGCTATAATCCAGACTCCAGAGCTACATAATTTTGCGTTAAAAAATTCAGCAATTCTTATACAACACATTTTACAGCTTGATGTGTTTACATTCTGAATAGGCTAAAATTGGGCTTCGTTGCAAAAATAATCAAAGTTTGATGATCATTTAAACTCAAAAATACTGTAATTGCGTTGGCGTACAATATAGATGAACAGAAATCACTCAAAAAAAAAACCGTTTCAAGTGTTTTAAACGGTTTTAAGACCGATAAAACACTAAATATAAATTAAAAAGAACTTTAAAAATCACGATTTTGACTCTGTAAAAAATATGGATGCCACATTTTATTTTTAAGTGGGTCACGTGATCTCTTCATATAATATGGGTGAAAGCCCCAGGCCGTCCGGCTCGTCCAGAGGACTTAGAGCAACAAGTTGGACGACCGGTCATATAATATGGGTGTAATTATTATTTTAATTTTAATTTAAAAACTATCGAACATATTCTGCTGAAATATTTTTCATATTTTTTATAGGATAATTTGAATATTTCCTAAAACTTTCTAAGCAATTTGTTGAATTTTAACTTCGTTTAAAAAATGTTTGGAAAATTAGGTTCCATAGGGTGCAATATATTTTATTCTTTCAACCCGAGTTCAACCCAAAACTAGTTGAGTAATATTATTCATGTACATTCCCATATGTTCCACAGACCGTCTCAACAAGATACTAAAATTTCATTTTGATTAAGTCATTTATACGGTACATATCGGGCGAACTGACAGACAGAATGAATGAACAAAGGCATAAACACTTTTCAACTACGTTGTAAAGTCTTAACAAGAAAGATCAATCATGCATAAACATTGATTAGGAAACACTTTCAAACAGAAATGCAATTTTATTTAATCATCTCCAAAATGCGATACATTCAAACGTAAAATTTTTAAAATTATCACAATATTACAATAATTTATTATATTTGAAAACTTCATCGGGAAAAAAACGAACTTTATTCAAATGACGTCATTGAAATATAAATCAGCTAGCTCTCTATGAAAAAGCACTAAAAATTTCATTCATAAACTTTTATTCTATTCCTTTTATTCATTACAACAGCGGTTCTTAACCTATGGGTCGCGACCCAAAATTGGGTCGCGAAGCATATTTCTTGGGTCGCGCTGAGTCGAACCAAAAAAGTTAGTAATACATCAAATAATAACAGATTAACAGATTAACCACCTATAGGCACCGACCCGAAGGTTTGCAGTAATTACAGCCTATGGTGGAGGAATATCTGCCAAAACCAGAAATTAAAACTTAATGCCAAGATAAAATTGATAAACAATTATATACAATATGCTTGTCTATACTAGATACAGATAGTATTTCACAAATATTTCACATCCATAAATTCTTATGTGCAGAACTGTTTCAAATGGGAGCAACTATATATATAAAAATATTTCTAAAATTGGTTAGCAACTATATATATAAAAATATTTCTATATATATACCAAATAATAAGTACCAACACCTCCTAGAAGAGTTATTCCCTAATACAAGTTATTCCCTAATACAATGTTTCGGTTTTACCGCTCTTCGCGAATGGCCTTCCGGAAGTGACGTCCAATTCCTGTCCTGAGGCTTTCTCTTCTAGGAGGTGTTGGTAATACGCACGCCATTGCTTTGCGTGCGCGCAGACTCAGTAAGCTCTCTGTCAAAAACTCGTTTCTGCGTATTGTGTTGTGAATAACAGTGAAACGTGTAATAACAGTGAAACGTGAATAGAAGCATTTTAGAAACAAATTTTGTCTTATTATTAATAGTGGAGTGATCAAGCTGCAGTGCGTATTGTAAAATTGTAATCACCCTAATAATGGCAAAACGTGAATACAAGGAAGCATTTTTAGAATTAGGTTTTACTTGCATTTATGATCGAGGAGTGAACAAGCCGCAATGCGTGTTGTGCAGTGAAATATTAAGTAATGAATCGATGAAACCGAACAAACTTAAAAGACATTTTGATGCAAAACATAAAAATTTTTCCTTTGATGGAAAAGATCGTACTTTTTTCGAAAGAAAAGAAGCCCATTTAAAAAGACAGCGTTTGGATGCACCAAGTAGTAGTGGTTTTATAAATTCTGCCAAGCAAGCTACACTTGCTTCTTTTCATGTGGCTTGGCATATTGCAAGACAAAAGAAACCCCATAATATTGCTGAAAAACTTATAAAACCTGCTGCCATTGACATGGCACGTATCATGTGCGGAGATGAAAGTTCAAAGAAATTACAAAAGATACCATTATCAAATGATACAATTTGTTTACGAATTAATGATATGTCATTTGATATTAAGAATCAACTTATTTCTGCTATAAAAATTGCTGGTTTATTTAGTATTCAACTGGATGAAACGACAGATGTAAGTAAAGATGCTCAACTCATGGTTTACGTGCGGTATCCAGGTTTAACAGATATACAGGAGGACATTTTATTTTGCAAACCAATGTCAACAACAACTAGAAGTGAAGATATTTTTCTTATGGTCGATTCGTTTTTTAAAGAAGAAGGATTAAATTGGAATCAGTGTTTCAGTATTTGCACCGAGGGTGCAGCTGCCATGACAGCATCTCAAAAGGGATTTTCGACAAGAGCAAAACAAATGAATCTACAAATTATATAGATTCGTTTTTGTTTGTTACATAGACAAAATCTTGCTTCAAAAAAATTATCACCCGAATTATGTATCGTTTTGGATGAAATTGTTGCGGTAGTCAATTTTATCAAATCAAGAGCTCTTAACTGTAGAATTTTCCGCGAACTGTGTTTCGAATTTGGTGCAGAATACGAACATTTATTATATTATTCTGAAGTTAGATGGCTGTCCCGGGGCAAAGTTGTTCAAAGAGTATTATCATTACGGACAGAAGTCGAATTATTTTTGAGAGAAAAGAAACACCCATTAGCATCTAAATTCTCCGAGTTGAAGTGGATTACTCAAGTTGCTTATTTGTCAGATATTTTATTTGAAATAAATAATCTAAATACGTCTATGCAAGGACGTAATCATACTATTATTGAATTAACTGAAAAAATTACATGTTTTAAAAATAAACTCTAATTATGGAGAAATAAGGTTGAAGTAAAGAAACTTGCTTCATTCCCGACTCTTAATTACTTGTTGAAGACAATAATATTGATATCACAGATTTTGAAATACAGAAAATTATTATTAATCATTTAGAAAAACTAATAGCAGATTTTGATCGATATTTCCCTGCAGACGATGTTTTCAAATATAATTGGGTTCGAATGCCATTTAATTTTGATGTAAGTGATTTGCATGAGGAATTTGTTAATATTAATCAATTTCAAGAACAATTAATAGAAATACAAAGTGACCAAGCACTTCGATACAATTTCTACAAAAACACTGAATCTTTATGTGCTTTCTGGTTAAAATTAAAAACCGAAAAGCCAATAATTGTTAAAGAAGCTCTAAAAGTATTATTGCCCTTTTCAACAACATATATGTGTGAGGCTGGTTTTTCGGCTCTGTGTGTAATCAAAAACAATTACCGGAACAAGTTAAATCCTGAAATAGATATAAGGTGCTCCTTGACAAGCATTCAACCGAGGTTTGAAGATCTTTCAAAATGTATTCAAGCACAAGGTTCTCATTAAAACTGTATGACTTGCATTTAAAATTTAAAAGACTTAACATATGTATTGATATTTCTTTTTTTTTTAGGAATAAGTTAAAATGTCAATTATTTTCAAAAAGTTATAAGTATATTTTAATTTGGTCAATAAAAATTATTAAAAACACTTGATTATTAATTAAATTTTCCTTGGATCGAAAAGTACTTTTGTTTATCTTTATTATTAAAAAAAATAAATAAAAAATTTGTAAGTTAAAAAAAATCATCATCGTAGGATTGAAGATTTTTTAAAAATACGATCTAAAATAAAGCAATGAAAAAATTTTGACTTTTTTTGGGTCGCGACATGAACATATTTCTCAAATTTGGGTCGCGGCTTAAAAAGGTTAAGAACCACTGCATTACAATACTACAATAATTTATTTTATTTAAAAACTTAAAACCATGAAGGAAAAAGTAATTTAACACTGTGTTTAAAACTTCACGGAAAAAGTCTGCTATAAAACCGCCTGTTCTCTATGTAAAATCAATGAATGTTTCATTCATATCAATTATATTGCAGACTCCAGTGCTAAATAATTTTACGTTAAAGAAATTCAGCAATTGTTATACAACTCATCTTACAGCTTGATGTGTTTTCAATCTCCATAATTGAAAATTAGGCTTCGTTGTAGAAATAATCAAAGTTTGATGATCATTTAAATTCAAATATATTGTAATTGCGCTGTTTCAGAACATTGATGTACAGAAATTAAGCAAAACTAAAGCGGTGTCAGGTCGGACACAACACTAAATATAGGCCAACGACCGTACCGTGCTGAAAACACCGGTTCTCGTTAGATCACCGAAGTCAGGCAGCATCGGGCGCGGTTAGTACTTGGGTGGGTGACCACCTGGGAACACCGCGTGTTGTTGGCTCTTTTCGGGCGCGGCAGCCCAGTGGTTAGCGCGCGATTCTCGCCGCTGCCAGAACTGCCGCCGTGTTCATGCGGAGTACGATCACGTTAAACATGTGGGTCCGTAAGATCTTCCGAGAGGTTGGTGGTAGGGGAAGGAGGGTACGGTCCCTGTGGATGCCTCCCCCACTGGGTTCCGATCTAAATTGGGTGGCACTTCCCGGCCGTCCAAACAGTTACCTTACACCTTTCTGGTAGGTCGGACGGTCTGGGTCTCAACAACAACAACAACACTAAATATGAATTAAAAAAAACTTTAAAAATAACGATTTTGACACAAGATGGATGCCATATTTTATTTTGTAGTGGGTCACGTGATCTCTTCATATAATGGTCACGTGATCTTTTCATATAATGGATGTAATTATTATTTTAATTTTTATTTAAAAACTACCGAATATATTTTTCTGAATTTTTTTTGTATATTTTATGGGATAATTTGAATATTTCCTAAAACTTTCGAAGCAATTTATGAATTTTAAATTCGCTTAAAAATTGTTTGAAAAATTAGGTTCGACAGGGTTGAATGTATTCCATTTTTTCAACCCGGGTTCAATCCAAAACTAATTGGGTGATATTATTCATTTACGTTCCCATAGGTCCCACAGACCGTCTAAACAACATACTAAAATTTCATTTTTATTAAGTCATTTTTACGACAGTTATCGTGCTAACGGACAGACAAACGGAATAAACAAAGTCATAAACACTTTTCAACTATGTTGTAAAGTGTTAAAAAAGACTGGAATGGCTATCTGCGGGTACCTCAGTGTCATTAACAGGTGCAGATGACCGGCAGAAGCTTGCAAGATGTCAAAATGCACGGATTTGCCATTATCGGTCTGAGAGATAACTTTAAGTGAGGCAGCTCCTGCTTATGCAGTTCGGAATGAAACGTAACCTGCGCGAGCAATGATAAGATTTCAAAATATCTCGATTTTGGGGATCTTCTACGCCAGAAAACGTCAGAAAAGAAGCAAAATGAACTTTAATTTCTAGCGTGAGCTTCGGAAAGACATAAGATATGTTGAAATACAAAGCGGTGTTCTATTCCAAGGTACAGCAGCATGCAAAGAATCAAGAGTAAGAACAAGGCATCAGCTTCACATATTTTAGTTCTTATGTAATTATTAATATTTATTTTGGTTTTATCTTTAGTTTAGCAGTAAATATTTTGTTGTATTGTTTAACTGTTTGATCCTTGACGTTAAAAAATAGGAGATAAAACTCCTACGGATGAAACGCTTGAAAATGCCATAATGCTTTGAGAATTATATCTAGGTGTCGCTAGTGTTAGTAAAGTAGCTACTATTATTAGTTGGCACAACGGAAAGACGTAGTATTTAGTATATGCATTTTTGATTATTTTTAAAATAAGGGTTCCCTCATTATGACTATTATGAACCAGTATTTATTCATAGTTGTTGGATAGAATATAAGGAGATAAACATAAATTGAAAGGTAAAATAATTTTGCAGACGTAGGAATATTCTTTATTGTTTCAGTTCTAATATTCATTGTGCTAATAATTTATTGTTACGGTTATTACAACCCGGTGCACTGGTTCAAAAAATTAAAAACTTCTTAAGCACCGTTGATTTCTGCCTCGTGGTTTCTTTCTGCGCTGCAGTTAGTTTATTTCTACATATATTGTTTTGCTAACCTTATTAAGTTATGGGTTCTGCATGCATTAATATTGAGCAAAGTGAATTTGTAGCGTAGAAATAGGGGTTCAATCCCAGAGACCGGTACGGTCGTTATTTTTTGTTGCGCCAAATCGGCGATAAGCGGAGTGCTATATTGCGCCTTGGCGACTCTTTAGTAACTCTGGTAACCCTCTTTTGGGAAACTTGTACCCACAGAATACCATATTCAGAAGGTTCACTCCCATAGGAACCTATGGCAACATTGTTAACATAGGATTTCGCATAGACACTAACGTTCGAGGAGCCAACCATCGCAACTATGACGTAAAAAGAGCTCGACTGCTAGATTTGGCGACTACCGCTCAATTGGCGATTTTATGTTAATGCAGCCAAAAGAAAAAAAATACGTAACTGTACTTTTATAATTTTTTTAAACTATAAACATGATAAGCATAAAATCCTTTTTCTATAATATGTGTAAATTTATATAAATAAACATAGATATATATTTAATTTATAAAAAATTGACGCATTATATCACTGTAAATCATTATACACCAAAAATTACAAGCTAATATACCCAAAAGACTGAAATATTATATAATATTTTCAGCCTAAAAAGTATACTAGCGTTTTGTTAAATTGCTGAGTTCTTAATTTATTCTGGGATGCTGTTAAAAAAAATTTTTTTAAATGCACTTATATTCTTATAATAAATAACAAATTTACATAAATGCATTATCAAAGGTATCGAATTTCAATATCAATATCAATTTTTACACATTTTATATAAATGCGGAAAAGGTTTTTTAACTAATAATGCCACTGCTTCTTGATAATACTGCACCATTTTCTTATGACGAACACGCGCATAGGATGAAATATGGGATGCAAAGCAAATAATCTTTTTATTTAAATAAAAGTAAATTACATACCTTGTAAACGCAATCCCTCTTCTTTTAGTAATCCATAAAAGATAAAATAATTGATTATAAAATACGAAATAGAAGAGAAATGTTTTACACGTATAAACATGCGATCGATGATAGAACAAAGTTATTCCAAGTCAATGTTATTATATCCACAGAATACCATATTTAAAAGGTTCACTCCCATAGGAACCTATGGCAACATTGTTAACATAGGATTTCACATAGACACTAACGTTCGAGGAGCCAACCATCGCAGCTATGACGTAAAAAGAGCTCGACTGCTAGATTTGGCGACTATAGCTCAATTGGTTATCGCTCAATATCGCTCAATTGTCGATTTTATGCTAATGCAGCCAAAAGAAAAAAAAAATTACGTAACTGTACTTTTATAATTTTTTTAAACTATAAACATGATAAGCATTTAAAAATCCTTTTTCTATAATATGTGTAAATTTAAATAAATAAACATAGATATATATATTTAATTCATGTAATCATAAATTGAATAAAAAAATTGACGCATTACATCACTGTAAATCATTATACACCAAAAATTACAAGCTAACATACCCAAAAGACTGATATATTATATAATATTTTCAGCTTAAAAAGTATACTAGTGTGTTGTTAAATTGCTGAGCTTAATTTATTCTGGGATGCTGTTAATATAATTTTTTTTAAATGCAGTTATATTCTTATAATAAATATCAAATTTACATAAATGCATTATCAAAGGTATCGAATTTCAATATCAATATCAATTTTTATACATTTTATATAAATGCGGAAAAGGTTTTTTAACTAATAATGCCACTGCTTCTGCACCGTAATACTGCGTCATTTTCTTATGATGAACACGCGCATAAGATGAAATATGGGGTGCAAAGCAAATAATCTTTATATTTAAATAAAAATAATAAAATACATACCTTGCAAACGTAATCCCTCTTCTTTTAGTAATCCATAAAAGATAAAATAATTGATTATAAAATACGAAATAGAAGAGAAATGATTTACACGTATAAACATGCGATCGATGATAGAACAAAGTTATTCCAAGTGTTTTGTTTGTGCCAAATAGGGTTATATCACAGATTAATATATACAGATGTTTCACAGCTACCCCAGCGCCCTCAACCGCCAACCAAAGTTAAATAAAATATCCAGATTGGCACTCTTGGCGATGGTCTGTGGCGGTTTTCGCTAAGACATTCTGTTAATATAACCCTATTTGGCACTAAACGAAACATTTGGAATAATTTTGTTCTATCATCGATCGCATGTTTATGCGTGTGCATCATTTCTCTTCTATTTCATATTTTATAATCAATTATTTTATCTTTTATGGATTACGAAAAGAAGAGGGATTACGTTTACAAGGTATGTAATTTATTTTTATTTAAATAAAAAGATTATTTGCTTTGCATCCCATATTTCATCCTATGAGATTGTTCATCATAAGAAAATGGTGCAGTATTATCAAGAAGTAGTGGCATTATTAGTTAAAAAATCTTTTCCGCATTTATATAAAATGTATAAAAATTGATATTGATATTGAAATTCGATACCTTTGATAATGCATTTATGTAAATTTGTTGTTTATTATAAGAATATAAGTGTATTTAAAAAAAAATTATATTAACAGCATCCCAGAATAAATTAAGAACTCAGCAATTTAACAACACGCTAGTATACTTTTTAGGCTGAAAAAATTATATAATATTTCAGTCTTTTGGGTATATTAGCTTGTAATTTTTGGTGTATAATGATTTACAGTGATGTAATGCGTCAATTTGTTATTCAATTTATGATTACATAATTATTTAAATTTACACATATTATAGAAAAGGGATTTTTAAATGCTTATCATGTTTATAGTTTAAAAAAATTATAAAAGTACAGTTACGTAATTGTTTTTTTCTTTTGGCTACATTAGCATAAAATCGCCAATTGAGCGATATTCGCCAAATCTAGCAGTCGAGCTCTTTTTACGTCATAGCTGCGATGGTTGGCTCCTCGAAAGTTATTGTCTATGCAAAATCCTACGTTAACAATGTTGCCACAGGTTCCTATGGGAGTGAACCTTTTGAATATGGTATTCTGTGGGTTATATTAGCAGAAAGTCTTGGCGAAAACCGCCACAGACCATCGCCAAGCGTGCCAATCTTGATATTTTATTTAACTTTGGTTGGCGGTTGAGGGCGCTGGGGTAGCAGTGAAACATCTGTATATATTAATCTGTGCTTGTACCAAAAAATCTCTAACAGTACAGTTACCACAGCTGCTGCTTGTATAGAACAGCAGCGCATTTCGTACTTTTACTGTGTCTGTGATTCTCAGTCGTTTCGGACATTTTTTAATTAACCAGCCACGTTGATTTTGGATTTTTTGATACAATCACGTGTTGAGTTTGGAATTTGATAGATTGGAGCTAAGTTTGGAAATCTTTTTTCATCGTTTTTCAAGTTTCCTTGATTTGTGTTGTCTGTGCTAAATGGCTGGGAAGGGTGAAAGATTTAGAATTGTTTTTTTTTCTGTTTTGATTGATAATGGTAAAATTAATGTGATTGAATGGTGTATGAATCAGTGGTTGATTGTAAGTGGGTACGAATGTTCTAAGTTCCATTTTTTTAATCGCATTTCTTCTAAGTATCGTTTTTTATCGAATTTCTTTTTAAGTATCATTATTTATCAAATTTTGGTACTTTTCGGTTAACGAGGCGACAGTCGGATTTAGATACAATGTCGCAACAGTTGGTCCGTAACAATTCGAACATGAACCTACTACCGCTTCGCGGTTTCACCCGCGGTCAAGCCTCGCTGGCCGTTGGAGCTCACACATAATAAAAGCTGTTTATGCAACAGGTGTTCTATGGCTCATAGAGCACAGTCCGCGCAGCGGACGTAACATGAACATCACTCTGAGCCACTGAATACTTGTTGCACAAATAGCTGTTGCTACGTGCGAGCTCCGACAGTCAGCGGAGTCGGATTCTGTGATATTTTTTTAGCGGGTGTAGATCCATGTTTGAATTGCTACATCACTCTATGAGCCACGGAACATCTGTTGCTCAAAAAGCTGTTGCTACGTGCAACCTCCGACAACCAGCGGGGCCGAATTTTGTGATGTTTTTTTAGGCATAGAACCAATGTTCAAATTACTACGGACCAACTATTGCACAAACAATTGTTTTCACATAGCGATCTTCAATAGAGAACGACTGGCCAAAAAGAACCTAAATTTCTTTTAAGTGTATCAATCTTTATAAATTTCTTCTAAGTTTCGGTTTTTATTAAATTTCTAAAGTAACAACTTTAAAAAAAAATAAGTTGCGTGTTTTAAATCGATAGAATATTGTTAAATTTGCAAAAAAATTACATGAAATGCTTTTCTATAAGCTAAAGATGCATTTTAAAAACATTGGGCGCAGTAAGAGAATTGACCCCAAAAAAGTCGCCAAATTCTGGACCGTACCGGTCTTTGGGAAAATGCCGAAATAGGAAAGTAAACTTTTTGTGTTTAGTCGTTAGGCTTAAGTGACAATATGTCGGATCTAAAGGTACAGATTGATAAATTGGAAGATGCAAGAAATTGAAAGAAATGGAAGTGGCAAATGAAAATGCACTTTGAGCAACATGATTTGACTTCTATTACTGACGGAACGCTTACGTGTCCTGTGACACTCACTGAAAATGATGATTACCATTCCGTTGGATGGCGATGTGAAAAAGGCTACTGAATGGCTACTAAAAAGGCTACTGAAGTGGTAGCAGAGCGTGGTTGCACTATTTAGCATGTTGACATCTTGCCTACGTTAAGAAAGTTGTCAATAATTGAAATTCCATTAAAATATGTAAGAACCATATTTAGTATATACCTTTTTCTAAATGCTAATTATGGTTTTGGAAAATATTTTTGTTCATTTCATATATATACCGAGTGGTAAAGGTGCTCTCCTAAGGAGTGTCTGCCCCGGACTCCAGTCGGGGTAAGTCGACCCTCCTCCCCACACACACACATCAACCCTTTTCTATTCTGAGTATGCAAAGGAGTGATACTTCATACCAATCTATAATGAGTAAAATATTTGCAAAATATGTTTCAATTTTTATTTTTTAAATGCATGGTAATGTATAAAGAAGATACAATAATGAAATGAGGTCAATGATTATGTTTTCCAGTTTTCGGCAGATTTACACGGTTTGGGCATTTGAGAACACGAATTAGCCATTTTATAGTGTTGAAGGCCCAGATCACTTGGCTGGCCCAAAGGCTTACAGCAGGTAGTTGTGTGGCCGGAGCCATTTTATAGTGTGACGTCTGTGTGTGTGCGTGCATGTTCGTCTGTGTAACTCACCTCAAAAACTATTCCATGAAATCCCCCCCCCCCCCCAAATTTTGGTATTATTTAAATGACTTTTACTTATACGTAATTTTTTTTATGACAAAACGATTAAAACCAATTTCATGTCTGTATAGAAAAAGCAAGTTCTTGAGACATTCCAGTTTTTGATATTCTGGCGATTTTAAAGCAGTTAAAAATTTATACGCGTGAGAAAATACTTATAAATGATTGAGATTTGATATGATTGAGAATAGTAGATAAAACACAGTTTTATCTACTATTCTCATTCATTTATTGATGGCAATTTACTACCAGATATATTTCAATATTCACTGGTGGTGTAAAAGAACATCTTCGATCTGTTAAAATTTTTAATATAAACACCCTGATTTATCTGTCAGTTTATCTATCTATCTCTGGGTAATGCTTGGCGAAATTTTGGTGTCGAAATTGGCGGAATATCGTCAACATGGCGAGATTTTTTAAATGTCGCCAAATTCATAAAAATGTAGCCAAATTGGTAAAAATGACGACTAATTGATGAAAATTCAATGTTTTGAAAAAAATACGAGAATCTGCTATAAGAATAACCTATTTCTCAGTCTGTAATGTTTGGCGAAATTCCTCCGACAAATTTTGGCGGCATATCGCCAACTTGGCGAGTTTTTTTAAATGCTGCTAAATTGACGAAAATGTGGCCAAATTGATAAAATTGACGCTAAATCAATGCAAATGATGACTGATGAAAATTCAATATCTTGGAAATAACATAACAAACGACTATATGAATAATTCATTTCTGCGCCCGTCCGTACTGCTTGGTGAAAAATTTGGTGGGATGTCGCAAATTTGGCGATTTTTTTAAATGTTGCCAAATTGACGAAAATGTCACCAAATTGATAAAAATAACGCTAAATGGAGGCAATGCTTTGCAAATTTTCCATTCTGTCATATGACGGAGATACCTTCCAGTGTTCTAATAATTTAAGAAAATCCTATCCACACACACACACACATCACAAGAGATTACCCCACTGGGCTGCTGGTCAGCGACATATTCTGCATCCCCACCAAGCACACCCAAACTGTGAATGAGTTTATCTCAATCTGGATATTCATCAATTAAGCATTTTTATATGTGTCCCCTCCCCCATTTCCAGTCGAGATAACCTAGTAGTTAAGGCATTAGGAACAGACACGATAGACTGGGGTTCGATCCCCGCTGCCCTAAACTATTTCTGTGTCTACGCGGAGTGTAGGCACGTTAAATTTTTCGGGCCAAAAGTCCGTCCGAGATGTGATGGGTTAGGGGAAAGATGATACAGTCCCTGTGGTTGCCACCCCCCCCCCCATTGTGTTCCGGTGTAACGTGAGTGGCACTGTCTCAGTCGTCCAAATAGTTACAACCAGTTTCAACATTTTTGCACACCTTTTCCGTACAGTCATATGAATATTTGGAAAAAAGCGTAAATGACATCTTCAAAACCGGAAATTGAAATCCTTAATGAGTTCCCTTCACCCCACCTCCTTCAGAATTTAATACTGAATTCATATCAGTTGTCACATAAACTCTATCCAATTTCGAAAAATAGACGTTTCAAGTAAAATGAAAAATTTTAAACCATAACTCGGAAAAGAGCCGGAAGTAACAACCTTTAGTGAACCCCATCCCCCTTCAGAATTGGATGCTGAATCCATGTCAGTCATTATTTAAGCTCTAGCAGATATTGAGAAATAGAGGCTTCAAAAAATGTTATTAAGAACAATAATAGGGCAAAATTTTTGTTCCCAATGAAAGCGGTGAAAATATATAAAAATAGGTTAAACCCTTAAAATAGGTATACAAGGTAGGATCAAAAAGTTCGGAGAATGTACTGATATCTCCAACCCTGATTGGAGGAGAGGGGAACTATTTTACCGTGGCGTAGAGGCACATGTGACGCGAGATGTGAAAAGGAAGAAGCAGGGTTTTTCCAGATAATGCATGTCAGTGAACTACAGTCGTTCATGTTTGTCGAAAACGAAAATGGCGTTTGAAGAACGAAGTGCGAATATCCAATTCTGCCAGCGTTTGGACTGGCAGAATTTGATATTCGCACATCGTGATATCGCCGTTATATTCGCACGTTTGATATCGCCGATAGAAACATTGCACCTGCGGCAGCAGGTGCAATGTTTCTATCAGCAATTTCCCCAAACGCTGGCAGAATTTGATATTCGCACGTCGTTCTTCAAACGTCATTTTCGTTTTCGACGAACGCGAACGACTGCAGTTCACTGACACTCATTGTCTGGCAAAACCCTGCACTGTGGACCTGCTTCTACCTTTTCATATCTCGCGTCACATGTGCCTCTACTCTACGGTAAAATAGTTCCCCTCTCCTCCAATCAGGATTGGAGATATCAGCACAGTCTCCGAACTTTTTGATCCTGCCTTGTATATAGACACTAATTTTAAAATAGGTATATATAGACACTAATCTTAAAATAGGTATATATAGACACTAATCTTAAAATAGGCATTTGTAGGCACTAACCCTCAAAATAAGTATTTACAGACATTATAAGATTTGGACAGTGGACTATTTGGAGCCAGAAATGGATATATGTGTTAAAATACTACAATCCTATAATCAGGATAGAAATAAGCAAATGAGCAAAATCTGGGCTCTAATTATAACTCTGATTAAAAATACTTTAAATCTTTATCTTATCTATCAACGAGTGCCAAGAATAGCAACTCCGCAATTTTAATTGGATCTTGTTTTCGTCTAAGTCAATTCAGTGATGTAAAGTAATTCAAGAAAATTGCACACGTGTCTGGAATGATGTAGATGGTAACAGAACTTCTTCTACCCAGACCGTTCGATTCGATCTACCCGAAAGTGTAAGGTACCTGTTTGGACGGCCGGGAAGTGTCACCCAATTTAGATCGGAATCCTGTGGAGCGGCATTCACAGGGATCGCACACTCCTGCCATCGCCAACTTCTCGGAAGGACTTACGGACCCACATATTTAACGGACTCGTACTCCACGTGAACAGTATGGGCATAGCCGGGAATCGAACTCGAGTGGTCCGACTGCAATCGCTCCCTCTCGGGGGAGGGGGGGGGGGGTACATTGTCAAGTATGGTATCAATCGAAAGATTTTTTCCAATCCCTTAAAAGTGACGAGTAAAACATGAATTCCGGTATCAGAAAGGCGAGTTAAGTCACAGTTTTGTTAATTTTTCTTATGGTACATATTTCCTTACTGACTGGTAACTTGCCATCCCGGGCGCGGGGCAGCTAATGGCGGCACGAACAAAAGAAAATTGTATCGTGACTATTATTCACAAGAATGATTGAAACTAACATTCAGTCACGTGATCATTGAGCCATAAATAAACTATTTTATGTATCATTATGTCACATTTGAAAATATGACATAATGATAATTAATCCTTTCTCATAAACTGTTTCTGGGGCCCAGGCCCACAACTCTCCTGGACCCCTATGCAATGCGCCCTTTTTCCACTAGCTGTAAGCAGCCCTGGCTACGACCCAACGACATTATCACGATCGATATTTGAAAGGGGTACCTTGATAATATCAATCTATGAAGGGGGCTCTCTGATAAGGTCAATGTCTTTAAAGAGGTACGTCGATAGAATCGATATGTAAAAAGGGGTACTTAACTGATTTAAGAAAAGTACGTGCTAAACCCGTTATATGACGGGGCGCATAAGTATATGCAAAATATACTTTTTCATCCGTTTGTGTGCTGGGCATTCATTCCTACTATTTCCTGACTCATGAAGATATTATATGACCATAATACCATTCCTAACCCCTAACAAAACGCACTTCATTGATGACCCCTTAGAATCCCAAACAAAACGCAATTGTTCCACAAAGAGTGAAACCAGCTATAATTTGATTCAAAAGTATTAAATTAATAAATCCCGCGAAGAAATATAAAATGTATTAAATATACAAGTGAGACCGGCGGGCTTTCTGACCCTGAGGACAAGAAAAATAAATCATGCGTAAAGCATTGATTATGAAACACTTTCCAACTCTAATTTTATTTAAACATCTCTAAAATTTGATACATTCAGCAGTAATATTTTTGAAATTATCATAATACTGCAATAATTAAATATATTTGAAAATTTAAAACTTCTTCCAAAAAACCGAACTTGATTAAAGTGATGTCATCGAAATATAAATCGCCTGGCTCTCTGTGTAAAATCAGTAAATAATTCATTCATACATTTTTAACACTTTACAACATAGTTGAAAAGTGTTTATGACTTTGTTCATTTTGTCTGTCTGTCTGTCTGTCCGTTAGCACGATAACTGCCGTAAAAATGACTTAATCAAAATGAAATTTTAGTATGTTGTTCAGACGGTCTGTAGGACCTATGGGAATATAAATGAATAATATCACCCAATTAGTTTTGGATTGAACCCGGGTTGAAAAAATGAAATACATTGAGCCCTATGGGACCTAATTTTTCAAACATTTTTTAAGCGGATTTAAAATTCACAAATTGCTTCGAAAATTTTAGGTAATATTCAAATTGTTCCATAAAATATATAAAAAAAAATTCAGCGAAATATATTCAGTAGTTTTTTAAATAAAAATTAAAATAATAATTACACATCTTATATGAAACGATCACGTGACCATGATATGAAACGATCACATGACCCACTTCAAAATGATATATGGCATCCATCTTGTTAACACTTTACAACATAGTTGAAAAGTGTTTATGACTTTATTCATTCTGTCTGTCTGTCCGTTAGCACGATAACTGTCGTAAAAATGACTTTATCAAAATGAAATTTTAGTATGTTGTTCAGACTGTCTGTGGGACCTATGGGAATATAAAGGAATAATATCACCCAATTAGTTTTGGATTGAACCCGGGGTGAAAAAATGAAATGCATTGAACCCTATGGAACCTAACTTTTCAAACATTTTTAAGCGAATTTAAAATTCATAAATTGCTTCAAAAGTTTTAGGAAATCTTCAAATTATCCCATAAAATATATAAAAAAAAATCATCAAAATATAGTCAATAGTTTTTTAAATAAAAATTAAAATAATAATTACACTTTTTAAATGAAGCGACCACGTGACTCACTTCAAAATAAAATATGGCATCCATCTTGTGTCAAAATCGAGATTTTTAAAGTTCTTTTTAATTCATATTTAGTGTTGTATTCGTCCTTAGAACCGCTTTATTTTTGATTAAATCCTGTGCATCTACATACTGAAACAACGCAATTACAATATATTTGAGTTTAAATGATCATCCAACTTTGATTATTTCTACAACGAAGCCTAATTTTCACTTATGGAGAATGTAAATACCAAAAGATGTAGAATGAGTTGTATAAGAATTGCTGCATTTCTTTAACGCAAAATTATTTAGCTCATGGAGCCTGCAATATAGCTGATATGAATGAAATATTCATTGAATTTAGTAGACGATTTTTTCGATGAAGTTTTGAGCATAGAGTTTAATTACTTGTACCTCCATGGTCTTCAGTTTTTAAAGAAAATAACTTATTATAGTATTGCAATGAATGAAATGAAAGGAAAAAAGTTTATGAATGAAATGCTGCTTTTATAAAGAGAGCCAGGCGTGTTATATTTCGATGAAGTCATTTGAATAAATTGCATTTGTTTTCGATGAAGTTTTCAAATATAATAAATTATTGTAGTATTATGTTATTTTTCAAAATATTACCGAGGAATGTATTGCATTTTAGAGATTTTTAAACCAGGAAATTTATATTTCAATGTCGTCATTTGAATGAAGTTCATTTTTTTTTCGATGAAGTTTTAAGTTTTCAAATATAATAAATTAATGTAGTATTGTGATAATTTAAAAAATATTACCGGGGAATGTATCGCATTTTAGAGACGTTTAAATGAAATTGCATTGAAGTTGGAAAGTGTTTCATAATCAATGCTTTATACATGATTGATCTTTTTTGTTTATATATTTTATGGAATAATTTGAATATTTCCTAAAACTTTCGAAATAATTTGTAAATTTTAAATTTGCTTAAAATATGTTTGAAAAATTAGGTCCCATATGGTTCAATGTATTTCATTTTTTCAACCCGGGTTCAATCCAAACCAACGTATTCAATCAACGAATTCAATCAACCACGTACCAAAATTTCATTTTGATAAAGTCATTTTTACAGCAGTTGTCGTGCTAACGGACAGACAGACAGACAGACAGACAGATAGAATGAACATAGTCATAAACACTTTTCAACTTCGTTGTAAAGTATTAAAAACGGATTTATTCATGGGATATCTTACTATAATAAAAGGCATCACCCAATCACTGTCTGTATAGCCACAACACAAAAGGAGGTATTAATATATCTATCGTTGTAAATAAATTAAAATGAGTCCAATGTCCGGCTTTGTTTTGAGTATCTGAGGTCACTCAACGTAGAACTCCAGAATACTGCTCTTTATATATGGCATGGAGGTAAAACTTAGGAATTAAAACTTCCTATTAAGAAAACATCAATATCGCTTGAGACCATTTAGGTGGCGCTGGGATAAGATAAGTAGCTTTGCATTATATGCATTTTTATGGCGAAAGGCCTAAGATATTTATTTAAACTGTCATTTTTGTAAAAATAAATTATTAATGAGATGCAAAGTAGAACTGAAACAATAAAGAATATTCCTACGTATTCAAAATTATTTTACCTTTCAATTTATTTTTATCTCTCTATATTCTGTATTCTATCGTACAACAAAGAAAAAATACTGGTAAATTATACTCATAATTAAGAAACCCTTCATTTAAAAATAATCAAAAATGCATATACTAAATACTACGCCTTTCTGTTGTGTCAACTAACAATAGCAGCTACTTTACTTAACACTAGCGACACCTAGATATAATTCTCAAAGCTTTATGGCATTTTCAAGCGTTTCATCCATAAGTGTCTTATCTCCTTCTTTCTAACACCATGCGTTTAACATTTAAAAAAAAATCTGATGTGGGCAACACATGACTTTTCTTATATAATGTAATGAATTTACTACTTTTACAATAAATAAATAGGTTTTTCTTATAGCAGATATTAATATTCGTTCCAAGTTATTGAATTTTCGACAATTAGTCGTCATTTTCATTGATTTAGCGTCATTTTTATCCATTTGGCGAGATTTTCGTTAATTTGGCAACATTTCAAAATTCGCCAAGATCGCGACATTCCGCCAAATTCGTCGCCAAAATCTCGCCAAGCATTATGCACTAAGAAATAAGTTATTATTATAGCAGATAAATGACTATTGGCGTTCAAATACAAAAGTATTACTCAAAGTATCTCTTTTCATGAATGGAACGAGCTAAATCCGCGAGAATGATGTCACCCAATTTATCGCATGGTATTACATATGAAAAGTGAACATGTTTCTCAATAAGAAATATTTTTTTTTTATTTTATATGACTTTTTGATAATTTTTTTGAAAAATGTACAATATCTCTAGAACGGTTCATGTTAGCGTTCTAAAATTTATGTCAATCGTTTTCTAATGAAAAATTACATAAGAAATGTCTATTTGCGTAACTTTATCAGTGGTTTTGATTTTTTGACGATTTTTTCAAAATTTCATTCGAAAATTTAGGGGAGTTCTGAGCATTCGATTGCGTATCAAAATAACAGGCTTCCAGTGTTTACGGATTGTGATTTTTGTACCAAATTTGGTTCGAATCGGTCCATTCGTTCGTCAGTTATCGTCTCCACAGACTCACTGACACACACACACACACACATACTTTCACACACACACACACAGACATCACTGTAAAAATGTTCGATTCGTGATCAGGGATGCTTGAAACGTGCTCTCCCGTCGAAAACTCGAATTCGAATTTTCGACCCCGTCACAATACTTTCCTTATACATTATATATATAAGGAAAGTAATATATACATTTTTAAGAGGTATTGAATTATCGTCAATTTGACGACATTTCCCCAAAATCGCGTCAAATTTGTCATCAAGGTAGCCAAATTTTCGCTAAATTTGTGGCCAAGTGTGATAGATATATACGAAGAGCAAGGTTGCTTTCCTTGCATAGTATTAAAAATTGAAAATTTGCCAAAACCGTTGAGAAGAAAAAGAAGAAAAGAATTAAAATGCGGAAGAAGATACTTTGAAAGTTAATCTGAACGAGTCTTTGCATAGTTGTCTTCAGTCACGTAACAGCTAGTATCATCGGTATCTGATAGCATTATAAATAGCGGAACTGATATTTATTCAAGGAAAATACACTGAAAAAATAAATGCGGAACAAATTTATCGCCTTCGACCATAAGAGTTATAGATACGCACCAGGAACGAATGAAGGTCAATTTAAAATTTTAGTTACATTGATAAATTGCCCTGTGCAAAATTATTATTATTACTTTGCCAACGTACATAGAATAATCAATCTATAAGGAAAGTATTGTGGCGGGGTCAGAAATTCGATTCGAGTTTTTGAAAGGAAGGGTACATTTCAAGCACCTCTGAACTCGAATCGAACGTTTTTGAGGTGATGTCCGTGTGTGTGTGTGTGTGTGTGTGTATGCGTAAGTATTTGAGTATGTGTCTGTGAAACTGTGGAGACAGTGTCTCAAATCGAAAATCGAGTCAGATCCACACGTGTTGAATGCTCTAGAACACTAAAAACTTATTTTTAACATGACGTTTGTGTGTGTATGTGTGTGTGTGTGCAATGCATGTATTCAGTCTAACTCTTGAACTAATTGCCCAACTTTTATAAAATTTTGCAGACAAGTCACTTATGCGTTACCCTGGTGCTGACCCTGGTACCCTGGTTGATTTAAACTCGAGAAGTTTCCAAAAATCGCCTACTTTTTCAAATTTATATGCCAAAGTCAAGTGTGTGTGTGTGTGTGTGTGTGTGTGTGTGTGTGTGTGTGTGTGTGTGTGCTGATGCGGTATTTCACGAACGAATGGAGCGTTTTGAAGGTAATTTGATACAATAATTACGATCCGTGAATACTGAAATCCCATTGATTTAAAACGCGATGGAACGTTCCGAAGATTCCTAAATTTTCGAATGAATTTTTGAAAATATCATAAATCAGCACATTCAATAATGTCAAATAAATAATAAGTTTTGCACACATCGCTTTATGCTAAAACGAATGACGCGAAGCCTGAACAGTTCCCGAGATATAGTTTTTCAAATAAATATCTAAAAAATACATAAATATGAACATCAAATATGTAACACTTGGCAAAAATTTGACAACACTGGCAATTCATTTTGCGGAATATCGCCAACTTAACGATTTTTTATTGTAATGCCATACTCCGCGTAGACACGTAAATAATTTCGTGTGGTACTGTGTGCGATCCTAAAACCTTAACCATCTATATCTCGGCACAAGAGTTTCGATATTTTGTGTTAAGTAGTAATAAAGACATATTTTGCTCTGTACGAACATTCAATGTGCAACCCAAATTAATTTTTACAACCAAAAAATGTATTGCAAAACCCTATTTGATATTAGTGCATTCTATAAAAAGTTCATGTATTTGACACGTACATGTTGGCGGAAGACATAAAAAGATTGCATTAAATTCTTTAACTGTATAAATGCTGTAAATATTTAAAAAAAAATACCTAACATATTTATTTGTATTATAGTAGATTAACGTTCAATTTAGTCTTTCAGTGCTAAATATGCTAGTGTTAGCGTATACATTATTCCTAATACATACATTATCCTTCTGCTAGCAGTTGCAACAATATTTTTGAAAATTACGCTGTCTCAAAATAGCGAATTGCACAAAAGCCGTCATTTCTGAGACTATATTGGCCACGTGACATCAGCTCCATCTTGGAATAGTAGTACCCTTGCCGGTCTTTGTAGTTGGCCGTGTTGAAAATATTAATAATTTTCACGTAATCTTTAAACCCGAAGGCCTTAATTGATAAAATCTATTCAAAAATACAATTTCAAAAACATTTATATTTATATACTTTTTTTAATTATTTAAATTAGAAAAGATTCAACAAGAAAGATCAATCATGCATAAAGCATTGATTTTGCAACACCTTCCAACTGCAATGCAATTTTATTTAAACATCTCTAAAATGAGATTTATTCAGCGGGGATATTTCTTAAATTATCACAATACTACAATAATTTATTTTACTTAAAAACTTAAAACCATGGAGGTAAAAGTACTTTCTAACTCCGTGATTAAAACTTCATCGAAAAGGGCAATACTATAAATCACCTTGTAAAATCAATGAATATTTCATTCATATCACCTATATTCTAGACTCCAGAGCTAAATAATTTTGCGTTAAAAATTTAGCAATTCTTGTATAACTCATCCTACAGCTTGATTTGTTTATATTCTGCATACGTAAAAATTAGGCTTCGTTGTAGAAATAATCAAAGTATCTCTCTCTATGTAAAACTGGTGAATATTTCATTTATACACTTTTATTCCAGACTCCAGAATTAAACAATTTTACATGAAAAAAATTCAGCAATTCTTATACAATTCATCTTACAATCACATGTTTATCTTCTGCATACATTAACATTAGGCTTCGTTATAGCAATAATCAAAGTTTGATGATCATTTAAACTAAAAAATATTGTAATAGCGTTGGCGCAGAATATAGATGCAAAGAAAATACGCAAAATAAAGCGGTTTTAGGACGGATGCAACACTAAATATAAATTTAAAAGACACTTGGAAAAAAGATGAATGCCATATTTTATTTTGAAGTGGGTGACGTGATCTCTACATATAAGATGGGTGCAATTACTATTTTAATTTTTATTTAAAAAACTACCGAACATGTTTTGCACAAATTTGTTTTATATATTTTATGGGATAGTTTGAACGTTTCTTAAAATTTTCGATGCAATTTGTGAATTTTAAATTCTCTTAAAAAATGTTTGGAAAATTAGGTCCCATAGGGTTCAATGTATTTCACTTTTCCAATCCGGGGTCAATCTAAAACTAATTGGGTGATATTATTTATTTACATTTCCATATGTCCCACAGACAGGCTGAACAACATAGTAAAATTTCAGTTTGTTAAAGTCATTTTTCAGACAGCTATCATGCGCACGGATAGACAGACAGAATGACCAAAGTCA